>QXEO01002108.1:0-345000 GCA_007115705.1 Dactylis glomerata | reverse complement strand
GGACAACAGGTCAATATTCCTGTACTACCGCTTGTTGGTATGGAGGTACGGAGGAGGCTAGGTTAGCCAAAAGATGGTTATAGGTTTAAGGACACAAGGTGACCCTGCTTTGTTAGGGTAAGAAGGGGTAGAGAAAATGCAAGCACGATTTGGGGAGGGATTTTTCTATATTGTAACAAGGAAGAATTATCTACTCCATCCGACTAGTTCTGGGTTCGAGTCCTGGGCAACCCATACGAAAAATGTCTATCGAAACCGACTAACAAGGAAGAATATTCTAATAGGACTGGAATTTCATAATACTAAAAGAGAAGAAGTAGCAATTCAGAATGCAAATTGTGTTTTAATTTTAATGCGTCTCACTATTCGAAATTTTTCGAGGAAATGGCCTTTTTATTTATTTTGTTTTGTATCAGGCTACTAAATACTAAACAAATTTAAGAAATGAGAGAATTAAGAATAGCTACGAGAAAGACTAGTCCAATCCATAATGATGTACCGGAAAATACAACGTTTTTATTATTTGACCAACCATTAGGAGAAGCAAATGCAAGGGGTACACTAATTACTAAAACTGAGGAAGTCGCAATTAATGCAAAAACAGCTAATTGGAAAGCAATAGTCATATTTCTAATCCTCCAAGCTACCATAAAATAAAGTTGACTACATATTTGATCCCTCACTTAACCAAAATTGTAAAAAAAATACAATTAAGTAGGAGGGGTTTAATCATGAATCCATTGATTCTTCTCTTTAATTAAAACTTATTTTTACTTACCGCTTTTTTATTTGGATATGGGGGTGAGGAGAGGGGATTTAGTCTTTATTTCACAAGCGGGCATAGCGGATCATGTATCCGTGTATACAGTATACAGAGATATGTCGAAAAGGGACTTGCATCTGAGATCTTTCTAGGGGTTAGTAGATCTTTTTATATGGCTATGTTCTACTTATACGAGTAAAATAGGGATTAGGCTGTGGAGAGATGGCTGAGTGGTTGATAGCTCCGGTCTTGAAAACTGGTATAGTTCTAGGAACTATCGAGGGTTCGAATCCCTCTCTCTCCTTTTGCTTATTGAATATGCTTGTTTCTTTAATTTTTTATCTTTATTCTGTCCCTTATCTTTTCATAATAAAGGAATGAATGGCTTGGCTAGATGGAATAACCAAGCCAGAACAGAAAAAAATAAAACATTAGAACAAGTATAAATAAGAAAATCTTAGTTAAGAGGGTTCATGTAAAGAACAGGTTCCAAATCATGATCGATTCCCTTTACAAAACCTGTTGCAGCAGCTCGGGCTCTTCCTGCATGCCACAAATGGCCCACAAAAAAGAAGAATCCTAGAACAAAATGAGAAGTCGATAACCAACTTCTAGGAGAGACATAATTAACTGCATTGATCTCGGTAGCTACACCACCCACAGAATTTAAAAGAGCCTAAAGGGGTGTGGGTCATATATTTTGTTGAACGTCGTTCTTGCCAAGGTTGTATGTCTTTTTTCAACCTACTCAAGTCCAAACCGTTGGGGCCCCTTAGAGGTTCTAACCATGGAGCATGAAGATCCCAAAAACGCATAGTTTCCCCTCCAAAGATAACCTCCCCAGTTGGGGAATGCATTATATATTTACCTAAACCTGTGGGTCCTTGAGCGGATCCTACATTAGCTCCAAGACGCTGGTCTCTAACTAGAAAAGTAAATGCCTAAGCTTGAGAAGCTTCTGGCCCGGTTGGTCCATAAAACTCACTCGGATAAGCTGTATTATTGAACCATACAAAACAACAAGCGATAAAACCAAAGACAGATGCACGGCGAGCCCATGCAAAGGGTTTGGTTAAGATATGCCAAATTCCGCCAAATACACAAATGAAACCCAACCATACATGTCCACCAATTATATCTTCTAAATCATTCACATTAACAATCCACCCTTCTCCCCCAAAAGGAGATTTTAGTAAATAACCCAATATAACACTAGGGCTAAGGGTCAAATTGGTAATCTTTCTTACATCTCCTCCCCCAGGGGCCCAGGTATCATATACACCGCCAAAATAAAGAGCCTTGAGTACTAGAAGAAAAGCACCTAGACCTAACAAAATTAAGTGAATACCCAAAATTGTAGTCATTTTATTTCTATCTTTCCGTAGTTAACCAAAAAATGGAAAAGATTCCTCAAGAGTCTCAGGGCCCAGAAGCGCGTGATAAATGCCACCGAAGCCTAAGACTGCGGAGGAAATTAGGTGAAGTACTCCAGATACAAAGTAGGGAAAAGTATCTAGAACTTCTCCCCTGGTCCTACTCCCCAACCTAGAGTAGCTAAGTGTGGAAGTAAAATTAAGCCTTGTTCATACATGGGCTTTTCTGGTATGAAATGAGCCACTTCAAATAGATTCATTGCTCCAGCCCAGAATACAATTAATCCGACATGAGCTATGATGTCTACGCACGCGTCTGTTCTTGTAGACAGTGTTGGGCCTGCACTTCTTGTAGACAGTGTTGGGACTCCAAGTGCAGAGGTTTGTAGAACAACAGCAAGTTTCCCTTAAGTGGATCACCCAAGGTTTATCGAACTCTAGGAGGAAGACGTCAAAGCTATCCCTCTCAAGCAACCCTGCAATTGCGATACCGAAAGTCTCTTGTGTCCCCAACACACCCAATACACTTGTCAGATGTATAAGTGCACTAGTTCGGCGAAGAGATGGTGGAATACAAGTAGTAGTGATGATTATGAGTAGTAAATGTAATCTGAAATAAGTATCGCTGCGAGCAAACATGGAACACAACTGAAAGGAAATGGTGTGCAAAGCTTGGAAACAAGGCCTAGGGATCATACTTTCACTAGTGGACACACTCTCAACAATATAACATAATTGAACCAATAGATACTATCATCAATATGCAACTCAAAATAATTCTCCAATGGAAAACATACACTAATCATGCGTAGGGCTACGAAGCACTCCTCAAAGTCCGTATGTACCCAAACTAGATTGTCCCACACTATCACCATGAACGCACTAGATGGTTCCAACAAACACCAACAATTCATAGAGACATTAACCAAAAAGATACACATGATGCGCACACTAGTCACCTTCACACCATGATACAAGGTATCTCCAGAGTTTACAAATATAAAGCACGGGAGTAGCATAATATCTGAATAATAACATCTACCAATTCAACTAGATGCAAAGCTCACGATCACATAAAGATCACATTATGGGAGAGAGAGGTGAACCACATAGCTACCGGTAGAGCCCTCAGCTCCGGGGAAGAACTACTCCCTCCTCATCATAGGAGACAGCAAGGTTGATGGAGATGGCGGTGAGGTTGATGGAGACGGTGGAGATGGCGATGGAGACCGATGGAGATGGCTCCGTGGGCACTTCCCCATCCCGATAGTGTGCCGGAACAGAGACTTCTGTCCCCTAAAATTCATTGGTGGCGGCGGTGGAGCTGCGGAACTCTTTTTGGAAATTTTCCGATTCTTTTAGGGTTTTCCGTCGGGAGGCTACTTATAGGCGAAGGGGCGTCGTCAGGAGGCGACCAGGGTGGTCTCACCACAGGGGGGCGCGGCCAGGGGCTGGGTCGCGCCCCCTCATGGTGAGGCTGGCCCTGGCCCCCCTCCGGCTCTCATTCGGTCTTCGGTCCTCTTCTGGGAAAAATAGGAGTTCTGGAACTTGTTTCATCCAATTCCGAGAATATTTCCTGTGTAGCTTTTCTGAAACACAAAAACAGCAGAAAATAGGGAACTGGCACTATGGCATCTTGTCAATAGGTTAGTTCCAGAAATCGCATAAAAACGCCACGAAGTGTAACGAAACACAAGGCAAATGGTGTAAAAACAAGCATGGAGCATCAAAAATTATAGATACGTTTGAGACGTATCAGCATCCCCAAGCTTAACTCCTGCTTGTCCTCGTGTAGGTAAGTGATAACAAAAGAATAATTTTTGAGGTGACATGCACCATCACAATTTGATCAACGAGGTAGAGCATTGAGTGCTGAGATCAAAGAACTTAAAACATGGGCATGAAAGACATAATCTTGATAATAGAAACTTAGCAACCATGTTATAGCATGAAAAGAAACACAAAGGAAAGATCATGAAAATGAAACAATGAAAGTCACGTGTGTGTTTCAACCATATGGAAAACATAGCAAATGGTTTTCAGCTTGTCCCTCATGGAGTAGCAAAACATAAATGCATAGGACACCTTCAAGTTTAAGAGGGTGACTAGATACAAGTAATTTAAGAACAAGCAAAACCATAATCATGAATCAATCAATAATAAACTTTCAGACTATGCACATTATACTCAGAATGACAACTATGCTCTCTTAGACGGTGCATAAAGATAGAAGATGGAGACTCAACATAAAAGTAAAAGAAAGACACTTCGCAGAGGGAAGCAGGGATTAAACATGTGCTAGAGCTTTTCATTTGTAAAACAGAGAGATTAAAACTGGATTTTGAGAGGTGGTTGCTTTTGTCAACGACTGGCAATGGGGTTCTTACTATCTTCCATACAAAAATGAAGCAAGTTTTTAAGAGAGATTGGCACTTTGTGCTCTTTTATAAAGCTTGGCACTCCTCCCCACCTTTTTCCTTTCACAAACCATGGCTAACCGATTCCATCGGGTGCCCACCAACATTCACATACCATGGAGGAGTGCCCTTTTTTCTTTCTTTTTTCTTTTTTTTTCTTTTTTGGAATAAGACAATATGGAAGATAGCAAATCCGACCACTACGTCCCCATGAGCTGTGATAAGGGGTTGCCCGATCTTCTCAGTGAGCCGATGTAGATGGATGATAACTTAGTGGATAATCTGTGAGATGCACACGAACTCTCCGGCTGTTCCCCCGTTGCCAATGCAACAGATCTTCAACCCTATGGATATTCGAGACACCACACACCTGCGCACGTAGCCGCCGACCACGAAGCGGTTCTGCAATCTCCTAATTCCCAATGGAACAGCAGATCACACTTGAATTCTCAGTACCAAAACTCCAGATCGAAACAAACTTGGAGTGGGGTAGATATTCCGAGCGAAACACAGAGGAATATATGATTTCAGAGGAAAGCTTACAAGCAATTTTGTTCTGAGGTTTGGGGGTAATCTAAACGTAGTCTAAACAACAGAAGGGGGTGCCCCAGGGGTACTTAAAGGGGTTGGGGCGTCCTGGGCAAAGACCTGTCCCAAAACCAACCTGTTTTGGGCCCAAACGGACTCGGTTCGACTCAAACTGGTACATACCGACCCGTACATGGGTTCGGCCTATTTTGGCATGCAGGCCATGAGTGTAGCACGCCTTAGACTCGTAGACATCGCGTCGAAGGCTGTCCTAGCGCGCCAACTCATGCTCTCTCTCATGTAGACTTGATGTTCTGGTGATCTCCAGGTGCGCCTGCCTCCCTCTCCTCCCTCGCGCACTTGATCTTCAAGTCTTGCTCATCTCGCTGCGACGTGTCTCCTCCTCGTGCAATGCTTGTGTTATCAACAAACCTAATCATACATAGATGCATAGACTTAGGTAGTATAAAGCTCTCATTAAATAAAACATCAGGTTCAATTAAGAGTGAGTTCACCTGTTGTTCCAATAGCTTTGCACGTGCTCTTGTAATTGGTCCAATCCTAATCTCGTTGGAGTTCTTCGCAGCAACATCTTCATCATCAATAGGAGCAAGAGATAATGATGGTGTAATAGGGATGTCCTCATCATCCTCCCCCCCTTCAAAAGGCGTCGACCTCGATGCTGCAATGTCTTCACCCTCATATGGTGTCAAATCAGCAACGTTTAAGTTATTGCTCACGCCATACTCAGCTATAGGAAGATCTATCTTGTAGGCATTATCATTAATCTTGGCAAGAACCTTGTAAGGACCAGCACCACGGGGCAGCAACTTGGGCATACGTAGCTGTGGAAATCTGTCCTTGCGAAAGTGTACCCAAACCATATCACCGGGCTGGAACAAGACCTCCTTTCGCTTCTTGTTTGCATGATCTGCAGTATACTTGCCTTTCTTCCCAATAGCCTCTTTAGTCTTCACATGAATCTTCCTCACAAAATCTGCCCTCTTTGATGCCTCCATATTGACTCGCTCTTGGATAGGAAGAGGCAACAAATCAAGAGGTGTAATGGGTTTGAAACCATAGACCACCTCGAAAGGACATAGCTGCGTGGTAGAGTGAACCGCCCTGTTATATGCAAACTCCACATGCGGCAAACAATCTTCCCACTCACGCAGGTTCTTCTTGATCATGCATCGCAGCACTGTTGAAAGTGTGCGATTGACCACCTCCGTTTGACCATCAGTTTGGGGATGACATGTAGTGCTGAATAATAAATTTGTGCCCAGCTTTCCCCAAAGCATCTTCCAGAAGTAGCTCATAAACTTCACATCACGATCAGAGACAATTGTCTTGGGTACTCCATGCAAGCGTACAATGTCCCTGAAAAACAGGTTAGCAATATGCGACGCATCGTCGCTTTTGTGGCAGGCAATAAAATGAGTCATCTTAGAAAATCTGTCAACTACCACAAATATAGAATCATGGCCTCTCTTAGTCCTAGGCAAACCTAATACAAAATCCATGCTAATGTTCTCCCATGGTGTAGTAGGTGCAGGTAATGGAGTATACAAACCATGAGGCCTCAGCTTGGACTTTGACTTGTTGCATGTAATGCAACGCTTGACAAACCTGTCCACATCACGCCTCATCCTAGGCCAATAAAAATGATCAGCGAGCATGAGTAGCGTCTTCTCACGCCCAAAGTGACCCATCAAACCGCCGGCATGTGATTCGTGCAACAATAGCAAACGCACGGACGATTCTGGAACACATAGTTTGTTAGCACGAAACAAAAATCCATCATGGATGTGATATTTATCCCATGCTTTCCCACCAGTACACATGCTATATGGCGCTAAAAAATCATGATCAGTAGCATATAAATCACACAAACTCTCTAAACCAGGAACCTTAATTTCTAATTGTGTCAACAACATGTTCTTCCTAGAGAGAGCATCAGCAACCACATTGTCTTTACCCTTTTTGTGTTTAATTATGTACAGAAAAGACTCAATGAACTCAACCCACTTAGCAAGACGCCTATGTAACTTAGATTGAGCTTTCAGATATTTCAAAGCTTCATGATCAGAATGTATGATAAATTCTTTTGGCCACAAATAATGTTGCCAAACCTCAAGAACTCTAACAAGTGCATACAATTCTTTATCGTAAACTGGATAGTTCAACCTCGCACCACAAAGTTTTTCAGAAAAATAGGCAATAGGCCTACCCTCTTGCATCAACACACCACCAATACCAATGCCACTAGCATCACATTCAATCTCAAATTTCTTAGTAAAATCTGGTAGTGCAAGCAAAGGTGCAGAAGTTAACAAACGTTTTAGCTCATCAAAGGCATTATCTTGGGCTGCGCCCCATACAAATTCTACACCTTTCTTAGTTAACTCATTCAAAGGTGCAACAATAGTACTAAAGTCTTTCACAAAACGACGATAAAAACCAGCAAGACCGTGAAAACTTCGTACTTGACTAACATTCATAGGAGTAGGCCAATTTTGAATAGCTTCAATTTTAGATGCATCTACCTCTACTCCATGCTTAGAAACAACAAATCCCAGAAATATGACCTTATCTTTGCAAAATGTGCACTTCTCAAGGTTACCATATAACTTAGCATCACGCAACACTTGCAAAACTTGTCGAATATGATCACTATGCTCAGATTCATTGCGGCTGTAGATTAATATATCATCAAAATACACAACGACAAACTTGCCAATAAAATTACGCAAAACATGGTTCATTAATCTCATGAAGGTACTAGGTGCATTAGTTAACCCAAATGGCATGACTAACCACTCATATAAACCAAATTTTGTTTTAAAGGCTGTTTTCCACTCATCGCCCTCTTTCATCCTAATTTGATGATAACCACTACGCAAATCAATTTTAGAGAAAACAGCAGCACCACTCAATTCATCAAGCATATCTTCCAAGCGTGGAATAGGGTGACGATATCGAATAGTGATGTTATTTATTGCTCTACAATCTACGCACATGCGCCAGGTACCATCTTTCTTAGGAACTAAAATAACAGGAACAGCACAAGGGCTTAAGCTCACATGAATATAACCTTTGTCGAGAAGCGCTTGTACTTGTTTCTGAATTTCTTTTGTCTCCTCGGGGTTGGTGCGGTATGGTGCTCGGTTGGGCAGCGATGCTCCTGGAATCAAGTCGATTTGATGCTCAATGCCTCGCAAGGGTGGCAGACCTGCATGCACCTCGTCCAGAAACACGTCGCTGAATTCCTGTAACACATTAGAAACACCAATAGATAGAGGGGTCATGTCGTTAGAAACCAAAATGTTACCCTTGTACATAAGCACAAGAGGAACAGCTGTAGGATCCTCACGAAACTCTCGCAGATCAGATTTGGTGGCTAACATGACTAAAGAATGCGCTCCCTCACTCATACTTTGACCACTCAGATTTGGCTTGTGGCTCTCCCTCACCGGAAGTGTAGGCTCTCGTCTATCTACTCTCTCGCTCTCTTTCTCAAGATTGACTTCAATTTTTTGACGAGATTCATTTACAATAGCTTGCGGTGTCATAGGTCTCAAAGTAACATCCTTGCCACGCCAATGTAACTGATATGTGTTGGCTTTCCCATTGTGACGGACATCACGATCATATTGCCATGGGAGGCCCAACAACAAATGACATACTGTCATAGGAACTACATCACACTCGACGGTGTCGTTATATGGTCCAATCTGAAAATCAACACGCACCATGTGGCTGATCTTCATCTCTCCGCTATCACTTAGCCACTGAATAAAATATGGATTAGGGTGCGGGATATATTTGAGCTTCAGTTTTGTACATAGCTCTTTACTAGCCAAATTGCGACAACTCCCACCATCAATTATAACCTTGCACGCCTTGCCAGGACCAACAACAGCTTTTGTTTGCAACAAATTACACCGCTGTTCCGCAGAATCTGGGCTAACACTCAGCACCTTAGGCGAACAAACAATGGTAGGCAGTGATGACGCATCACCATAGAGCATATCATCATCCTCCTCATCCGAATTTGGATCAGCATCATCACCTGTCTCATACTCTTTAGTTTCCTCATTTATCAACATAACCTTTTTATTGGGATAGTCTCGCCGGAAGTGACCCTTGCCACCACATGTATGACAGTTCATATCCCTATTTCTTGCTGTAGAATTGGAGGAACCAGTACCACTAGCAGGAGGTTGTGATGTTTTCTTTGCATTGGAAATAACCGAATCAGGTTTTGAGGAAGCATTACCATGGAATCCAGAAGTACCACTAGAGGTAGGCACACTAGGGTCTGTCCGTGGGGAAAAACGACCTCTACTTGCTGTAGAGCGAGGTCCAAATTTAGCATCTTCGGCCAATGTCAATTCTGCCTCACGTGCTTGATGAAGCAAATCTGTCATATCAAAGTATTGGTGATGCCGAACAATGCGTCGAATGTTGTAAGTTAAACCAGCAAGAAAACGCTGCATTGTTTGTTCCTCTGGTTCACGCACCCTAGCACGCTGCATAATCAACTCCATCTCCTGATGATAGTCATCAACAGACTTAAGACCTTGCTTCAAATTCATCAATCTATCATAGAGAGAACGAATATAATTGCGGGGAATAAAACGAGCATGCATCGCTTCTTTCATACCCCTCCATGTAACAATAGATGGCTCTCGAGCTTCAATCCTGGACTGAACAATATTATCCCACCAAAGCAATGCATATCCATCAAATTCTGAAGATGCAAGTTTTATTTTTCTATCCTCGGTGTACTCATGCATGCGCCATAGTTTTTCCACCTTCAGCTCCAATTGAGGTACTCTTCCACATTAGTCGAACCAACAAACTTGGGTACAGTGAACTTTGGTTTGCCCAGCCCATCATCATCACGGTTGGCTGGTTGGGCAAAATCATCATCAAAGCGATGACGTGCGCCGAGAGGAGCAAAACCACGACCAGGCGGAATACCAGCACCTCGGCCTCCATTCCCACGACCACCGTGACCACCAAGAAGCAAACCATCACGACGACCAGCAGCAGCTGCAGCATTAGCGTCATCATGTGCATGATTGTCATCCTGGACACTCGCAGCAGCCTCATGATCAAGTGGTTGCTGGTGAGGTGGACGATCAAAAGAAGCTTGCAACGTATGCACAGCTTGTGTCAAATCTGCAATAGAACGCTGAATTGTGGTTACAGTTTCTTGTGTCGCAGTGGCTATATCATGTGTTGCATTCAGCTTATTGTCAACAGCAAGCACATCGTCATGTAAACTATCACAAACAGCATTGAACCTCTTCGACAAAGTATCACGAAGAGCTTCGTATTCATTCCAACGCACGACTTCATTTGGATCCTTTTTTTGCTGCACATCAGCAGACTCAGACATGATTAGTAGGTTAGTGTAAACAAAAATAGGTGTATGGTGGAACTCTCACAACTCACTCGAAATTGAGAGAAACGAGGTATCTTACCGTTCCAAAGTGAATAGAAGAGCTTACCAACTTGTATAGGCAAAAACATGCACGGATGTGATGTAACGAATACCGAGGGAAAGACTATCACATGACAACCAAGGTATATGGTGGGGCTTGGTATGGATACCTAACTACACCAAAGTACAAGTCCTAGTGCTGATCGTATGACAAAAACCCATGAAAACGCACACTGTGGAGATAAATGGGGCAATGCAACTCTGAAAATGAGCTCAAAAAGTTGAGGTATGTCAGAAGAACGCTCGGTGTTGCAAAGCACAAGAGAGACGCTAGAAATGGCTCAACGAAAACGGGTACAAGATTGTGGAACAGGGCAGCCCGTAGAGCACTAAGCACGCTAGTCTCGTAGGATGGTTCTAGACACCAAGAAAGGTTTACTAAAGGCTGACAAAGAAAAGGGACAATATGTGGACTCAGAAAAAAGAAAGAGCAAAGAGAAATAGGAAAAAAAAAATTGTGAGGTAGTGCTCACGCCTGAGCACAGAGATAGTCTGAGGTCCAGCGCCAACAAAGGGCAGCGATCCAAAAAAAAAGTTTTACCTAATCAATTCGGGCCAACAACTTGGGCCAGTCCAAGTGCTGGGGCAGACCACGCGAGCGACAACAGCGCTCGAGGCTGGGAGATCGGGAGGCGCTGCGCTCGCTCCACCACAGACCACCTATGTGGTTCGGTGCACGGGGCGAGGCACTTGTTTTTTTTTGACTGTATTCCGATCGGATCTGATCTGGTGACTGCGATCTAGTACTTTTCGTGGAGAAACAAGTGCACAACCGCCGGGCTTATGGAAGAGGAAGGAGATCAAATAGGGATCAAACGAAGACGAAATCTGCGACGAAGATACAGAAAAGAATGAGGGTCCTAGACTCCTACAGATTGGATGAAAAGATACGCGAAAAGACGACCAGCGACTAAAATCAGTACCTCGATGCAATCTAGGCTATGGCGAAACTAAGAACCCTAATTTTTTGTGTGGCTTTTTCTGTATAGGACAAAAACAAAAACGAATTTACGGGGATGAATTTGTGGATGCTCACCGAGTAAACGCTAGAATATGATACCAAGATGATAAGGGGTTGCCCGATCTTCTCAGTGAGCCGATGTAGACGGATGATAACTTAGTGGATAATCTGTGAGACGCACACGAACTCTCTGGCTGTTCCCCCGTTGCCAATGCAACAGATCTTTAACCCTATGGATATTCGAGACACCACACACCTGCGCACATAGCCGCCGACCACGAAGCGGTTCTGCAATCTCCTAATTCCCAATGGAATAGCAGATCACACTTGAATTCTCAGTAGCAAAACTCCAGATCGAAACAAACTTGGAGTGGGTTAGATATTCCGAGCGAAACACAGAGGAATATATGATTTCAGAGGAAAGCTGTAACGACCCAGAAAAAATCCCCAATATTAGAATTGCTTGTTATTTTCTTTTTCGCGTCATTGTGACGCCGTGCATCATCATGCATCTATCACTTTGCATGTTTTTGTCAAATCAAAAAAAAATATTTTGAACAAAATCTATTTCTATTTTGCTCGTATGGCTATGAAACCCTCCCTCGCCATTTCTTATTTTAATTAAAACTACAAAATAAAATATTTGCAAACTTTTAAAATTATTTGAATCAAAATCAAGTTTATGTAAAAAAAAATGTATTTTGTAAAACTTCCCTTCTCTTTTCTTGCTTGTTTTCTTTCTCTCTATTTTCTAACAAATTATGAAAAACTCCAAAACCTCCAGCCTTTTCC
This sequence comes from Dactylis glomerata, assembly GCA_007115705.1. Classification (NCBI taxonomy): domain Eukaryota; kingdom Viridiplantae; phylum Streptophyta; class Magnoliopsida; order Poales; family Poaceae; genus Dactylis; species Dactylis glomerata. The sequence continues at coordinate 332,654 of QXEO01002108.1, read as the reverse complement.
TTCCGCACCGTTTCAGCCCAGCTGGACCCAGTCCACCTCCCTTTATCCATCCTTGTCGTCTTCATGACAGAGGAGCACGGAGAGAACGTGCTCACGTCAGCGCACCACGCAGAGAGCGTGATTCTTTTCCCTCCTCTCTTTTAATCCCCAACAGATCGAGATCCTAGGAAACCCTAGCATCTCCCCAAGGCGCTGCCGCCAGATTACCTCTTCTTCCTCTCGTTTTCTTCTGTTCACCATGCTCCCGAGAACCACCGCCACCAAGGTCGACGACGCGCCGCTGTTACAGTGCACCTGTCGCCAAGCCGACGCCTCCAGGAGCTCCGCCTCACCGTCAGGAACGTCCCCGCCCAGTGAAGCAGGCTAGAACACCTTCAAGCCACCTAATCGTCCTCGTCTCCCTCACAGGTCACCGCCGAAATTCCATGCCTGTGGTGACCTTCGTCCTCTCCGACCACACACGGGATCCCCCGGTTAGCTCGCGGTCCTTTTCCCCTCTTTCTCTGTCGAATTCTGGCAGCGAATCCGCCGTTCCCCACCTGACCCGTATGCTCTCCATGTTTTTTGAGCTCAAGCTCCGAGTCCTCATCGTCAACCTCCGCGTACGCATACTGCCACCGACTTCCTGCAAGGACGGAGCCCCTCCAACGCGACCGTGCCCATCTTCTGTCCGCCCATGTTTGTCTCTGTTTTCCCGCACCAGCACCTTCAGATCCTGGACGCAGTTCTTGTATTCGTCTGTTGTTGGTCTCTGTTCAAGTTCAGGTTCAGGTTCAGTTTCGTCAGTAACATCTTCGTCTTCATCCAATATAAACGGTGGCTTCCCATGTTGTACAAACCCAATCGGTATCTCAGCTGGTCCGTTCCTTTGATTCGGCCTGCAGATCTTGAGTTCGAATCCTGGGATCTAGAGGAATAAATCCCACCTTTTTGCTCTTTTGATCAGATCCAGCGCATTTGGGCCTTAGCCCATTAGGGCTTCTCTTCCCGTTGCCGGCGTGCAACAATTTCTATCTGTCGCCTCATCGTCTCAGGTCCGACCCATCCCAGTCTTTCCGTTTTCGTTTTTCAGAAAATTCCTGCAAATATGTTATTCTTGCTAAATTCATATCTTTTAAATCGTAACTCGAAATCAAAAGTATTTTATATGAAAGTTTATCAGAAAAATGTGAGTAATATGAATATGACATCCATATGCTTGTTTGCATCTCGCATCATGTAGTGACGTGGTAATTTGCATCTCACCTAATAAGTAATATATGAAGTATTTGGAAATGCTTATAATGCTTTCCCGCTTCATTGAATATTGTTTAGCTCACATATATCTTGTTCTTGCCATGCTAATCAACATATAAATTGTCGTGTAGTAAAACAACTTAAACCATATTTGTGTATGTCGGGATTCCGATTCCGCTTAATTTTGGGATAGGGTGCATTGCATCATAATTGCCATGTCATGCATGCATGCTTCACATGATCATGCCGATTCTTTTTGCCGTAGTAGTAAGTGTTGCATCCGTTATTTGTTGTAGCGCTTTGCTTCTTCACGAATAGGGCGTCTCGTGATGATGTGAGCAACGACAAGTTCTTCGGAAGTTTCTCCGACAATCTTTTCAGGCGAGCCCTTTTCTCTCTACCCATTTAACATTTTTGCTCTCGCTAGCTCTATATTCTAGCCTTGTGTCGCGATGCTTTTGTTCGAGTCACGGGTCCTATCCACATGTTTATCCAAAGCAAAGCCATAGAACCTTCCATACATCCTATTAACCGTGTGCTTGTTGTTTGAGTTGGCCTTGCGAGTCGTAGGCAATTCCAGGTTGTTCGAGTTGTTTTATCTTATCGGGTTGGGAAAGTTATCACATGCTCTACTTTATGATATATGTTGTTGCAAATAATCATGGCTTACTTCAATGTTAATACTTAAAATTGAATTAAGCAGAGGCATCGGTGAGTCATTTTGCCAGTTTTCCGACGGCTCACTTGTGTCCCCTAGGACCCCGAGATCGCATGAACTGTTCTGAGACTGAGCGCTCTAACCATACGTGGATATGCTTCTGGGCCTCCCCTTGACACTGCCGGAATCTACATACTTGTCCAGTGGCCACAACTAGTTCGAGGTTTTCCATTTGTTTCTTGTCGAGCGTGCAGCTTGTATCTTATGGTCCGATTTACTTTGGGGGAAGCCCAAGAGTGCCTTGTAACCCCTTTGTTTCTGCACGCTCGTGTAGGTGCGGGACGACTGCAGGTGGGCACCCTCCCCAGAGCGAGGTTCCAGCCCATTATGCAGCGCCGGCGCAAACAGCTAAGTCCGTTCGGAGATTCGGCCGGACTCTCGATACGGGTTCAACTTAGTTAGGTGGCTTTCTGGACTTGTTTGTAGTGAAGGAGAGTGCGAGTCGTGACTATCCTAATGGCGCACCTATTTTTATTAAGGGTGCGAGACTTGCCGGAAGGATTGATCGTACGTGTGGGTACATTTGGGCACCCCTGCAGGGTTAAATCTTTTCGAAAAGCCGTGTCCGCGGTTATGGACGACTTGGAGCTGTACTACTCGATCATAGAACAACTTGCACCTGCTATTTCAATACTAATAAACTTGTGTAGTAAGCTAGCACAACTACAACAATAAACCTGCAATAAAACTTGGTAACCGTGTGAGTGCCTTTGATACTTTCTTCTTCGTTTGGTCACGAGGAGGTGATTCATCGGCTGGGTTATGTTTGGTGTTAGTTTCTAGTTGGTTACTTTTATGCGCTCTCTTATCTCATTCTATTTAGACGAAAGTTGTAATGTGTCTCTGTAGCTTAGTGCTTTTGTTGCCGCTAAGTCCACCATATAGCCTGTAGGCGAGCACAGCTGAATTCCAGTCTCGCGAGTACGTGCCTCGGTACTCACCCTCGTTTTTCTTTTTCTTTTTCTCTTTCTCCCTCCTGGTTCGGCAACCTTTGGCCCGACGATTTTTAACAGGTATGGGAGCGCCGACGTTAGCAAGGTTACCCTTCCGGCTCGGCCTGGGCAGGGTTTGGACGCCATCGTTTATCTTCAGGCCTCTTAGGCCCATTTGGTATTCTTGTCTGTACTCAGATACTATTTGCTTTATGTATGATTTGGATCTTTTATGTATATCTGGATACTTTGACTCGTGGAGTCTTTGCAGTTATTATATAATCTTTTGTGGGTTCCATCGTGAACTTGTGTAATGCTACTACTCGATTCCACCCGCATAATGTGTATGTTTCGATGTGCACATTATGCCTGGTGGGCGTTTCCAGAGCGACACCGTGCGTGTTGTGGCGTGATCGCTACGATACGCAAGGTGCCGGTTTTGGGGCGTTACAAAAGCTTACAAGCAATTTTGTTCTGAGGTTTGGGGGTAATCTAAACATAGTCTAAACGACAGAAGGGGGTGCCCCAGGGGTACTTAACGGGGTTGGGGCATCATGGGCAAAGACCTGGCCCAAAACCAACCTGTTTTTGGCCCAAACGGACTCGGTTCGACTCAAACTGTTACATACCGACCCATACATGGGTTCGGCCTATTTTGGCATGCAGGCCATGAGTGTAGCGCGCCTTAGACTCGTAGACATCGCGTCGAAGGCTGTCCTAGCGCGCCAACTCGTGCTCTCTCTCATGTAGACTTGATGTTCTGGTGATCTCCGGGTGCGCCTGCCTCCCTCTCCTCCCTCGCGCACTTGATCTTCAAGTCCTGCTCATCTCGCTGCGACGCGTCTCCTCCTCGTGCAATGCTTGTGTTATCAACAAACCTAATCATACATAGATGCATAGACTTAGGTAGTATAAAGCTCTCATTAAATAAAACATCAGGTTCAATTAAGAGTGAGTTCACCTGTTGTTCCAATAGCTTTGCACGTGCTCTTGTAATTGGTCCAATCCTAATCTCGTTGGAGTTCTTCGCAGCAACATCTTCATCATCAATAGGAGCAGGAGATAATGATGGTGTAATAGGGATGTCCTCATCAAGCTGAAAATAGTGTCACAAAACGAGAAGTGTTTTGAACGTTTTTTGAAAGGTAGCACATGAAAATTTACTTGGAATGGCTTGCAAATACCATGCATAGGAATTTATAGTGGACACAATGGCAAACTTGGATTTTGGAAGTTGGATGCATGATTAGAGATCATACGCAGTACAAAATGAGGGCTAGCAAAAGACTGGGAGCGACCAACTAAGAGAGCAATAACGGCCATAATCCTGCATAGCGACAAAACATCATTGAAAGAAGCATAAAGTGGTATCACAAGTCAAAAACCAAATGATCATAGAGGCTATAGGCGACTTATTTTGTAGTCAACATGTGTAAGCATGTGCCAAGTCAACCCAAATAAAGCATCAAAGGAGAAAACCAAATTAATGCTTCCAAATAATAAAAACAACGCATGATTTTTTCAAAGGCTCATTAAGCAATCTCAGTCATTTGAGACAAGTCATGCTACAACAAAAATCACTAAGCATACTATGAAAATGCAATCAAGCATGGCATGCAAAAGCCTAAGCCGCAGTCTACACAAGCTCCTTTTTGTACCACCTTTTTGCATGAAACTTTTTCTCTTTTCCAACACCATTCGAACCTTTTTGAAATAACTTTTTTGATGAAAACCAACATGGACCAGAGGTCAAAATACACCTTGATACACAGATATAACAAGATCTGAACAAAAATCAAGGTGAAAAATGCAAGCTAAATGCAGTAGCAGAAAAAGAGAACACTCGTTGAACGATAAGAGTGAAAAATAGAGTGTTCTTGGGAAATGAAAAACGAAGTTCATCTCCTCCAAAAAGAACATGATGTGATCCAACCATTTATTGCAGCAAACAAAACAAAAGAAACTGAAAGCAAAAACAACTGACGCTCCAAGAAAAACGCATAATGTATGAAGCAATAAAAATATAGTGTCTTGAAAGGTGACCTGATTTTTGCCGATGAAGAAGGGGTGCCTCGGGGGCATCCCCAAGCTTTGACGCTTGTACCTCTTGGATATTTCTTGGTGGTTGCATGGGCATCCCCAAGCTTGAGCTTTTGTCCATTCTTCATCTCATCTCATCATTCTCCAATCCCTACACTTGAAAACTTCCTTCATACAAAACTTAACACAATTCTATTAGCAACGTTAGCATAAACATAATAATGAATCAACCCTTTTCGGTTCAGATTTCAACTCAAAACCACCACATATAAAGCATATACTACTGTAGCAACTTCCCCAAAAGTTCCGTGATCAAAAGAACTAAAAAAGAAAGCGATCGAGAGGCAAACACAAATAGTGGCAGAAATCTGTCAAAACAGAACAGCTGACAAAGGTCGATTTTTTAGAGGGGTTTCTGTTGCTCAAATCAAAAAGTGTTAAACTAATAAAAGTTTGGAAATAACCTGGGGCATATGCTCAAGAAATCGCAGGTCCAAAAGATGTTCTGAGAATTTTCACGAATTTTTACGGTGCAGCAATGAAATCTGTTTCAGGACAGCAACATCCCCAAATCTTACCTCACTCAAATTAGAGGCTTCTCTTGGCACAACAACGAAATATAAAGGATAAGGAGCGGGTATTACAGTAGTAGTAACTTCCAAGACTCAAATAAAATAAAAAGTACTGAAAGTAAAACAATGGGTTATCTCCCAAGAGTGCTTTTCTTTAACGCCTTTGAGCTAGGCGCAGTAGTTTGCAAAGATGCTCATGTAGGCGCCATAAAAGAGCTTAAGGCAAAGGCGCTATATATAAACTTAAAGCAAGAGAGAGCATCAAAAAGCAAATATGAAACACATTTAAATCTAAACCACTTCCTATGAAAAATAGTCTTGTAAAGAGACAAGTCATGAAAGCGCAAAGCAAAAAGCATAGGAATGTAAAACAAGTTCACCTTCAAGAATTCCAACAAAAAGAGGGGAAACTCAATATTGTTGAGGTTCATCAAACCATGTTTCCCTCTCTCATAGTAACTTTCAGTAGCATCATGAATAGAATTAACAATATAACTATCACATAAAGCATCCCTATCATGAGCTACATGCATAAAAAAATTAATACTCCCCACATGAACAATCATAGTAGGAGCAGATTCAACAGACTAATTATTCTCATCACCATAATCATCAAAAATAGGAGGCATATTGTAATCATAACTATTTTTCTCCTCAAAAGTAGGTGAACTGAAAATATTATACTCATCATCGTAACCATCATAAACTAGAGGTTTAGTATCATCATAAGCGAGAGAACAGCTATTTCGCAAAGCATACTCATCAAACATATCATCATAGGAAGGAACATGGATAGTACTAACGGTACAACAATTATTAACCTTAGAATTGGTACCAAAAAGATTTTCAATATCAAAAGTAGAGTGCTTTTCCCAATCATGATCACTAACATAGGTAACAGGCATAGGAACATCATCCCAATCAGAATTATCATAATATATAATAGGAGCAACATGCTTAGGGGAAGATACCATTTCCTCTCGCCTTTTATTCCTCTTCTTCTTCTTCTTCTTCTTACTCTTCTTACTCTCTCCTTTTGGAGGGAAAGGCATCTTCTCCACATATCCTTTAGGAGGGAAAGGCATCTTCTCCACATAATCTGGTTTACTGATAGAAACAACAGAAGAAACTTTAGAGGATTCCTCCTCTCTATTAATAAGATAAAAACATCTATCAGTCCTGTCATAGCTTGGCAAAACATCATGTTTTATAAGGTTTTGTATGTAAGTATTTGTGAGGCAATCTTTAACACAATAGAGACGACAACCACGAAGGATGCTATTAATATCAGCATCATTCATATCAACCAAAGAAATCTTTCTAGATATCTCTTCACACCCCAAAAACAAAGTAAGCTCATCAGGCTGATTGAGAGTAATCTTGTCATCACAATACAAACTTGCGGTACTATAATAGTAACTATTAGGGCTTGAGCATTGGAAATTAAAATGACCTATGTCATCACAATGTTTACAAAGAAAAGGATAAAGCTTACAAACCTTTTTACCGAGCTCGCCTATAGCCTTGTGCCACATTCGGGTTTCTTCATTTGCGTGGTGGACACAATAATCTTCCTTGTTGTGACTCTGTTCACAAGGTCTATGTACTCCACAAAAATTAACATGCTTATAGGAAATAGGACTTTCAGAGGTTCGAGCATGTTTATTGCAATCATCAACAACAATATCACTTTCTATGCAGGTGTCCTTAAAAGGTTCATGATACACGTCCCCATTTCCTTTAGGAATATTAATATGAGAAGCAAAGGCTTTAAAACAATCAATCATAATTTGAGGATCAAGACCATACTTAGCACTAAGCTCTTGAAAATCAGCAGTTTCAGCGAAAGACTTAATGCAATCTTGTAATTCATACCTGATCCTTTACCTTTGTCGCTATCCCAACCTTCAATATTGTTTTGAATTGTTTCAAGCAGATCCCACTTGGTGTCAACATCCTTTCTTGTGAAAGACCCATCAAAGCATGCATCTAGATAGTCCTTGACATATCTTTTCAACGCTGAGCAAAAACATGTGTGAGCCCTTCCCCAATACTTGTACTTGAAGGACAAAGCAATCTATAGCAGCAACAAATCTACTAAGGAAATGCAAGGGACATCTAAAATTGACTTAAGAAAAAAGCAAGCTCTTAAGACAAAACTCATAAAACAACCTACTTATGCATCATCTACAAGGAAAACTACAAGTGACAAAATATTAGTAGGTCAACAAGAATGGTGACACTTGCCTTAGTGAGGGAAGGGGTTGGTTGTGGTGATCCAGCAAACCACTGCATGTTGTAGTATGCAAGTCGTTGACATAACACTCGTGAATTACCATTTCACAAATATTACATCCCTCAGAGTGGTACAACAGAAACATAGCGGTCTTTTATTCAAGCACTTAATATTACAAGCCACAATCTTACAAAGGACTCCAGTTCCTCCTCGGTCCAGAGAGGAACACTACTAGGATCTACTTTGATGCTACAAACCTTAACTAGGACTGAAAGAAGTAGACTAAACATGATAACTGACTCAAGTCACTTTATTCTATAAGGTTTGGTGCGACTCAAGCTACTACTCTAAACTACTAGTTGTCGGCCTCCTCCTCGGTTCCTTCGCTGCTGCCATAGGTGATAGTGTAGTCCACGCCTTCGATTGCACCGGAAAGGTCCGGGTCCTCATAGTAGACTTCTTCAATGTCCTCCGATGCTCCTTCAGTGTCCTTGTACTGGCCCTCCGAGTCTCAGCAAGGGTTAAGAGGGAATGGGGTGAGTAACGATGTAACATCCCAAGATTTTGTCAAATTTTGGGGGAAATTTTTTCGCTTTTGTATTGCTTGAGATGATTAGAAATTCACAGGGATTTGAAACTTTTGAGTCTAATTGAAAGTTTTATTTGAAAAGAATTTAAACCTTCTTTTTCTTGAAGAACTTCTTTGAGAAAAGATCATTTCCCAAAATACTATTTTCCATCCTTTATTCAAACCTATGCAAGTTTACTTGCAAAGGAGTGAATTCCAAGGGTATTCTAATTAGTGAGGATTTTACTTTGAGAAACTAAGTTCAAACATTATTTTATAAAGGATTATTTCTTATTTTTAAAGGATTTATTTTCAAATCCCAATTAGCTTTATGCAAGCAAAACCTATGGCCACAATCCATAATTCTATTAAAAATCTTGTTTTGATTTTGAAAAACTTGTTTACCTACTGACTTAAAACCTTGCAGTGATTTTTACAAAATCTCTGAAAGTGGTATGATTTGATTTGGAACATTTTTGCAAAATCTGTGAAAGAATTAAGAAAATAGAAAAGAAAAAGAAGTAAAGGAGAGAAAAATATGAAAACGGACCCTGGGAAGCCTTTCGGCCCAACTCCAGAAGCCAGCCACGGCCCAGCATCGCCCCGCCCCGCCTCGAACCGTTACCCTCTGCCCTCTCTTCCCTCGCTGCCATGTGGGCCCCGCGTGTCATCTCCCTCCTCCCGCAATCTTCTCCCTCTCTCTCCGTTTCTGGAAATGGTCGCCGGAGTAAACCTCTCCCGTTGATTTCTCGCGAGTAATGGCCATCAAGACCACGCCTATAAGTACCCCGCACCCTCCTCTCACTCCCCTCCCCTCCTCTCCTCGAACCAGGCCGCCAGGCTGCTCAAATTCCTCGTCGGAGGTCCACACGTCTGCGAGCATCCCCGGTAGGTTTCGCCAACGACGGTGAGCCCGAGCCCCTCCCCTCGCCTCTATCCTCTTCGCCTTGAACCAACGCACACCCCTGACCCCTCCTTCAAACTTCTTCTGCAGCAAATCGAGCACAACGTCAAAGCCCAAAGACCATCTCCGCTCCAGTCACCTCTCCACGCGAGTGCAGGAAGAAATCGACGACGCCGTCTTCACCGTCGGACTTCCCTCGTCAAGCTGAACCTCGTCCGCACCTTCGCCACCACCAGAACCCTCAGCATCGTCGACAACGTCAACCCCCAGTGCGCAAGCTCGCCGCTGGCGACGCACGGAAACCCTGGGTGAGCTTCTCTCCTCTCCGACTCGTACCATCCGTCCGATCGAGATCCAAAAGCCCAGATCGCTTCACTTAAACGAAGAGGTATCAGTAGATCTGATGCGTTCGATCCACTTAAGATCTAACGGCCCACAACCTTGATCTGACCGAAGCGGTACCGGCCAATCGGATCACGCCGCGTGTCGGCCTTTGGTTTAAATAGAAACTCGAATTAGAATTTCAAACCAGATTCAAATCCCAATCTTGCAAAATTCATATCTTTTGATCTGTAGGTCCAAAAATAGCAAATGATATACCGTTGGAATCCCTGAAACCTGTAGAATCCAGTAGTACAATAAAATCTCATATTTCATGGGTTCAATTTGAAACTATTTTCAAATTGGGATTGAACCTTCTGTTAGTTCGTTTAATTCATATCCCTTGAACCAAGTGTCCAAAAATTTCATTTTTGTAGTCTCTGGATTCCTTGGAACTTGCAGAACACCATAGGATGAAGAAAATCCAATCTTGATACGTGCACACACTTTGTGCATTCAAATCTTCTCAAATCACTATTTTGACCATATCTTAAGTTTTAAAATTTAATTTAGAATGAATCCACTTGCAGTGACTTTACCTTACTGCAAGCTATCCAGTAGTATCACTCCCATATCTAATTGAAACACTTCACTATTATTCAAATTCTAATATGAGGATTTGAGTAAATTCGACTATAGGGACAAAAACCATTTCCTTTAGCTCTATCCTTTTCTGCTTTAGTGAATCCCACATTTCATGCCTAGACATCAATGTTATCTGAATAGCATCTTGATCAAAATCATGTCTACTTAGATCTATCTTGCTAAGCACCTACTTATTCAAATTACAAAAGTGTTATTTGAGTTTAGTGTAAATACCTTCAATCTCAGTTTCCACCTTGCTACTATGGTATTGACCAAATCAACATCATAGTACTTAACCAAATCCTACTTACTCATCAGGAACCTTCAAGCCATATTTCACACATCACCTATACCTATCCTATACCTATATCCATTTATTCATGTCCAATCAACCTTAGCCTTACATGGAATCATTCAATTAACGAATGAGTTAATTGAGTAACTCAATGCTTCATATTTCCTAGCCCAATGACTAAGTGTAATACATATACTATTCAGGGATAATTGTTACTGCACTTATTCGATAGTATTGCTAATACACTATTTTGTCTCTTATGTGAGTTACCCACATAAGATATTCCAAGATTCAATATGCTTTGATAAAGCATAAAGATCTCACTCATTATATTTTGTCTAATTCATATATATTCAAATTGCAAATGTGCTACTTGAGTAAAATATGAATTCATCTCAAACTTAGATTTTATTCATGTGGTGTTATTATAACCCGTACCATAGTATGTGTTATACACCATGTTGATCAATGAACCATTTGAGCTATGTCCTCAAATATCAATCATTTATACCCAATCCAATGCCCATTTAGTTTTGTTTTCATGTATTGAACTATTCAACTTGCAAATGTGCTAATTGAGTAGTTCAAGCATTCTCAAAACCTAGCCTAGTGCCTAAGTACAACAGATGCTATTTAAGAGTAATTGTTGTCACATTTACTCAATAGTGTTGTAGTTGCACAAATTGACTCTTGTGAAATTTATTTCACATGAGCTATTCCTAAAACTCTTATATGCTTTGATAAAACATAAAAACTCCATCAATTATATTATGCCTAGTCCGATTCTCTCTCAAATCATATTGACCTTCCCAGCTAAGCTCTCAAACCCATATCTCGCAATTCAGGATCCTTTGCCATATCTTTCTTGTCATAACATCTCAATAAACCTAATTTGTTAAACAAACTCTTTTAAATTGTTTGATTTGTTTGATTGTGTTTGTATGGATTGTTTATGGTATGCTATTTCTTGTGCTATAGTTTTGCGAAGAGCTACATGCTTAGTTAAGAGAAGTGAATCATCGTGATCTTCAAAAGGCAAGTGACACACATATCCCCTACCCATTTTATTATGCATTAGTATATTCACCTCGTGTAGTATGCATGATAGGTGATTTATTCAACTGTTTTATCAAATGCTTAGATCCTAGTAGTATATAGCAATTCCTCAAACCCCACCTGTTAGGATGCTAAATACTTTGAAAAATATGATGCCATGCTAATATCACTTGAAAAGTGTTTTGTGAACAACTTAAGAACTTCAACTAAAATGAAACACCTGGGTGGAATGGTTTGATAAGAGGAGGCGAGGTAGGTGGGTTCTGGGACGCATGCCTTGTAAGAGGATGTGGGAACAGAATACCGCTCGGGATGGCCACCCAGGAACAAAGAGATGGCTATGTCTTCCATGCTTAGTGTACTTCCAGTGCAGCCTTATGACATTATGGGCTCTGTCTTGACTAATTAGAGGTGGGAGTACAACTTGTCGGCAAGAAGTGGTGGTAGTTGAATTGTAGGTTGGGAACGGTGCTTGCCAAGTTAGTTGTCCTCTCCTTCTAAAAGGTCTCGTTTCATTTTATGTATGGGCATAAAATGAATCGTAAGGTGAAAGTGCACAACCCTTGCAAGGTGTCAAAACTAATGGATTAGCCGTGTCCTCGGTTATGGACAATTGAGTCTCTAGACATGGAATGTACGGAATAATATCATCACCTCTTCTGAATGATTAAAATCTGTCTAGAAACCCCTAGGTAGGGACTAAGGACCATACACTCAGAGGGGTGGTGGTGCCTGAGGTTCTGACTTTGTCGAATTTCGCCCAGTGCTACATGCCTAGCTAGTATGTGGCTATTGGGGGTTATCTCGACCCTTAAAAAATATAAAAAGTTTGAAAGTAATACTTTGAGAAAGAACTATAGGATAAAACTGGCTTTACGCAAAACAGCCCGTGAGATCCACCAGCCAAATTTTCATGTAGATAGGCCCCTCACAACATCCACTAAATATGTGTCATTGCCAGTACATCATTGTACTGACCCCTCTGGGGCTGCATATTCAACGTGCAGGTTTTATTCGAGTAAGGAACCAGGATTAGGATCTTGAGCTTACATTCCAACATGGTTGCCTGTGGCACGTTATGAAGATGGAGGCTCCTTGCCACCTTGTTAACTTCCGCTGTGTAAAATTGTAAGGTTTAAGTACTTTGTATCTAGATCCGCGATGTAATCTTGATACTATGCAATGAATATTTCATTTTGTTCTGTGGTGCTATCATTGATCCAGGGAATAGCACTTAACACAGATGTTCCACCTTGTTCTCAAGGATGGGGCGTTACAAAATGGTATCAGAGCATAGTGTTGCCTGTAGGATCGAGACCCTAGGTTTGGAAGAAGACTAGGAAACCCAAAAATGATATCAAATGGATATCATTACGCTTAGGATGTGTTTTGAAAATTTTATTGCACTACTAGTTCAGTTTGCTTTATTTTCTCGTAAGGCTTATCACTTTCATTTCACTTACACTGTGCTTTTTTTCAAATTTTAGATGACGTTCACCAAGCTGAAGGTCCCCTATGACGATGATGATGAGCTGTTTAGTGATCAGCTATCTCGCCTCTCTCGGATGCTGAACCTGTCACCTCCCACTTTTCGTGGTAGAGTGATACCTTGTGTGGTTCTCGAGATCGTCCGCTGGGAGATTGAGACCAGGATTGAGGGTCGCACCATTGGTACTCCCACGGAGACAGTGGTGTACTCGAGGATGTACCTAGATTGGGAGACTGGCATCATGATGGCCATGGAGGAGGCACTAGCTCGCATATGTGGTATGTACGTCCAGGAGATATCAGAGTTGGACAATTCCATCTACCAGTTTGGGAGGCGTAACCATGAGGGATGGGCCTTGAGGACTCCAGGGCGTCGTGAGGATTTACCATGGACGGAGGTACAGTTAGAGGACATGGGATCCTATGCCTTCAACCTGGAGGACATGCTGCGCAGTGAGATGGATGCCACAGATGATGCCAAATACCAGCTTCTGCAGAAGGATGAGAAGATAGAACAACTAGAGAGCACGATAGAGAAGCTGAAGGAGAAGAACAAGACACTTGAGGCCGCCAATGATAAGCTGTCAGGTAAGGTCGAGGATCAGGAGGCCCAGATTGTAGGCTTTCGAGGACAGTGCATTTATCTTCACAAGGACCTGATGAAGTACAAGCCTTGGCCGCCCAAGAAAGGATCAACACCTACTGAAGAGAAGAAGGAGTCGACCTCGGAGAAGGGTGGAGCAGAGCCTGAGAAGCTAGAGCCTTGCCAGCCCATGATAGAGGAAGATTCTGTGGAGAAGACCCATGCGGCGCCACCTAGCCCTATGGTGAAGCGACGCAAGACAGGGAACACTAGAGCATATCTTGCACAGTTCAAGTAGTGAGACCACCACATTATGTAATAAATCGACGATCTTGTAATGGTTAGTCGTGCCACCTAGTGGTATGACCCTTTTGAACCATGTTTTCCTAAAACTTGTAGTTGACTTGTTGTGCTTGAGGATCTATGTTTGATGTGATCATCTATGCTTTCAAATGCTGGTTGCAATGCTTGTTATAATTTTGTAGAAAGATGTTTTCTCTTGACCTACTATGTTTGGGTAGGATCTTCCTTAGATCTCTTCTGTCTAACCCTTATCAATGCTAAGCCTGTCCGAAAACCCCAAACAGATGCCACCTCAACATGTGATTAACCGCGACAACACTCCGTTGGAAATAGCAATGCAACAGTTAGTTGAAGCGCATACAAGGATTACACAGATGATGACTCAGAATTTGACTAATCGTGATGGTAGGGATTTACCTATGGGAGTACAACAAGTACTGGACAACCATTTACGAATAGTACAAATGATGTCACAGATGATGCCTAGTACCGATAACAGCCCGCCACAAGATGATCTAAATAGAAGATCAGCAGGGATTGATGTTGAAGTGACGCAGCGAGCCTGTGAAAGATGTGGAGAAATAGGGCACGCCTCTAAGGACTGTCATGGAGAGTGTCCCTACTGTGATGTGAGTCACCCAGTTGAAGAATGTTCCATGATCCAAGTTACTTGTCTTCTATGTGAAGGGACAAACCATATTCCTGCTGAATGCAAATTTTATTCCACAGTGCAACGAATGAATCAACAAGCCAAAGATAGGGTGAGCCGAATGCCAGAAAGGACCCCTAAAGAGGGAAGACTCAAAAGAAAGGTGGAAGGTAAAGACATGTGGACAACACACAACCATACTACTAAGAGTTGTTACTCATGTGAAGAAGAAGGACACTTGTCTAGAAATTGCTCGAAGGAGAGAGAAAGCTTTCCCACGACTGTAGTGGAATATGAGGAGAACGAAGTGAGAGATCTCCTAGCCCTAGAAAGACCAAAAAGGAAGAAGGACAACAGCAAGATAATGTGCTTCAAATGCAAGGAGCTAGGACATTATGTGAGCAAATGCCCAAGACTGCATCATAAAGTAAACATGCAAGATAGCACGAAAAGAGACCTCCAAATGATCACCTGTTACAAGTACAAGCAAAAGGGACACTACTCGGATAAATGTTCAGAGAATGGAGCTCCAAAACCTCAGTAAGTTGGAATGACTGAAGGATGCCGTAGGTACAAGATGAAGATACAACAAAGTATGGTCGACTCAGGAGCAATTGTACTCGGTTATTACCTGTGTTAAATAAGGTTTGGTCTTGCAAGCTAGATGAGTAACTCCTTGTATGGATGTAAACTTTTCCCTCAATACGGCAAGCCGAAAGCTTTACAATACAAGAAGTTATCACCATACGGCCGAGTTACCTAAAAACCCTAGTTAGGAAACGTTAGACTTTGTTTACAAATTCAAAAATTCGGGAACTCGATCCCAAAATTTCGACAAAATTTGGTTTAAAATCTAGTGAGGTTGACTAAGAGTTAGAATACGAGGTTTGCAAAACCATGTACGAAGTAATGATTTGGGTGCAGGATGGATTGATCACCACTCCTACTACTCTTATTATTCACTCTCGTAATGTTAGTTTTACATACCCGGAGAGACATACCTACATGAGAGACGACGTCGTTAAGCCGTGACCTTAGGAGGATAAATATGTTACACCCCTCATAGTGTGCTAGTGTGGCCAACACGTAGAAATACGGTGAGGAACGACTACATGTTTCAGAAGTGTTTTCTCAGTGGACCTTGAATGCGGAGACGGTTCAATTTCGACTTCCATTCCCGACTTCTCGTTTCGACTCCCCACACGGTCTGTTCGACTACCCCTGAACCTATAAAAGAGGATTCTTCCCTCTCCAGAGGGTCACAATAGAGACTGCCACCACCAACTATGAGATTTCCACCTGATTCCAAAGCCCAGCGCCACCGAAGTCTACCTCATCCCGACCTACGATGTTGTGAGACACCTCCCCAAATCCATGGAACCCTGTTCCTGCCCATGAGAGCGTCCTCAGATCCCTTTTCCCTGAAAAGGAATCCATCCTCGAGATATGATCAAGTTGTTCAGCGCCTTCCAACAACTATGAAGACGGTTGCTAAAGGAATTCTTAAGGACCATCTGGTACCTGTGGCAAGTAGCACGACTTGCACCAGTAACTTGAATGGGTTCAACAATGCTGGTTATAAGGCGACCTTCCTACCCTTAAAGGTGCCGGTACCTCTTACAGAGTCCACCTTGTTTACCCCTATGAAATGCTTGAGAAGACTGCAGAGAGATGCCATCCAAATTCCTTGGGATGTGCGGTCTCATCATGTTCGTGGGACAAGCATGCAGTACTTGGCAATGGGTCATCTTTTGAGATTCTGCAATGAAAATCAGCTAAAGAGCAACAAGGAGTATGGTGATGGCCTGTATGCTGTCATGGCCTTGGTGAGGACCGACCAAGAAAAGGCTAGATACACATTCTTGGACGATGTGGGCTACCTTGTTGAAGACAACGCGATGGATGATATCTGCCTATCACCAGAATTGGATGGAACATTTGGAATGCCCACTTTTGAACATAACGGCGAACATCGACACTTCTGAGAAGAGCGATTTCAGGAAAAATGACGCAACGGTGAATTCAAGCTGGGAACAAAATACAAGTGCCTAAGGAAACATCAAGATACCACCAAGCGAAATCTTCTTTTAAGGGTGGTAGCACCCTAGTTCCATTAGGATCTTTAAACCTTGCAACCTTCCTCCAATCTCGAGGACGAGATTTCTTTTAAGGGTGGTAGTCTGTCACATCCCAAGATTTTGTCAAATTTTGGGGGAAAATTTTTCGCTTTTGTATTGCTTGAGATGATTAGAAATTCACAGGGATTTGAAACTTTTGAGTCTAATTGAAAGTTTTATTTGAAAAGAATTTAAACCTTCTTTTTCTTGAAGAACTTCTTTGAGAAAAGATCATTTCCCAAAATACTATTTTCCATCCTTTATTCAAACCTATGCAAGTTTACTTGCAAAGGAGTGAATTCCAAGGGTATTCTAATTAGTGAGGATTTTACTTCGAGAAACTAAGTTCAAACATTATTTTATAAAGGATTATTTCTTATTTTTAAAGGATTTATTTTCAAATCCCAATTAGCTTTATGCAAGCAAAACCTATGGCCACAATCCATAATTCTATTAAAAATCTTGTTTTGATTTTGAAAAACTTGTTTACCTACTGACTTAAAACCTTGCAGTGATTTTTACAAAATCTCTGAAAGTGGTATGATTTGATTTGGAACATTTTTGCAAAATCTGTGAAAGAATTAAGAAAACAGAAAAGAAAAAGAAGTAAAGGAGAGAAAAATATGAAAACGGACCCTGGGAAGCCTTTCGGCCCAACTCCAGAAGCCAGCCACGGCCCAGCATCGCCCCGCCCCAAACCGTTACCCTCTGCCCTCTCTTCCCTCGCTGCCATGTGGGCCCCGCGTGTCATCTCCCTCCTCCCGCAATCTTCTCCCTCTCTCTCCGTTTCTGGAAACGGTCGCCGGAGTAAACCTCTCCCGTTGATTTCTCGCGAGTAATGGCCATCAATACCATGCCTATAAGTACCCCGCACCCTCCTCTCACTCCCCTCCCCTCCTCTCCTCGAACCAGGCCGCCAGGCTACTCAAATTCCTCGTCGGAGGTCCGCACGTCTGCGAGCATCCCCGGTAGGTTTCGCCAACGACGGTGAGCCCGAGCCCCTCCCCTCGCCTCTATCCTCTTCGCCTTGAACCGACGCACACCCCTGACCCCTCCTTCAAACTTCTTCTGCAGCAAATCGAGCACAACGTCAAAGCCCAAAGACCATCTCCGCTCCAGTCACCTCTCCACGCGAGTGCAGGAAGAAATCGACGACGCCGTCTTCACCGTCGAACTTCCCTCGTCAAGCTGAACCTCGTCCGCACCTTCGCTACCACCTGAACCCTCAGCATCGTCGACAACGTCAACCCCCAGTGTGCAAGCTCGCCGCCGGCGACGCACGGAAACCCTAGGTGAGCTTCTCTCCTCTCCGACTCGTACCGTCCGTCCGATCGAGATCCAAAAGCCCAGATCGCTTCACTTAAACGAAGAGGTATCAGTAGATCTGATGCGTTCAATCCACTTAAGATCTAACGGCCCACAACCTTGATCCGACCGAAGCGGTACCGGCCAATCGGATCACGCCGCGTGTCGGCCTCTGGTTTAAATAGAAACTCGAATTAGAATTTCAAACCAGATTCAAATCCCAATCTTGCAAAATTCATATCTTTTGATCTGTAGGTCCAAAAATAGCAAATGATATACCGTTGGAATCCCTGAAACCTGTAGAATCCATTAGTACAATAAAATCTCATATTTCATGGGTTCAATTTGAAACTATTTTCAAATTGGGATTGAACCTTCTGTTAGTTCGTTTAATTCATATCCCTTGAACCAAGTGTCCAAAAATTTCATTTTTGTAGTCTCTGGATTCCTTGGAACTTGCAGAACACCATAGGATGAAGAAAATCCAATCTTGATACGTGCACACACTTTGTGCATTCAAATCTTCTCAAATCACTATTTTGACCATATCTTAAGTTCTAAAATTTAATTTAGAATGAATCCACTTGCAGTGACTTTACCTTACTGCAAGCTATCCAGTAGTATCACTCCCATATCTAATTGAAACACTTCACTATTATTCAAATTCTAATATGAGGATTTGAGTAAATTCGACTATAGGGACAAAAACCATTTCCTTTAGCTCTATCCTTTTCTGCTTTAGTGAATCCCACATTTCATGCCTAGACATCAATGTTATCTGAATAGCATCTTGATCAAAATCATGTCTACTTAGATCTATCTTGCTAAGCACCTACTTATTCAAATTACAAAAGTGTTATTTGAGTAAAGTGTAAATACCTTCAATCTCAGTTTCCACCTTGCTACTATGGTATTGACCAAATCAACATCATAGTACTTAACCAAATCCTACTTACTCATCAGGAACCTTCAAGCCATATTTCACACATCACCTATACCTATCCTATACCTATAGCCATTTATTCATGTCCAATCAACCTTAGCCTTACATGGAATCATTCAATTAATGAATGAGTTAATTGAGTAACTCAATGCTTCATATTTCCTAGCCCAATGACTAAGTGTAATACATATACTATTCAGGGATAATTGTTACTGCACTTATTCGATAGTATTGCTAATACACTATTTTGTCTCTTATGTGAGTTACCCACATAAGATATTCCAAGATTCAATATGCTTTGATAAAGCATAAAGATCTCACTCATTATATTTTGTCTAATTCATATATATTCAAATTGCAAATGTGCTACTTGAGTAAAATATGAATTCATCTCAAACTTAGATTTTATTCATGTGGTGTTATTATAACCCGTACCATAGTATGTGTTATACACCATGTTGATCAATGAACCATTTGAGCTATGTCCTCAAATATCAATCATTTATACCCAATCCAATGCCCATTTAGTTTTGTTTTCATGTATTGAACTATTCAACTTGCAAATGTGCTAATTGAGTAGTTCAAGCATTCTCAAAACCTAGCCTAGTGCCTAAGTACAACAGATGCTATTTAAGAGTAATTGTTGTCACATTTACTCAATAGTGTTGTAGTTGCACAAATTGACTCTTGTGAAATTTATTTCACATGAGCTATTCCTAAAACTCTTATATGCTTTGATAAAACATAAAAACTCCATCAATTATATTATGCCTAGTCCGATTCTCTCTCAAATCATATTGACCTTCCCAACTAAGCTCTCAAACCCATATCTCGCAATTTAGGATCCTTTGCCATATCTTTCTTGTCATAACATCTCAATAAACCTAATTTGTTAAACAAACTCTTTTAAATTGTTTGATTTGTTTGATTGTGTTTGTATGGATTGTTTATGGTATGCTATTTCTTGTGCTATAGTTTTGCGAAGAGCTACGTGCTTAGTTAAGAGAAGTGAATCATCGTGATCTTCAAAAGGCAAGTGACACACATATCCCCTACCCATTTTACTTATGCATTAGTATATTCACCTCGTGTAGTATGCATGATAGGTGATTTATTCAACTGTTTTATCAAATGCTTAGATCCTAGTAGTATATAGCAATTCCTCAAACCCCACCTGTTAGGATGCTAAATACTTTGAAAAATATGATGCCATGCTAAGATCACTTGAAAAGTGTTTTGTGAACAACTTAAGAACTTCAACTAAAATGAAACACCTGGGTGGAATGGTTTGATAAGAGGAGGCGAGGTAGGTGGGTTCTGGGACGCATGCCTTGTAAGAGGATGTGGGAACAGAATACCGCTCGGGATGGCCACCCAGGAACAAAGAGATGGCTATGTCTTCCATGCTTAGTGTACTTCCAGTGCAGCCTTATGACATTATGGGCTCTGTCTTGACTAATTAGAGGTGGGAGTACAACTTGTCGGCAAGAAGTGGTGGTAGTTGAATTGTAGGTTGGGAACGGTGCTTGCCAAGTTAGTTGTCCTCTCCTTCTAAAAGGTCTCGTTTCATTTTATGTATGGGCATAAAATGAATCGTAAGGTGAAAGTGCACAACCCTTGCAAGGTGTGAAAACTAATCGATTAACCGTGTCCTCGGTTATGGACAATTGAGTCTCTAGACATGGAATGCACGGAATAATCTCATCACCGCTTCTGAATGATTAAAATCTATCTAGAAACCCCTAGGTAGGGACTAAGGACCATACACTCCGAGGGGTGGTGGTGCCTGAGGTTCCGACTTTGTTGAATTTCGCCCAGTGCTACATGCCTAGCTAGTATGTGGCTATTGGGGGTTATCTCGACCCTTAAAAAATATAAAAAGTTTGAAAGTAATACTTTGAGAAAGAACTATAGGATAAAACTGGCTTTACGCAAAACAGACCGTGAGATCCACCAGCCAAATTTTCATGTAGATAGGCCCCTCACAACATCCACTAAATATGTGTCATTGCCAGTACATCATTGTACTGACCCCTCTGGGGCTACATATTCAACGTGCAGGTTTTATTCGAGTAAGGAACCAGGATTAGGATCTTGAGCTTACATTCCAACATGGTTGCCTGTGGCACGTTATGAAGATGGAGGCTCCTTGCCACCTTGTTAACTTCCGCTGTGTAAAATTGTAAGGTTTAAGTACTTTGTATCTGGATCCGCGATGTAATCTTGATACTATGCAATGAATATTTCATTTTGTTCTGTGGTGCTATCATTGATCCAGGGAATAGCACTTAACACAGATGTTCCACCTTGTTCTCAAGGATGGGGCTTTACAAACGAGCGTTACCCAACAAGTTCATTTAATAGTATAGAGGTGTTTGATGCACTAGCTACGACCATAGACTCGAAAGTCTTAGGTCAAATGCAGTTTTCATAATCGTTTCTTCAAAGATTGCTTTTATTCAAAAGAAATATGTCCGCCAGTCTTCACAAGTTGATTAGAGCTTCGATGGGCTCCTTTCCTTCCGCGTTCGTAGCTCCTTCCCGGAACAGGGAGTATCTTGATACTTTCTTACACTCTGCAGAGGTGGTCACTTGTACCCATAAGAGCTCAAAGCTTTGCTGCACAACCGGGCGTACTTTCTCGTCCATACTTCTTTTGTATGAGGCCCAGTCGATGATCCAAGCCAATCACTGTCCTCCTCCACGACCCCGCATACCCACCAATTATGTAATTACCGGTAAGAGTCTCTACCCAAGTTTATGGGACTTACTCCTTACCAGTGATGTCTACGCATGCCTCTATTCTTGTAGACAGTGTTGGGCCTCCAAGTGTAGAGGTTTGTAGAATAGCAGTAAGTTTCCCTTAAGTGGATCACCCAAGGTTCTTGTGTCCCCAACACACCCAATACACTTGTCAGATGTATAGGTGCACTAGTTCGGCAAAGAGATAGTGAAATACAAGTAGTAGTGATGATTATAAGTAGTAAATGTAATCTGAAATAAGTATCGTTGCGAGCAAACATGTAACAAAACTGAAAGGAAACGGTGTGCAATGCTTGGAAACAAGGCCTAGGGATCATACTTTCACTAGTGGACACACTCTCAACAAATATAACATAATTGAACCAATAGATACTATCATCAATATGCAACTCAAAACAATTCTCCAATGGAAAACGAACACTAATCATGCATAGGGCTATGAAGCACTCCTCAAAGTCCATATTTCCCCAAACTAGATTGTCCCACACTGTCACCATGAACGCACTAGATGGTTCCAACAAACACCAACAATTCATAGAGACATTAACCAAAAAGACACACATGATGCGCACACTGTCACCTTCACACCATGATACGAGGTATCTCCGGAGTTTACAAATATAAAGCACGGGAGTAGCATAATATATGAATAATAACATCTACCAATTCAACTAGATACAAAGCTCATGATCACATAAAGATCACATCATGGGAGAGAGAGGTGAACCACATAGCTACCGGCAGAGCCCTCAGCCCCGGGGGAGAACTACTCCCTCCTCATCATAGGAGACAGCAAGGTTGATGGAGATGGCGGTGAGGTCGATGGAGACGACGGAGACGGCGATGGAGACCAATGGAGATGGCTCCTGTAACAACTCAGAATTTGTAATCCAACTCTTATTAAATAAAGTGCCAAATTTTGGACCCAAATAAAACATTTTCTTCATTATTCTATGCATACATGTATTTTCTACTCTATGTATTCTATGATTTTATGTGGGTTATTTTTGTTTGAGCATTGGTTAGATAATCCTAAGTGAACCAACAGAATCAATTGAGAAAATAATTAAGAAGCAAAGAATCAAGAAATCAAAATAGGTAAGAAAGAGAGAAAGTTAATAGGATCTAGAAATTGTTATTGACTGCACCACTTTGAGCCATTGGATTGAGAAATCTGTAACCCAAATCAGTGTTTGGCCAACTAGTTGAGCTTAACCAAGTTATGGACTAACTCAACCAACAAAGAGCTACCAAAAATTCAAATTGGAACATCACTCAAACTTGAGCCAAAGTCTGAATCTGCAAACAGAAACCAAACCAAATTTGAATTATAAATTTTTGCAAAACTCATTATTTCTCCAGAACAAAAATATGCCTGGGTACCTTATCCATTATGATGAGCACCCAAAGTGGCAAATTTGAAAAATTCGAATTTCGAGTTCTTGGAAGCATTTCGTCGAACACTGGCAGCAGCAAATCGGGTGAGATCAAACTTCACTGGTGCAGCACTGTTCTGGCGCGACCAAGTGCTGTAGCCATGCTCTCTGGCCTCGCCTCGGTCGAGTCCAGCACCCCCAGGCCCGACCCAGGCCGTGAGAAGAGGAGGGAGAAGGAGAAACACACCCAGGACCCCCTCCCAGTAACCCACTGTCCCGCGCGATGCCGACCGTCTGGAAGGCGCCAGAGGAGACCCACAGGACCCCGCGGCCGACCCAGCAACCCCCCCAGCACGCGAGCGTGAACGCCGTGACCGGAGCGAGCTTGCAACGCCGCCAGGACCCCCGCATCGTCGAGTTTCTGGCCGAGCTTGTCCCCGTCGCTCTAGCCTATATAAACCCCCGGCGATCAAACGAAGCAACGCACCTCACTCCCCTCTACCTCCCAGACATCGCCGCTTACTCCCTCGTGCCCTAGTTCGCCGTCGCCAACCCCGCCGGCGCAGTACTGGACGGGCGGAGCGCCGCCGCGTCCGACCACCTGGAGGCCAGCTTCTGCAGGGAATCGGAGGAGGAGACGAACTGCCGCCGATCCCGCACGTCGCCGACGAGCTCTGCTTCCTCTACGCCTCGCCATCGCCGTCGAACACTCGTCTCTGCGCGCAGGTGAGCCCCCGCCGTGACTGAGGAAGAAGATGATCGAGCACCGTTAGATCTTGATCGGACGATAACTTACCGATTCGGGTTTTGAATTAGCTCTGACGAGGAGGTCCCACCTGTCAGCCCGTTTTATTTTTCCCCAGCCGCAGCGAAACGTTTTCTGGGCCAGGCCCGTTCGGGTTTCGTCTGAACTGGGCCCAACTAGGAAAGTTTTGGTCCGATTCGTTTTTAAATTAATTCCCGCCCTTTTCTTTTATTTCAAATTTGTTTCAGATGGTATTTTCAAATTCAAATTCCTAGAGTTTTACAAATCCAAATTTAGCAAATAAATATTCGTTGGAAAGCTTATAAAATACTCTATCCAATAGTACTGGTTAGATTTCAAAATCAGTTAAGAATAAAATTGGTTATGAATAGTGTGACCATAGCTTGTTAATTAATGAAAGATTTCTAGGAAATTATTTAAGCCATCAAAACTCATGAAAATTAAAATGTGACCTTGCTAATGACCCCTCTCACTGTTAGTCAACACTAATATACCCCAACCCATGTTAGTGTGATCAGTTAGACCCTAACCCAAACCTATTTGTTAGCATAAAATGATAGATCCCTAGTGCACACTTAGAATTAAGTTATCCTCAATGCAATTCACCTAGTGGACCATTCCCCCTTAAACTTGTCTTAGTAACCCTAAATCACCTCCAATGCTGCACAAGTGAACCACCTATGCTACTTAGTAAAGAATCTAGCTTGCACACTTGAAGAAAACCTAAACAACAGACTCACACTCCAACACCCTAAAAATGCAACATGAATGCTTGGTTAGTAAATAAAGATGTGTGCTTGGTGTGTTGTTAGCTTGGTGAAGTGATGGTGTGCTTTGTGTTTATTCGTTAATAGACGCTAGTGTTGCCGAGGAGGATATTGGAGGGGATTATTATTATCAAGAAGAAGAAGAAAACCCCGGACACTTTGCCAACCAAGGCAAGCCATCTTTTGATTCATACTCCCAATGCCTAGTCTTAAGATTTGCATCCTCCTTGTTTTACTTAAATTGCATGATTGAATTGCTAGAGTAGAATGATAGAAGTAAAGTGATATCTTGATTTTCAAGAGCATCAAGCTGAGTTTATCCAACCACATTTAGTAGTACTACCACTCAATATAGTTGCTTAGTCGCTAATGAAAGTTGAGGCTATCTCTGGAGGAACCCCATTTGGAAAGTGGTGACTTGAACTGGAAACTTGAATGGGAGATTTCTCCTACATAATGGCTTTATGAAAGAAAATTAATCTTGACTAAGAACTATGAAATATATTTCTCAATGACAACGAGTGATGTACCATGGGAGCCAATTTTACCGTACGACCACATTACCCCTGTATGGGAAGGGGCTTAATCCGTAGCTTGTCTATCTTAGTATGGGAGGCCTTGTATCAAATCTTCATGGAAGGACTCCACGGGCGGATACTTCTTGACCAAGTGGATTCCACTAACCCGGTACCCGGGATGGGCAGAACTAGAGGCGCCGGAGCGGGAGATTCCGTATCCCGGGCTCTAGGGAAGGATCCTATACTAGGATGAGCAAGTGAAAGAATTTGTTTGATTATCTGAACCTCGCATACTTGTGTATGTCGAACCGTGGATTTCTCCCGGCAGATGTATCGAATCTTGTGGGTAAAGTGTACCCCTCTGCAGAGGTTTTTAAACTATTCGAATAGCCGCGTCCGCGGTCATGGACGGTTGGTGAGCTGTACTTGACTTTTGTCAAACTAAAAATGACAATGGTGAACTTGGTGAATGACTTGATTTGAAATGTTCTTGACGTGCTTGAAGACCTCTTTAGATGGAACTTAGAGAACTAAACCTCTTTCCTATAAGTGAACATTCTTGGGAAATAAAACTAGCTTTTGCAAATAAACTTAGTGCTTAGTCCACTATATCCAACCTTGCATATCTGCTTCATCATTTCAATTATAAGATGGTTTGCGAGTGCATCCAATGTACTCACGGCTGTGTCCCTGGCTATCAACTTGGCCAGACTATGGGGAGGAGTACCAGGAGGAAGGGTATGAAGAAGAGTACCAGAACTAAGCTCGTCTCCGTGAGTCGCCATTTGCCTGTAGGTGAAGGCATGGGCCGAAGACGTTATTTTCCGCTGCTATATTGTGTTGTAATATGACTTGGTCTAGACGACCATTGTATTTGAACCATCGTATTGTAATGTCTATGGAACTGGTTACCAACCACGTTATGTATATCGCAACAACGGTTCTGGGATTGCGGTGGAATACATAACGGGCACTTCGAATTTGTATCAAATTTGAGGTCGTCACAAGTTGGTATCAGAGCCTAGGCTGACCATAGGAGACCTTAGTTAGAATGGGCGTTAAAACAAAACCTTGATAAAAGAAAGATACAAGAACGGTTGCAAAAATTGCTTAGTCTTTCCTCTCTAGTTGCGAAGTCTTATGCATACTTCAGTTTTAGCTGACTTAAAATTTTGCACACTTGAGTTGATCACTAACTTGAACTAATTTAAAATTTTGTAGATGGCCCTGGTATTCACTGAGCAGTACCAGTTGGGCCAAGGTGGCAGCCTTTGTTTCGAGCGCGACCTCACCACTTTGACCTTGTTCCTGAACCGTTTGTACCCGGAGTTCAAGGGAGCCGTGCTCAATGAGCACCCGGATGGAGAGCTACGGTGGCTCATCCGAGCTAGTTGCCGTGGCAAGAAGGGGATGTTGGGTTCTCCAAGGGTCAAGTTTGAGCTTGTGGAGAACACTTGGGCCGATGGTTTGGTCCGAGCGATGCAGGAGATGCACGCCCGCTTATGCGGACTGCACGTTGAGGAGGTTCAGGGAGGACGCTTCAAGGACTTTGCTCGGCATGATGCGGATGGGCGTCCCGCAAACATGCCCGGGCAGAATGAGCCGAGTACCTGCATCGACCACATGGACTTCTTGCTGTACTCCACTCAGCAGGAGGCCGACCGTGCCCGTACTAGGGCCAACCTCGAGCATGTTGCACTGGTGGAGGCAAGGAGCACTATCAGGATTCTTGCGAAGGAGCGCAAGAGCCTTCGCCGCCAGCGCGATGAGAAGGAACAGGACCTTGAGGAATTGAAGGCCAATGTGGCGGAGTTGACTGCGTACATTGAGAGTCTTGAGGATCACCTTGGTGAGGAGGAAGGCATTGATCTCCGCAAGGAGGATAATGCCCTCATTAGTGATGAGGATGACTTCATGGAGGACCTCGATGATCCGGAGGATGGTGGACACAATGGATTCATTGTGAGTGACGACGAGGAAGATCCCGAGGAGCCCGCTGTTTAGACTCGAGATCCACGTGTTATCTAGTTATGAGTCCCACTTTATTTCTCACTTCGTGTAGGTGTGAGTTGTATCCCCCTCTCTAGTAGACGAGTCGCAATGGTTTGATGTAAACCATTTGTAATATGTGAACTCGTATGTATGATATGATTGTTGAGTGTTGAATGAAATTTGAATTTGGCCTTTAAGGCCTTAGTAAAACAAAATTGCATCATCCATGTTACCTTTAAATCCTAGCAAAATACTTTTCCCTCTTGTCTTACACACCTTATCTTCAGATGCCGCGAGCACCCCCACCCCCGAACCCGGAAATGGCCGAATTGCTAAGATTGATCATGGAAGACCGGGAAGCAGCCCGAGCTGAGCGCCAAGCCAACTTGGCCACTCTTCAGCAGTTAACCCAGATGGCAACGAACCACAACAATGGCAATGGCAATGGTGAAGGAGAAAACCATGGCAATGGAGAGCACCGATCCAAGTTAAGGAGTTTCCAGAACACCAACCCTCCTATATTCACTAAGTCTGAAGAGCCCTTAGATGCCGATGATTGGCTTCGTACTATGGAGAACAACTTGGCAGTCGCCGAAGTTGGTGAAAATGAGAAGGTTTTGTATACCACCCACTATCTTGCTGGGGCAGCGAGAGCTTGGTGGGATAGCACCCGTGCAATGCAAGCCCCAGGGTATGTGATGCCTTGGGAGGAGTTCAAGAGCAAGTTTAGCAAAGCCCATGTTCCTATGGGATTGGTTAAAAGGATGAGAGATGAATTCAGAAATCTGAGGCAAGGTTCCATGTCTGTGGTGGATTACCGTGACAAGTTCCTTACCTTGTCTAGGTATGCCCCAGATGACACTAACACCACTGAGAAGAAGCAAGAAAGGTTTCTGGATGGACTTCATGATGAGATGCAATGTGTCCTGGTTAGTATTCCCTTTGCCGACCTGGAGTCATTGGTTGACTCTGCCATTCAGATGGAAGGCAAACTCAAGCAAGCTACCGAGAACCGCAAGCGCCGTATGATGTATCAAGGCAACTCGAGCAACTCGCAGAAGCCAAGGGGAAATGCACCAATGGGTTTTACCTCTAGACCAATGAGGCCGTCTGCACCTGCTCCGCGTCCCAACTATCCTAACCGCCCACCCGGCAACAACTTCAACCGTGCACCCCCAAGACCTAGTGGCAACAACTTCAACACTAATACTCCAAGGCCAAATGGCGCCCCTGTGTTACCCAAGCCCGGTGACAAGTCTGGTGTTACATGTTATGAGTGTGGACTAAAAGGGCATTACTCCAATGAGTGCCCCAAGAAGCTGAATGATGCATCCAAGGCTACTGCTCCTGCTCAGCAGCAGCGTCGTGTGGGAAATGGCAAGAACTATCCTCCGAGGAACCAGCCTCGCTCTCAAGGCTGTCTGAATCACATGAATGTTGAAGAAGCTCAGGAAGCAACCGACGTGGTGCTTGGTATGTTCCCTGTTAACTCAGTTCTTGCAAGAGTTCTGTTTGATTCTGGAGCTTCACACTCATTTGTTACCCAATTATTCGTTGATAAAAGTGGACTTCAACCCACACCCTTGAAAGATGTCATGTCTGTGCAAATTCCCGGGTCAGTAACCAAAGCTAGTTGTACCTGCTTGGCAGTGCCCATAGAAATCCATGGGATCTCATTCCTAGCCAGTTTGATTGTGTTAGGAACCAAAGGATTGGAAGTAGTCTTAGGTATGGATTGGATGTCCCAACACCAAGGAATTATAGATTGTGCCAAAAAGACCATCACCATGAGGAGTAGTCATGGAGTTTTAGTAAAGCATGTGTCAATCAAACCCATTCCAATTCCCAGATGTCATAAGAGTATCTCAGGACCGACTTTGGAGCAAGTCCCCATCGTCTGTGAATACCCGGATGTCTTTCCCGATGAGCTACCCGGAATGCCACCGGATCGTGATATTGAGTTTATCATAGAGCTTATCCCCGGAACTGGATCTATAGCCCAACGACCCTATCGTATGAACCCAGCTGAATTAGTTGAGTTGAAGAAGCAATTGGATGACCTGTTGAGTAAAGGATTAATTCAACCAAGTTCTTCTGCTTGGAGATCACCCGTTCTGTTTGTGGATAAAAGTGACGGTTCTAGCCGACTGTGCACCGATTATCGCAAGCTTAACGATGTGACCATCAAGAACAAGTATCCTCTCCCGAAGATTGAAGATTTGTTTGACCAACTGACTGGAGCAAGAGTATTCTCAAAGATAGATCTTAGAACTGGATACCACCAACTGAAGATCCGTGCAACGGATATCCCCAAAACAGCCTTCACTACCCGATACGGATTGTATGAGTACACCGTAATGTCATTTGGATTAACCAATGCCCCTGCTTATTTCATGAATCTCATGAATAAGGTTTTTATGGAGTTCTTGGACAAGTTTGTCGTTGTCTTCATTGACGACATTCTTATCTACTCCAAATCCGAAGAAGAGCATGCAACCCATTTGAGATTAATTCTAGAGACCTTAAGAGAGCATCAGCTGTATGCCAAGTTCAGTAAATGTGAGTTCTGGTTGAAGGAAGTTGGATTCTTAGGCCATGTGCTGTCAGCAGGAGGAATATCGGTAGACCCCAAGAAGATCAAATCAGTCTTGAAATGGGAAGCCCCTACCACTCAAACGGAAGTTAGAGGTTTTCTCGGATTAGCGGGATATTACCGCAAGTTTGTTGAAGGATTTTCCAGTATTGCCCGTCCGATGACCCAATTGTTGAAGAAGGACAAGAAGTTTGAATGGACCCCTAAGTGTGAAGAGAGTTTTCAAGAGCTCAAGAAGCGATTGGTGACCGCCCCTGTCCTAACCATGCCCGATATCACCAAGAATTTTGATGTCTATTGCGACGCTTCCAAACTTGGACTTGGTTGCGTACTGATGCAAGAAGGAAAGGTCATAGCTTACCTCTCTCGGCAGCTTAAACCTCATGAAGAAAATTATCCAACCCATGATCTAGAGTTAGCAGCCGTGGTTCTAGCCTTGAAGACTTGGAGGCATTATTTGATGGGCAACCGCTGTGAGATCTACTCCGACCATAAGAGTTTGAAGTATATATTCACCCAGAAGGAGTTGAACATGAGGCAACGGAGATGGATAGAGTTGATCAAGGATTATGATCTGGAAATTCACTATTACCCCGGTAAGGCCAATGTAGTGGCCGATGCATTGAGTAGAAAGCCGTGTTCGTTGAATATGAGGATCAAGGAAGAGCAACCTAGGTTACACCAAGAGTTTGAAAGATTTGGATTGGAACTAGTCAGTCAAGGATTCCTAGCCAGCCTGGAGTTTCAACCCACCTTGATGAGCCAAATCAAAGAAGCCCAGAAGGGAAATGAGAGTATTGAAGGAATCAAGCGCAGAATTAGTTCCGGCAAGGTGCCAGGATTCGAAGAGGATGATCAAGGAGTTCTTTGGTATAAAGGCCGTATTTGTGTGCCTGCTGATTCAGAATTGAAGGAAGTAATTATGAAGGAAGCCCATGAGACACCTTACTCCATCCACCCCGGTGGAACCAAGATGTACCAAGATTTGAAGGAACAATTTTGGTGGCATGGAATGAAGCGCGAGATTGCATCGTTTATATCCAAGTGTGATATCTGCCAAAGAGTCAAGGCTGAACATCAACGTCCTGCTGGTTTGCTGCAACCTTTGCAAGTTCCGGAATGGAAGTGGGAATCTGTCGGAATGGATTTCATCACTGGATTTCCAAAGTCTAGCCGTGGCAATGACTCTATCTGGGTCATTGTGGATAGACTAACCAAAGTTGCCCACTTTATTCCTGTCAAGACCACTTACAACTCGGGACAGTTAGCAGATCTGTATTTATCCAGAATTGTCAGTTTGCATGGAGTTCCTAAAACCATCGTTTCCGATCGAGGAACCCAATTCACTTCGAGATTTTGGAAAAGCTTACATCAAGCCTTGGGAACCAAGTTAGCTTTCAGCACAGCTTACCACCCTCAGACTGATGGACAGACTGAAAGAGTGAATCAAATACTGGAAGATATGTTGAGAGCTTGTGTTCTAGCCTATGGAGCTAAGTGGGAAGATTGCCTGCCTTTCGCGGAGTTTTCCTACAATAACAGTTATCAAGCCAGTTTGCAAATGGCTCCCTTTGAAGCTTTGTACGGAAGAAAGTGTCGTACCCCTTTGAATTGGTCAGAAACCGGAGACAGCCAAATCTTTGGACCTGACATTCTGCAAGAAGCCGAGGAGAAAGTGCGCATGATTCGTGAATATCTCAAGGCAGCTCAGTCAAGACAGAAGAGTTATGCCGACAAGAGACGGAGAGAATTAACTTTCCAGAGTGGTGACTTTGTTTATCTCAGAGTATCACCCCTCAAGGGAATGCAAAGATTCCAAGTAAAAGGAAAGCTTGCACCAAGATATATTGGACCCTTCAAGATACTAGACCGCAGAGGGGAAGTGTCTTATCAGTTGGAAATGCCCCCTGAACTGTCTGAAGTACACGATGTCTTCCACGTATCGTTACTTCGGAAATGTCTTGAAGTTCCGGAGAAGCCAGAAATTTTCAAGAATATTGATCACCGTTCTGTGGACATCAACAAAGATTTGACCTATCGTGAAGTACCTACCCGTATCCTCGAGGAAGCTTATCGAACCACTCGAACCCGAAGCATAAAGTTTCTGAAAGTTCAGTGGAGTAATCACACCGAAGAGGAAGCCACTTGGGAACGAGAAGATTACCTTCAGAAAGAATTTCCCAATCTTTTCAGTTCTTAACTAGTGAATCTCGGGGACGAGATTCTTTTTAAGGGGGGAAGATTGTAACAACTCAGAATTTGTAATCCAACTCTTATTAAATAAAGTGCCAAATTTTGGACCCAAATAAAACTTTTTCTTCATTATTCTATGCATACATGTATTTTCTACTCTATGTATTCTATGATTTTATGTGGGTTATTTTTGTTTGAGCATTGGTTAGATAATCCTAAGTGAACCAACAGAATCAATTGAGAAAATAATTAAGAAGCAAAGAATCAAGAAATCAAAATAGGTAAGAAAGAGAGAAAGTTAATAGGATCTAGAAATTGTTATTGACTGCACCACTTTGAGCCATTGGATTGAGAAATCTGTAACCCAAATCAGTGTTTGGCCAACTAGTTGAGCTTAACCAAGTTATGGACTAACTCAACCAACAAAGAGCTACCAAAAATTCAAATTGGAACATCACTCAAACTTGAGCCAAAGTCTGAATCTGCAAACAGAAACCAAACCAAATTTGAATTATAAATTTTTGCAAAACTCATTATTTCTCCAGAACAAAAATATGCCTGGGTACCTTATCCATTATGATGAGCACCCAAAGTGGCAAATTTGAAAAATTCGAATTTCGAGTTCTTGGAAGCATTTCGTCGAACACTGGCAGCAGCAAATCGGGTGAGATCAAACTTCACTGGTGCAGCACTGTTCTGGCGCGACCAAGTGCTGTAGCCATGCTCTCTGGCCTCGCCTCGGTCGAGTCCAGCACCCCCAGGCCCGACCCAGGCCGTGAGAAGAGGAGGGAGAAGGAGAAACACACCCAGGACCCCCTCCCAGTAACCCACTGTCCCGCGCGATGCCGACCGTCTGGAAGGCGCCAGAGGAGACCCACAGGACCCCGCGGCCGACCCAGCAACCCCCCCAGCACGCGAGCGTGAACGCCGTGACCGGAGCGAGCTTGCAACGCCGCCAGGACCCCCGCATCGTCGAGTTTCTGGCCGAGCTTGTCCCCGTCGCTCTGGCCTATATAAACCCCCGGCGATCAAACGAAGCAACGCACCTCACTCCCCTCTACCTCCCAGACATCGCCGCTTACTCCCTCGTGCCCTAGTTCGCCGTCGCCAACCCCGCCGGCGCAGTACTGGACGGGCGGAGCGCCGCCGCGTCCGACCACCTGGAGGCCAGCTTCTGCAGGGAATCGGAGGAGGAGACGAACCGCCGCCGATCCCGCACGTCGCCGACGAGCTCTGCTTCCTCTACGCCTCGCCATCGCCGTCGAACACTCGTCTCTGCGCGCAGGTGAGCCCCCGCCGTGACTGAGGAAGAAGATGATCGAGCACCGTTAGATCTTGATCGGACGATAACTTACCGATTCGGGTTTTGAATTAGCTCTGACGAGGAGGTCCCACCTGTCAGCCCGTTTTATTTTTCCCCAGCCGCAGCGAAACGTTTTCTGGGCCAGGCCCGTTCGGGTTTCGTCTGAACTGGGCCCAACTAGGAAAGTTTTGGTCCGATTCGTTTTTAAATTAATTCCCGCCCTTTTCTTTTATTTCAAATTTGTTTCAGATGGTATTTTCAAATTCAAATTCCTAGAGTTTTACAAATCCAAATTTAGCAAATAAATATTCGTTGGAAAGCTTATAAAATACTCTATCCAATAGTACTGGTTAGATTTCAAAATCAGTTAAGAATAAAATTGGTTATGAATAGTGTGACCATAGCTTGTTAATTAATGAAAGATTTCTAGGAAATTATTTAAGCCATCAAAACTCATGAAAATTAAAATGTGACCTTGCTAATGACCCCTCTCACTGTTAGTCAACACTAATCTACCCCAACCCATGTTAGTGTGATCAGTTAGACCCTAACCCAAACCTATTTGTTAGCATAAAATGATAGATCCCTAGTGCACACTTAGAATTAAGTTATCCTCAATGCAATTCACCTAGTGGACCATTCCCCCTTAAACTTGTCTTAGTAACCCTAAATCACCTCCAATGCTGCACAAGTGAACCACCTATGCTACTTAGTAAAGAATCTAGCTTGCACACTTGAAGAAAACCTAAACAACAGACTCACACTCCAACACCCTAAAAATGCAACATGAATGCTTGGTTAGTAAATAAAGATGTGTGCTTGGTGTGTTGTTAGCTTGGTGAAGTGATGGTGTGCTTTGTGTTTATTCGTTAATAGACGCTAGTGTTGCCGAGGAGGATATTGGAGGGGATTATTATTATCAAGAAGAAGAAGAAAACCCCGGACACTTTGCCAACCAAGGCAAGCCATCTTTTGATTCATACTCCCAATGCCTAGTCTTAAGATTTGCATCCTCCTTGTTTTACTTAAATTGCATGATTGAATTGCTAGAGTAGAATGATAGAAGTAAAGTGATATCTTGATTTTCAAGAGCATCAAGCTGAGTTTATCCAACCACATTTAGTAGTACTACCACTCAATATAGTTGCTTAGTCGCTAATGAAAGTTGAGGCTATCTCTGGAGGAACCCCATTTGGAAAGTGGTGACTTGAACTGGAAACTTGAATGGGAGATTTCTCCTACATAATGGCTTTATGAAAGAAAATTAATCTTGACTAAGAACTATGAAATATATTTCTCAATGACAACGAGTGATGTACCATGGGAGCCAATTTTACCGTACGACCACATTACCCCTGTATGGGAAGGGGCTTAATCCGTAGCTTGTCTATCTTAGTATGGGAGGCCTTGTATCAAATCTTCATGGAAGGACTCCACGGGCGGATACTTCTTGACCAAGTGGATTCCACTAACCCGGTACCCGGGATGGGCAGAACTAGAGGCGCCGGAGCGGGAGATTCCGTATCCCGGGCTCTAGGGAAGGATCCTATACTAGGATGAGCAAGTGAAAGAATTTGTTTGATTATCTGAACCTCGCATACTTGTGTATGTCGAACCGTGGATTTCTCCCGGCAGATGTATCGAATCTTGTGGGTAAAGTGTACCCCTCTGCAGAGGTTTTTAAACTATTCGAATAGCCGCGTCCGCGGTCATGGACGGTTGGTGAGCTGTACTTGACTTTTGTCAAACTAAAAATGACAATGGTGAACTTGGTGAATGACTTGATTTGAAATGTTCTTGACGTGCTTGAAGACCTCTTTAGATGGAACTTAGAGAACTAAACCTCTTTCCTATAAGTGAACATTCTTGGGAAATAAAACTAGCTTTTGCAAATAAACTTAGTGCTTAGTCCACTATATCCAACCTTGCATATCTGCTTCATCATTTCAATTATAAGATGGTTTGCGAGTGCATCCAATGTACTCACGGCTGTGTCCCTGGCTATCAACTTGGCCAGACTATGGGGAGGAGTACCAGGAGGAAGGGTATGAAGAAGAGTACCAGAACTAAGCTCGTCTCCGTGAGTCGCCATTTGCCTGTAGGTGAAGGCATGGGCCGAAGACGTTATTTTCCGCTGCTATATTGTGTTGTAATATGACTTGGTCTAGACGACCATTGTATTTGAACCATCGTATTGTAATGTCTATGGAACTGGTTACCAACCACGTTATGTATATC
Organism: Dactylis glomerata; assembly: GCA_007115705.1. Classification (NCBI taxonomy): domain Eukaryota; kingdom Viridiplantae; phylum Streptophyta; class Magnoliopsida; order Poales; family Poaceae; genus Dactylis; species Dactylis glomerata. The sequence continues at coordinate 297,234 of QXEO01002108.1, read as the reverse complement.
GCAACAACGGTTCTGGGATTGCGGTGGAATACATAACGGGCACTTCGAATTTGTATCAAATTTGAGGTCGTCACAGCTCCGGGGGCACTTCCCCGTCCCGGCAGGGTGCCAGAACAGAGACTTCTGTCCCCCGAAATTCATCGGCGGTGGCGGAGCTGCGGAACTCTTTCTGGAAAATTGCCGATTGTTTTAGGGTTTTCCGTCGGGAGGCTACTTATAGGCGAAGGGGCGTCGTCAGAAGGCGAGCAGGGTGGTCTCACCACAGGGGGGCGTGGCCAGGGGCAGGGCCGCGCCCCCTCATGGTTAGGCTGGCCCCTGGCCCCCCTCTGGCTCTCGTTTGGTCTTCGGTCCTCTTCCGGGAAAAATAAGACTTCTAGAACTTGTTTCGTCCAATTCCGAGAATATTTCCTGTGTAGCTTTTCTGAAACACAAAAACAACAGAAAACAGGGAACTGGCACTGTGGCATCTTATCAATAGGTTAGTTCCAGAAATCGCATAAAAACACCACGAAGTGTAACGAAACACAAGGAAAATGGTGTAAAAACAAGCATGGAGCATCAAAAATTATAGATACGTTTGAGACGTATCAGCATCCCCAAGCTTAACTCCTGCTCGTCCTCGAGTAGGTAAGTGATAACAAAAGAATAATTTTTTTAGGTGACATGCACCATCACAATTTGATCAACGAGGTAGAGCATTGAGTGCTGAGATCAAAGAACTTAAAACATGGGCATGAAAGACATAATCTTGATAATAGAAACTTAGCAACCATGTTATAGCATGAAAAGAAACACAAAGGAAAGATCATGAAAATGAAACAATGAAAGTCATGTGTGTGTTTCAACCATATGGAAAATATAGAAAATGGTTTTCAGCTTGTCCCTCATGGAGTAGCAAAAAATAAATGCATAGGACACCTTCAAGTTTAAGAGGGTGACTAGATACAAGTAATTTACGAACAAGCAAAACCGTAATCATGAATCAATAATAAACTTTGGGACTATGCACATTATACTTAGAATGACAACTATGCTCTCTTAGACGGTGCATAAAGATAGAAGATGGAGACTCAACATAAAAGTAAAAGAAAGGACCTTCGCGAAGGGAAGCAGTGATTAAACATGTGCTAGAGCTTTTCATTTGTAAAACAGAGAGATAAAACTTGGGTTTTGAGAGGTGGTTGCTTTTGTCAACGACTGGCAATGGGGTTCTTACTATCTTCCATTCAAAAATGAAGCAAGTTTTTGAGAGAGATTGACACTTTTGTGCTCTTTTATAAAGCTTAGCACTCCTCCCCACCTTTTTTCCTTTCACAAACCATGGCTAACCGATTCCATCGGGTGCCCACCAACATTCACATACCATGGAGGAGTGCCTTTTTTCTTTCTTTTTTTTCTTTTTTTTCTTTCTGGAATAAAGCAATATGGAAGATAGCAAATCTGACCACTACGTCCCCATGAGCTGAAAACAGTGTCACAAAACGAGAAGTGTTTTGAAGGTTTTTTCAAAGGTAGCACATAAAAATTTACTTTGAATGGCTTGAAATACCGTGCATAGGAGTTTATAGTGGACACAATGCCAAACTTCGTTTTTGGGAGTTGGATGCACGAGTAGAGCTCATACTCAGTACAAAGTGAGGGCTAGCAAAAGACTGGGAGCGACCAACTAAGAGAGCAATAACGGCCATAATCATGCATAGCGACAAAACATCATTGAAAGAAGCGTAAAGTGGTTTCACAAGTCAAAAACCAAATGATCATAGAGGCTATAGGCGACTTATTTTGTAGTCAACATGTGTAAGCATGTGCCAAGTCAACCCAAATAAAGCATCAAAGGAGAAAACCAAATTAATGCTTCCAAATAATAAAAACAACGCATGATTTTTTCAAAGGCTCATTAAGCAATCTCAGTCATTTGAGACAAGTCATGCTACAGCAAAACCACTAAGCATACTATCAAAAAGACATCAAGCACGACATGCAAAAGCCTAAGCCGCAGTCTAAACAAGCTCCTTTTTGTACCACTTATTGCATGAAACTTTTTCTCTTTTCCAACACCATTCGAACCTTTTTAAAACAACTCTTTTGATAAAAAAAACAACATGGACCAGAGGTCCAAATACACATTGACACAAAGATATAACAAGATCTGAACAAAAGTCAAGGCAAAAAATGCAAGCTAAACGCAGTAGCAGAAAAAGAGAACACTCGTTGAACGATAAGAGTCAAAAATAGAGTGTTCTTGGCAAATGAAAAATGGAGCATGTCTCTCTCCAAACACATGATGTGATCCAAACATTTATTGCATCAGACAAAATAAAATAAAACTGAAAGCAAAAATAACTGACGCTCCAGGAAATACGCATAGTGCATGAAGCAATAAAAATATAGTGTTTTGAAAGGTAACCTGATTTTTGCCGATGAAGAAGGGGTGCCTCGGGGGCATCCCCAAGCTTTGACGCTTGTACCTCTTGGATATTTCTTGGGGGTTGCATGGGAATCCCCAAGCTTGAGCTTTTGTCCATTCTTCACCTCATCTCATCATTCTCTAATCCCTACACTTGAAAACTTGCTTCATACAAAACTTAACACAATTCTATTAGCAACGTTAGCATAAACATAATAGTAAATCAACCCCTTTTGGTTCAGATTTGAACTCAAAACCACCACATATAAAGCATATACTACTGTACCAACTTCCCCAAAAGTTCCGTGATCAAAAGAACTCAAAAAGAAAGCGATCGAGAGGCAAACACAAATAATGGCAGAAATCTATCAAAACAGAACACCTGACAAAGGTCGAACTTTTAGAGGGTTTTCTATTGCTCAAATCGAAAAGTGCAAAACTAATGAAAGTTTGGATATAACCTGGGGCATATGCACAAGGAATCGCAGGTCAAAAAGATATTCAGAGAATTTTCATGAAATTTTATGGTGCAGCACCGAAATCTGTTTTAGGACAGCAACTTCCCCAAATCTTACCTCACTCAAATTAGGGGCTTCTCTTGGCACAAAAACGAAATAAAAAGGATAAGGAGCGGTTATTACAGTAGTAATAACTTCCAAGACTCAAATAAAAGAAAAGGAACTGAAAGTAAAACATTGGGTTATCTCCCAAGAGTGCTTTTCTTTAACGCCTTTGAGCTAGGCGAAGTAGTTTGCAAAGATGCTCATGTAGGCGCCATAAAAGAGCTTAAGGCAAAGGCGCTATATAGGAACTTAAAGCAAGAGAGAGCATCAAAAAGCAAATATGAAACACATTTAAATCTAAACCACTTCCTATGAAAAATAGTCTTGTAAAGAGACAAGTCATGAAAGCGCAAAGCAAAAAGCATAGGAAGGCAAATCAAGTTCAACTTCAAGAATTCCAACAAAAAGAGGGGAAACTCAATATTGTTGAGGTTCATCAAACCATGTTTCCCTCTCTCATAGTAACTTTCAGTAGCATCATGAATAGAATTAACAATATAACTATCACATAAAGCATCCCTATCATGAGCCACATGCATAAAAGAATTAATACTCCCCACATGAACAATCGTAGTAGGAGCAGATTCAACAGAATAATTATTCTCATCACCATAATCATCAAAAATAGGAGGCATATTGTAATCATAACTAATTTTCTCCTCAATAGTAGGTGAACTAAAAATATTATACTCATCATCATAACCATCATAAACTAGAGGTTTAATATCATCATAAGCGAGAGAACAGCTATTTCGCAAAGCATATTCATCAAACATATCATCATAAGAAGGAACATGGATAGTACTAATGGTACAACAATTATTAACCTTAGAATTGGTACCAAAAAGATTTTCAATATCAAAAGTAGAGTGCTTTTCCCAATCATGATCACTAACATAGGTAACAGGCATAGGAACATCACATAGGGGAGATAAAATATCATCAGAGCAAGCTTTCTCCACTAAAGCTGGGGAACTAAAAATATCATGCTTAAAAAAACCAGCTTCCCCAAGCTCAGACTTTTCTATAGCATTAGCAACAACGGTATTCAAAGCATTCATACTAACAACACTATTAGCATGCGAATAAAGCTCCAAAGGTTTTCCAATTTTCTCTTCAAATCTAAACTCAGGAAAAAGACTAAAGAACTCTTTATTTTCCATTAAGCCTAACTAGTGAAAATAAAAAAAGAAATAAAAAGTTATAATTGCAGAATCTAAAGGAAATAACTTCGAGCACTCACCAGCAACTAAAAGACTTAGTAGCCAAAGGATGTGAGTACCTTTTACCTTACCTCCCCGGCAACGGCGCCAGAAAATTGCTTGATGTCTACGCACGCGTCTGTTCTTGTAGACAGTGTTGGGCCTCCAAGTGCAGAGGTTTGTAGAACAGCAGCAAGTTTCCCTTAAGTGGATCACCCAAGGTTTATCGAACTCAGCGAGGAAGAGGTCGGAGCTATCCCTCTCAAGCAACCCTGCAATTACTATACAGAAAGTCTCTTGTGTCCCCAACACACCCAATACACTTGTCAGATGTATAGGTGCACTAGTTCGGCGAAGAGATAGTGAAATACAAGTAGTAGTGATGATTATAAGTAGTAAATGTAATCTGAAATAAGTATCGCTGCAAACAAACATGTAACAAAACTGAAGGGAAACGGTGTGCAATGCTTGGAAACAAGGCCTAGGGATCATACTTTCACTAGTGGACACACTCTCAACAAATATAACATAATTGAACCAATAGATACTATCATCAATATGCAACTCAAAACAATTCTCCAATGGAAAACGAACACTAATCATGCGTAGGGCTATGAAGCACTCCTCAAAGTCCGTATTTCCCCAAACTAGATTGTCCCACACTGTCACCGTGAACGCACTAGATGGTTCCAACAAACACCAACAATTCATAGAGACATTAACCAAAAAGACACACATGATGCGCACACTGTCACCTTCACACCATGATACGAGGTATCTCCGAAGTTTACAAATATAAAGCACGGGAGTAGCATAATATCTAAATAATAACATCTACCAATTCAACTAGATACAAAGCTCCCGATCACATAAAGATCACATCATGGGAGAGAGAGGTGAACCACATAGCTACCGGCAGAGCCCTCAGCCCCGGGGGAGAACTACTCCCTCCTCATCATAGGAGACATCAAGGTTGATGGAGATGGCGGTGAGGTCGACGGAGACGGCGGAGACGGCGATGGAGACCGATGGAGATGGCTCCGGAGGCACTTCCCCGTCCCGGCAGGGAGTCGGAACAGAGACTTCTATCCCTCGAAATTTGTCGGCGGCGGCGGCGGAGCTGCGGAACTCTTTCTGGAAAATTGCCGATTGTTTTAGGGTTTTCCATCGGGAGGCTACTTATAAGCGAAGGGGCGTCGTCAGGAGGCGACCAGGGTGGTCTCACCACAGGGAGGCGCGGCTAGGGGCTGGGCCGCGCCCCCTCATGGTGAGGCTGGCCCCTAGCACCCCTCTGGCTCTCGTTCGGTCTTTAGTCCTCTTTCGGGAAAAATAAGACTTCTGGAACTTGTTTCGTCCAATTCCGAGAATATTTCCTGTGTAGCTTCTCTGAAGCACAAAAACAGCAGAAAACAGGGAACTGGCACTGTGGCATCTTGTCAATAGGTTAGTTCTGGAAATCGCATAAAAACGCCACAAAGTGTAACAAAACACAAGGAAAATGGTATAAAAACAAGCATGGAGCATAAAAAATTATAGATATGTTTGAGACGTATCAACCAGCCCTGGCTTTAGGACTTACTCTCCCATTTTTGTCCAGCTTAATTACAATCCATCATAGACCAATTAGTGAGTCTGTCCCCCTATACTATAGGTAGACTAGCAGGAAACGCTTCCCCCCTTTACTCTATAGCAGCCTGACAAGACAACCCTCCACTACTGATCCGTTGATATGCGAGAGGAAGTCGGTACAGCTAACTTCTCCGTCCCATTCCAGATCTTATGGTTGACCGTTATTTACGGCGCTAGAATCACTGGCGACATTTGTTATTAATTCCTAGGTGAACATTCTAGTTGCAGTGGGACCTCCACCATACTCATACCATGGTCCCACTGCCCACCATCCTAGGGCAACAACCATTGCGGTCAAAACCACTACTTCATATTAATTATGAAGACAGAACCTTTTGCCTTTAAATGCAGTAATAATACCACAGGTATATTTGCAAGTAATTTGCTAAAATTAAACAAGAGGTATGAGCAAGAGTGAACTTGCCTGCAAACTGCAAGGTAGTGCAGTTGGATTTGTTGAAGTGACCCGGGACCTCGGGTTCTGGAAAACAGCATCATTGTCCGGTAAGGGCAATGGTTAAAGATTCAAAAATGCATGCTTTATGGTGTGTGTTCAATTTCTATCCCCCTGAAGTGATTTATTCATTTGCTGGCTTTTATATATTCTTTTTATGATTTTAAAGAATATATGTTAATAGTATTTTCATTCAAGAATATTCATCAAATATTCTTGAATGGAATTTGTTTTTAAGAGTTAAGAGGTTTACATATTTTTCTTAGATATCTCACAAGTTCTAATATTTTCAGAAAAATCATTTAACTTATTTTTTTTGCACAAATCGACCTAACCCTAACCCTAACCTCTTTTCCCTCTCTAGCGACTGTGAGTCGCCGTCGATCTCGTCGCTCGATTCCGGTGAGCTCCACCGTCACCGCGTGGGGCATTCGCTCTGCCTCCTCACGCCCTCTCTTCTGACCGTGGAGATCTGGCGGTCTCGCCTCCGTGCATCGCCATCGCCTCCGCTCGTCGCCCCAGTCGATCTCGCCCCTGCGGCTCGATCTGCTCTGGCTCGACCTAGCTGGGGTTTTTGCTCCTCTTCTCGGTGCCTGCTGCTGTGTTTTCACTGCCTCATCGGTTGGAAGGCACTCCTGCAACCCCGGTGTCTCCCCAGGGCTGCACTAACGGTGTCGCCGCCCTGGTCTTCCTCCAGCTCCTCTACGAGCTCACCTGTGAGTTTTCCCCTATCTTCTCTGTCTCTATGTTCATTTTTTTGTGGCCTGGCCAGTGAGCCAGGCATGCTTGCCTACTACTGCTGTGCTTGTGTTAGTACTTGTGATGAGATCCTAGAATCTCATATGTTGGCCACTACATGATGCTGATGTTAGCTTTAGTGCATGATTCAGATAAGAATTTCTTAACTGAATTTGATGGGATTCAGTTTGCAGGCTTTCCCTATAATGGCTGGCTTGATCATATGTTGTACGTCTGCTGCTACTGTTAGTTTTAGTTAAGTATTTAGTTAAGAATCTCATAACTGAATATTCTCAGTTTAGTTAGCTTGCTATCCAGTATCTATGTGATGCTATCTGAATTTAAAGGTTGTAGTGTTTATCTATTGTCAGTTAAATCAGGTTGTGGATGATTTACTAAAATGTTTGTGGTGGTTTGCAGCAAGTTCTTGTTCACTACTGCAAATCCATGCTTATGCTGATGATTAAATTTATGATGGCATGAGCATGCTTAGCTTGAGCTTGCTAGGAATTGTCCAGTGATAATTTTCTGTTGATTAATATGAACGGAACCATGTTTCAGTGATGATTTGATTGCATCAAGCAATCCATGCTTGAGTACTCTGCTACTAGTGGCTTTGCTTTGCTTCCTATAGCATGTTATATATAACAGCAAGTAGCTGCTATCATTAAAATGTGATTGTGGTACCTCCCTGTGAGGTGGACAATTATTTCTTGAGGATTAGCTAGATGGCTTCTGTTTTTGTGCTGCTGGTGCATGCTTTGGTGGCTTCTCATCAGTGACTAAATCATCATGTTCGCCATACTAAATTACTGATAAGAACAGAACTATATGATGATTTTAGTCTAGCCAATGATGCATGGTTTGAGGCTTTATTCTTGGTGATGCATAGATAATTGTGTTTTTGTAACTAAAGCTTCCTATGATGATTATACAGAGCACTTCTCTGTAAGTCTGAGGAGATATACCCCAAAACCTCCTAAGTATTGCACTTGGTAGAAGGGTTTGGTGGTGTGGGGTCTTTATCTTGCTGTTGGTCTTATTTATGCAAGAATCTTGATTCTTGCCATGATTTGGTTCATGATATGCAATTTCTAAAGTATACCTTGTTCCTGTACTGGCTTCTATGGGTAGCTGGTTGTGGGTGTTGGTGATGCTCTTGCTTGAGCTTGATCAAGTGCTCCTGGTACTTGCTCTGCTCCTCCCTAGGTGGCTTGCCCTGCACCTCCTTAGTGCTTGGCACCTCCTCCTTGCCTGCCCTGCACCTCCTTGGTGCTTGGCCTGCTTGTTGCTGCGGCTTGATCTTGTTTAAGTGACCATGATTACTAAGCTTTGGCTGCTGGTTTGGTTTGGTGGTGATAATTCCCCCTGGTGCTCAGCTGATGAGCAGGGTGAATTGTGCTGGTGCTGATTGCTGTGATTGCTCACAATGGTGTGTGTGATCTGAGGTGTGAGATACTGTGATGGTTGTGTTGCTGTGTTGGTGGTGTTGCTGGTCGACTAGGGTTCCTTGGTTGACCAAATCCACTCACAGTGACCCTTTTATACTACCTCAAGTTCTTTGGTGTCTTGACACCTCTATGCATGCATATGGTGATTGAGCAGCTTGCTGGGCTGGCTTGCTTGCCCGGCCAGTTTGGTCCCTGGCTGATATTTTGGCTGGTGACTCATGGTGATAAGCTTGATTGTTGATGATTATCAACAATGTTTCTTTTAATTTCTTACTGCCACTTGTATTACTGCCTTGTGGCATTCTTATTTGTGTATGCTTTTGTTTTGCAGGTAATAAAGAAGAATAGAGAAGAAAGGAAAGAAAGAAAGAAGAAATATAGTGGTTTAGGATATTGTCCTCTAGATTCATTCCTGTAACTTTGTTTTTGTTGTTGTTTCTTTTTATTTTTGTTTCTGGTTTTAACATTCCATCTATGCTATTCCATTTGTACTTATTCTTTTATTCTCTGAATTTTGTAAAGACAATGTATATTGTGTTGCTAATCAATAAAGTCCAAGTTTTTCTTATTCTAAATATTTATCCTTTCTAAATGTGTCTTTTGAATTCAAATTCAATTTCATAATTCAAAATAAATTTTGAATTCATATTATATTCTTAGGTTTTATTTATTCAATTTCATCTCTTCCCCACAAGCAATTGATCAAAAGAGGTCCTGTCAAATTCTTTCGCACCCTGAGAGTTCACCATTCCCCCTCAAAGAGAGACTAGATCCCCCTTAGGTTTTAGTGATAAAAGCGCGAAAAAATCCCATAATTTTAGATGCTATGCACAAAAGCCCTCTATTCTACCCCGGAGTTGTCCTACATGCTGGGATATTACAGACTTCCCCCCTTAACAAAAACTTCATCCCGAAGTTTGGGGTAAGGTGTACCTAAAGAATTCTGGATAGGCTGTCCTTAGATCCTCTTCCTTTTCCTAGGTAGCTTCTCTTTCCGGGTGATGTTTCCATTGCACCTTGCAATATTTGATAGCCCTATTATGGAGTTGCTTCTAGTTTTCTGCCAAAATCTTTGACGGCTCTTCAACATAGGTCCAATCCGCTTGTAGTTCCACGTCTTCATAGGATATGGTCTCCTCCGGTGTCTTCATACACTTTTGAAGTTGTGAAGCATGGAACACATTATGAACCTTGGATAGCTGCTTCGGTAGTTCTAACTCAAAGGCTACTCCTCGGCTTTGACTTAGAATCTTGAAAGGTCCAGTGTATCTTGGGCTGAGTTTTCCCTTGACTCCAAAATGATGTACTCCCTTCATTGGACTAACCCTGAGATAAACAATGTCCCCAACCTGAGGTTCCCATGTCCTCCTCTTTAAATCTGCATAGCTCTTCTGCCTACTTTGAGCAATTTTCAATCGATCTCGGATGATGTTGATGGCATGTTGCCTTTCCTTAACATAGTCTGGATGAAATTCCTTACTGGGTCCAGTTTCATACCAGCAGATGGGTGATCAGCACTTTCTTCCATAGAGTGCTTCAAATGGTGCCATAACTGTTGTTGTATGAAAACTCTGCCAGTGGTAAATGTTCTTCCCATGATCCTCCAAAATCCAACGCACATGCTCTAAGCATATCCTCCAAAATCTGGTTGGTTCTTTCTGTTTGTCCTCCTGTCTGTGGGTTATAAGCAGTACTAAAGTCTAGCTTGGACCCTAGAGCTTCATGTAACTGCTTCCAGAAAGCTGAAGTGAATACGGACCCTTGGTCTGATACTATTGTCTTTGGCACTCCGTATTTGCTCACAATTTCTTGAACATATAGATTTACTAACTTCTCTCTGGAATCCTTTTGAGTGACGGCCAAGAAATGTGCACTCTTAGTCAGTCTATCCACAATAACCCAAATCATGTCCTTTTTCTTTGGTGTCAATGGTAACCCTGTGATAAAATCCATTCCAATCTCTTCCCATTTCCACTCTGGGATATTCAATGGTTGCATAAGTCCAGCGGGACTTTGATATTCCGCTTTCACTCTTTGACAAGTATGGCATTTGGACACGAACTTGGCTATTTTCCGCTTCATGTTGTTCCACCAGAATAGTTCTTTAAAATTCATGTACATCTTGGTACTCCCCAGATGTATTGAATACGGAGTTTCATGTGCCTCTTTGAGTATTAACTCCTTGATTTCAGGTATGTCTGGCACACATAACCTGTTATGAAACCAGAGTGATTTGAAGTCGCCTAAGCGAAACTCAGACTATCTTCCTTCTTCAATCCTACGAGTCTCTTCCACAATGAATGCATCTTCTCCTTGTCGGCGGAAGATTGTATATTTTAAATCACTTTGTCGTTCCTCCATCACCTTCATGGTAGACAAACTACCCAAAGATTTCACTTCCAGACATTGAATTTCTAACCTTTCCAAATCCATAAGCAATTCTTTAGGAAGTTCTTGACTCATTGGTTGAGTATCTGTGCTCTTCCTGCTTAATGCGTCGGCTACCACATTAGCCTTCCCTGGTGTATAATTGATGGTCAAATCATAGTCCTTGATCAATTCTAACCATCGTTGTTGTCTCATATTCAATTCCTTCTGAGTGAAGAAATACTTTAGACTCTTGTGATCCATATAGAGTTCACACTTAGCTCCATACAGAAAATGCCTCCATCCTTTCAATGCAAACACCACGGCTGCTAGTTCAAGATCATGAGTTGGATAGTTAACCTCATGCGGTCATAATTGCCTTGACCCATAAGCGATAACATTTCTGTCTTGCATCAACACACACCCAAGTCCGTTCTTGGATGCATCACAATATACTGTGTAGTCCTTGCCAGTTTTTGGTACGGCTAACACAGGTGCGGTGGTTAATTTCTCTTTAAGTGTTTGAAAACTTGCCTCACACTCTTCCGACCAAAAAAACGGTGTATTCTTCCGGAGCAACTTTGTCATTGGTCCAGCAATCTTGGAGAATCCTTCAATAAACCTTCTGTAGTACCCTGCCATTCCTAGAAATCCTCTAGTCTGCTTGACATTCTTTGGTGCTTCCCATTCCAGAACAGATGTTGCTTGGATTTACTGTTATGCCCTCTTTGCTAATCACATGCCCGAGAAACTCCACTTGATCCAACCAAAATTCACACTTACTAAACTTGGCATACAACTGATCTTCATGTAGAATCTATAGAGCAATCCTCAAATGTTTGGCATGTTCTTCTTTGTCTTTAGAATAAATCAAGATATCATCGATGAATACTATCACAAACTTGTCCAAGTAAGGCATAAAGATCTTGTTCATGAGGTTCATGAAAATCGCTGGTGCATTTATCAATCCAAAAGGTACGACTAAATACTCATGATATCTGTACCTGGACACAAAAGCTATCTTTGGAACATCCTCCTTCTTGATCTTAATCTGGTGGTATCCGGATCAAAGATCTATCTTGGAAAATACTCTGGCTCCCCTGACTTGATCAAATAAGTCTTGAATTCTGGGTAGAGGATACTTGTTCTTGATAGTAACATTGTTGAGGTTCCTGTAGCCTCCGCACATTCTGCGTCCTCCATCCCACTTATCAACAAATATCACTGGTGTACCCCAAGGTGAAATACTTTCTTGAATGAATCCTTTCTGTTCTAACTCATCTAATTGTTCCTTTAACTCAACTAATTCCTTGGGTCCCATTTTATATGGTGCCTGAGCTATTGGTGTTGTTCCTGGAATCAAATCAATATTGAACTCAATTTCTCTGTCTGGTGGCATCCCTGGTAATTCCTGTGGAAACACATCTTGGAATTCATTGACCACCGGAATGTCTTCGAGTTTAGCTTCTTTCAAGGTATTTAGCTGCAATTGAACCTCAATATGTGCATGACGGTCACCTTGATAAACTATCCTTCCTCCTCCTGGGCTTCTCAGTGACACAGTTTTCTCTTTGCAATCTATCTGAGCTCCATTCTCCTCTAACCAATCCATTCCAAGGATCACAGCCATATCCTTCGTAGGAATGAGAAAGAGATCGGCAAGATAGACGCAATCGCTGATCATAATGACCTGCTCTTGCTTGAGGTGTGTGACTAGAATCGTTCCCCCCGCAGATAAAACAGTGATGGGGTATTCTAACTTATTGTAAGTAATCCCATCAAGATCAACAAATTCTTGTGAAATGATTGAAGTAGTTGCACCAGTATCGAAAAGTACTTTGCCCGGATGAGATAGGATTTGAAGCGTACCTATCACAGCTTTATCTGAGTCATTAACTTCCTCCAAGTTGGTGCAATTTAATTTCCCAAAAGGTCGGGATCTCTTCCCACTACCATTGCCTCCAGGATTACCACCTCGATTGGTTTCGCCGCCATTTGACTTCCTTCCCCATGCAGCTTTATTTGGGCATTGATTCTTCATGTGTCCCTCTTGATTGCACCCAAAGCAAATGATCTTGGGCCTCTGACAGTCCCTTGCAAGGTGTCCCTTGGCTCCACACGAATTACAGATAATTCCGCCTCTAGGATTTCCTCCTCCGGCCTGGGGTAACATTCCCCGACTTTGTGGTCGTGGCTTGAAACTAAAATGTACAGTTGGTTTGTTGCTTGGATACTTCCTAGGCTCCAGCTTGGCTTTCTTCCAGCGTTCCTCTTGAACTTGCTTGAAATCATCCTCCATAGTGATAGCTGCATCAACAAGTTCCTGGAAATCCGCTGCCTTTAACATTCTCAGTTGCAACTTTGCCATCAGATGTAAGCCTCTCATGAACCATTTCTTCCTCTTCTCATCAGTGTTCACTCCATCCGTAGCATAACGTGGTAGAAGAGTAAATTCCTTGACATACCTCATAATGGTCTTATCCTTCCGCTCTAAGTTATCAAACTCTCTCCTCTTCAATTCCATGATGCTTTCTGGCACATTCGCCTCCCTGGACTTCCTCTTGAATTCCTCTCAGGTGAATACCCTTCCTGGAGGATGTATTGCCACAATATTGTCCCACCACGCTGCTACAGGTCCGCATAATAAATGTGTGGCATACCTAAGCTTCTCACCATCATTGCAATTCATGGTGTTGAGTTTCCTCTCAGTGTCCAACAACCAGTCTTCGGCGTCCATTGGTTCCGGTGCTCATGCGAATGGAAGTGGTCTTGTATTCAGAAAGTCTGCCAGTGAGACTCCATGCACTCCTTCATTCCGACCTTCACGGTTGCGGTCCATCACATCCTGCATCATCTTTGAGTGACACTCAATGAGCATATGTTGCCTTTCATCCGCCATCCTCATGTATTGGGCAAAGGCCTGCTGCGTCAGAAATGGTGGTGGTGGTGGTAATGGTTCCCTTGCCACTGCATCGGCTGCCTCCTTAGCCTTGGCCTCAGTCTCCATCCTCTGTTGCTCGGATTCCTCATCAACTACCATCGCCATTTTATCCCCTAACCCTGTTACATCAAGCGAAACTCATAGTTACACCATGCTCATTCTTTCTGAGCTCAACTTCATGCACAGAGTTAGTCACACAATAAAATCCAAATAAAACATAGCCAAATCACACCAAACATATACCATGTATATACATGGGTAAAAGCAACATAGTATGACACACTGCCCCGTGAGTAGCTACACTCACTTATTCCCATTACGAAAGCAAATACTACATAATACACATATGGTACATATGTTACATATCGCCTCCATATCGGTGGTGGTCTTCTACGGGTAGTCGCACTCCCGGTACATCCCCGGTGTCCAACTAGTCACTCGGGATGTCCTCCTGAGTGAAGCAGGTGTATAGGATGACTCCGCCGGTATATAGTCGAGATTGGGTGTAGTGCCTAAGTTGAAGTTAGTCATCCCCAAATAACTGCTCAATGATGGGTATACAACATCGGTGGCACCCCTCTCCATCTTGGGCCTAGAGCATTCTCCATGCTCCATATGGATAGGTAACTCTCCCTCTGCATCCGACTCTATCTATATGGGCTTTCTAGTCATGTCTCCGGCGCGGTGAACAACCCTAAACTGACTCGTGACCTCCTTCTCCGAATCACACGTGATCGGATCTCCGGTCGTCCCCATATTCTCACCAAAACGCCAACCCATGGAGTTTCCCCCAAAACTGTCATTATGGGGCATTCCCCATGACTCCAAACCTGCCTCGTATTCGGCTCCAGTCGAGCCGTGTGCAAAGTGTGCTGGTGGCATCTCCGGTTCGGCCTTGGGCTCAAACTCCCGCTCCTCGGGATCGACCTCCTCATCTAAAGTGATAAAATCTCCAGCAGAGAAAGCTGGAGTAGGTGCCCGTGGTGGTCCAGAAGTCTCCCCCGTACACCATGGAGTCAGTGTCGGCTCGGTGATCTCCTCCACTAGACTCTGTATCTCTCCAACTAGAGCTCCGTGGACGTGAGAGAACACGCTAAGCAGATGCTTACACCTGTCCATGTGCTCTGCTGTGGCATGTGGGTGTCTCTTCGCAAACTTGTAACTATCCTGACAAGGATCTTCTCCCTCCTCATCGTGTGGGATGTGCGTGAACTTAGTACCCAATAACTTCTCTGTTTTGTGTTCACGGATATCAGTTATGGCCTTCATGACTGCTATCTTATAAGCTACACTAACTGTGCATGCTTCTCCAGCTGGCATGATCATGTTCATACCCAATTTGGCAGGAAGCATGATCCCTACCCTATACTTCTAAAAGACTCTACCCTCATAATAAGCATACTTCTTGATAGGGATACGAGTTTCACACCCGCACTCCTGCAAGATGCCTCGTAGCAGATCGGATAGATTCCCATCATACTCATCCAGCGTCACATCTCAAACTTGCACGGTCCTCGACGAGTTTGTGCATGCCATCCTGGCAGTATATAAAAGATATTAAAAATTAGTACATAATGCATCATAATAGTAACAATAAAGAATTGTAACACCAAAAAATATGACTTTGTTATTCGCAAGTGAATAATGTCATGACCATTTTAGAGAACTCTTTACTATTCCTATTTGACTCCTACAGGTCATTCCCATTAACTAGGCGTCCAACCTAAGGTCAAAGCGTTTGCTCTGATACCAAGTGTGGTGACCCAGCATACCACTTCATGTTGTAGTATGCAAGTCGTTGACATAACACTCGTGAAGTACCATTTCACAAATATTACATTCCTCAGAGTGGTACAGCAGAAACATAGCGGTCTTTTATTCAAGCACTTAATATTACAAGCCACAATCTTACAAAGGACTCCAGATCCTCCTCGGTCCAAAGAGGAACACTAGTAGGTTCTACTCTGATGCTACAAACCTTAACTAGGACTGAAAGAAGTAGACTAAACATGATAATTGACTCAAGTCACTTTATTCTATAAGGTTTGGTGCGACTCAAGCTAATACTCTAAACTACTAGTTGTCGACCTCCTCCTCGGTTCCTTCACTGCTGCCATAGGCGATAGTGTAGTCCATGCCTTCGATTCCACTGGAAAGGTCCGGCTCCTCATAGTAGACTTCTTCAATGTCCTCCGATGCTCCTTCAGTGTCCTCGTACTGGCCCTCCGAGTCTAAGCAAGGGTTAAGAGGGAATGGGGTGAGTAACGAGCGTTACCCAACATGTTCATTTAATAGTATAGAGGTGTTTGATGCACTAGCTATGACCATAGACTCGAAAGTCTTAGGTCAAATGCAGTTTTCATAATCATTTCTTCAAAGATTGCTTTTATTCAAAAGAACTATGTCCGTCAGTCTTCACAGGTTGATTAGAGCTTCGATGGGCTCTTTTCCTGCCGCGTTTGTAGCTCCTTCCTGGAACAGGGAGTATCTTGATACTTTCTTACACTCTGCAGTGGTGGTCACTTGTACCCATAAGAGATCAAAGCTTTGCTACACAATCGGGCGTAGATTCCCGTCCATACTTCTTTTGTATGGAGCCCAGTCGATGATCCAAGCCAATCACTATCCTCCTCCGCCACCCCACATACCCACCCATTATGTAATTACCGATAAGAGTCTCTGCCCAAGTTTATGGGACTTACTCCTTACCAGCCCTGGCTTTAGGACTTATTCTCCCATTTTTGGGTTTTTACCTCTTCCAGCTTAATTACAATCCATCATAGACCAATTAGCGAGTCTGTCCCCCTATACTATAGGTAGACTGGCAAGAAACGCTTCCCCCCTTTACTCTATAGCAGCCTGGCAAGACAACCATCCACTACTGATCCATTGATATGCGAAAGGAAGTCAGTACAGCCGACTTCTCCGTCCCATTCCAGATCTTACGGTTGACCATTATTTACGGTGCTAGAATCACTGGCGACATTTGTTATTAATTCCTAGGTGAACATTCTAGTTGTAGTGGGACCTCCACCATACTCATACCATGGTCCCACTGCCCACCATCCTAGGGCAACAACCATTGCGGTCGAAACCACTACTTCATATTAATTATGAAGATAGAACCTTTTGCCTTTAAATGCAGTAATAATAATACCACAGGTATATTTGCAAGTAATTTGCTAAAATTAGACAAGAGGTATGAGCAAGAGTGAACTTGCTTGCAAACGGCAAGGTAGTGCAGTTGGATTTGTTGAAGTGACCCGGGACCTCGGGTTCTGGAAAACAACATCATTGTCCGGTGAGGGCCATGGTTAAAGATTCAAAAATGCATGCTTTATGGTATGTGTTCAATTTTTATCCTCCTGAAGTGATTTATTCATTTGCTGGCTTTTATATATTCTTTTTATGATTTAAAATAATATATGTTAATAGTATTTTTATTCAAGAATATTCATCAAATATTCTTGAATGGAATTTGTTTTTAAGAGTTAAGAGGTTTACCAGATTTTTCTTAGATATCTCACAAGTTTTAATATTTTCTGAAAAATAATTTAACTTCTTTTTCTTTTTGCACAAATAACTCATATGACTACTTCAAATAATCTCAAAATTCCTAGAAAGACTAAAAATAGCTATTTTCCATTTTTTTTTATTTTTATATATTTTTGTGGATTTGTTTTAATCAGATTAGGTTTTTTATTGGGTTTTAGGGTTAATTTAAATAAAAAGAAAATGGCCAATAGCCTGGGCCCACTAGTCAGGTCAACCTGGGTGGGTTAGACCGGACCAGCCCGGCCCAGTTGGCCACACCCCCTCTCTCTCTCTCTCACTCGACCTAACCCTAACCCTAACCTCTCTCCCCTCTCTGGCGACTGTGAGTCGCCATCGATCTCGTCGCTCGATTCCGGCGAGCTCCACCGTCGCCGCGTGGGGCATTCGCTCCGCCTCCTCACGCCCTCTCTTCTGACCGTGGAGATCTGGCGGTCTCGCCTCCGTGTGTCACCATCGCCTCCACTCGCCGCCCCAGCCGATCTCGCCCCTGTGGCTCGATGTGCTCTGGCTCGACCTAGCTGGGGTTTCTGCTCCTCTTCTCGGCGCCTGCTGCTGTGTTTCTGCCACTTCGCCGATTGGAAGGCACTCCTGCAACCCCGACGTCTCCCATTTGTGATGCTGTGCTTGGCCGCTTGGCCATGGGCAAGGTGCTGCATCCTCGCCATCGTGGTCCACTGGACGGTGGCGTTGCGCCGCCACAACCGTGGCTGCGCTGACGGTTTCACCGCCCTGGTCTTCTTCCAACTCCTCTGCGAGCTCACCTGTGAGTTTTCCCCTATCTTCTCTGTCTCTATGTTCATTGTTTGGTGGCCTGGCCAGTGAGCCAGGCATGCTTGCCTATTGCTGATGTGCTTGTGTTAGTGCTTGTGATGAGATCCTAGAATCTCATATGTTGGCCACAACATGATGCTGCTATTAGCTTCAGTGCATGATTCAGTTAAGAATTTCTTAACTGAATTTGATGGGATTCAGTTAGCTGGCTTTCCCTATAATGGCTGGCTTGATCATATGTTGTATGTCTGCTGCTACTGTTAGTTTCAGTTAAGTATTCAATTAAGAATCTCTTAACTGAATATTCTCAATTCAGTTAGCTTGCTATCCAGTATCTATGTGATGCTATCTGAATTAAAAGGTTGCAGTGTTTACCTGTTGTCAGTTAAATCAGGCTGTGAATGATTTACTGAAATGTTTGTGGTGGTTTGCAGCAAATGTTTGTTCACTGCTGCAAAGCCATGCTTATGCTGATGATTAAATTTATGATAGCATGAGCATACTTAGCTTGAGCTTGCTAGGAATTGTCTAGTGATAATTTTCTATTGATTAATATGAACTGAACCATGTTTCAGTGATGATTTGATTGCATCAAGCAATCCATGCTTGAGTACTCTGCTACTAGTGGCTTTGCTTTGCTTCCTATAGCATGTTATATATAACAGCAAGTAACTGCTATCATTAAAATGTGATTGTGGTACCTCCCTGTGAGGTGCACAATTTTTTCTTGATGATTAGATAGATGGCTTCTATTTTTGTGCTGCTGGTGCATGCTTTGGTGGCTTCTCATCAGTGACTAAATCATTATGTTGGCCATACTAAATTACCGATAAGAACATAACTATATGATGATTTTAGTCTAGCCAATGATGCATGGTCGGAGGCTTTATTCTTGGTGATGCATAGATAATTGTGTTTTTCTAACTAAAGCTTCCTATGATGATTATATAGAGCACTTCTCTGTAAGTCTGAGGAGATATACCCCAAAACCTCCTAAGTACTGCACTTGGTAGAAGGGTTTGGTGGTTTGGGGTCTTTATCTTGTTGTTGGTCTTATTTATGCAAGAATCTTGATTCTTGCCATGATTTGGTTCATGATATGCAATTTATAAAGTATACCTTGTTCCTGTGCTAGCTTCTATGGGTAGCTGGTTTTGGGGTGTTGGTGATGCTCTTGCTTCAGCTTGATCAAGTGCTCTTGGTACTTGCTCTGCTCCTCCCCAGGTGCCTTGCCCTGCACCTCCTTGGTGCTTGGCAGCTCCTCCTTGCCTGCCCTGCACCTCCTTGGTGCTTGGCCTGCTTGTTGCTGCGGCTTGATCTTGTTTAAGTGACCATGATTACTAAGCTTTGGCTGCTGGTTTGGTTTGGTGGTGATAATTCCCCCTGGTGCTCAGCACATGAGCAGGGTGAATTGTGCTGGTGTTGATTGCTGTGATTGCTCATAGTGGTGTGTGTGATCTGAGGTGTGAGATACTGTGATGGTTGTGTTGCTGTGTTGGGGGTGTTGCTGGTCGACTAGGGTTCCTTGGTCGACCAAATCCACTCACAGTGACCCTTTTATACTACCTCAAGTTCTTTGGTGTCTTGACACCTCTATGCATGCATATGGTGATTGAGCAGCTTGCTGGGCTGGCTTGCTTGCCTGGCTAGTTTGGTCCCGGGCTGATATTTTGGCTGGTGACTCATGGTGATAAGCTTGACTGTTGATGATTACCAACAGTATTTCTTTTAATTTCTTACTGCCACTTGTATTACTGCCTTGTGGCATTCTTCTTTGTGTATGCTTTTGTTTGCAGGTAATAAAGAAGAATAGAGAAGAAACGAAAGACAGAAAGAAGAAATATATTGGTTTAGGATATTGTCCTCTAGATTCATTCCTGTAACTTTGTTTTTGTTTCTTTTTATTTTTGTTTCTGGTTGTAACATTCCATCTATGCTATTCCATTTGTAATTATTCTTTTATTCTCTGAATTTTGTAAAGACAATGTATATTGTGTTGCTAATCAATAAAGTCCAAGTTTTTCTTATTCTAAATATTTATCCTTTCTAAATGTGTCTTTTGAATTCAAATTCAATTTCATAATTCAAAATCAAATTTTGAATTCATATTATATTCGTAGGTTTTAGTTATTCAATTTCATCCCTTCCCCACAAGCAATTGATCAAAAGAGGTCCTGTCGAATTCTTTCGCACTCCGAGAGTTCACCATTCCCCCTCAAAGAGAGACTCGATCCCCCTTAGGTTTTAGTGATAAAAGCGCAAAAAAATCCCATAATTTTAGATGCTATGCACAAAAGCTCTCTATTCTACCTTGGAGTTGTCCTACGTGCTAGGATATTACATTGATGCACTCGTCACAAAGACACTCGTTGCACTCAGCATAATCTACAAACGAGTTTCACAACCATAAGCACATAGCAACAAAGGATACACATAAGAATAAAACATGAATGCAATATGTGGGTTAGACATGGAAAAGACTTTTAGCATTTTTCTGGTTGTAATATATGCATGATGCCATGGTTAAATTTTAGTATTGTTTAAATAATTCAAAACATTTTCTAACACAAGAGAAATCATTATTACTAAATAAATACTAAAAATAAGTTTATAGAAACTAGTATTTTCGTTCCTAGTACTACAGTACATAGGGTTCTGTTTGCTGTCACTAGCAAAAAGGATCACTCAAAAATATTTTGTAGAACTAATTCTATAGCCAAAATACTATATTTCAGTTTCTACTAAAACTGTGAATAAACATGATGCAAAAGTGTAATTTTATTGGTTCATTGCATTCTACTCATTTTTGTGAATCCAGGTGTATATTATTTGCTAATTTTCGATAAACGGAACTAAAGATATGATTTTTGCAAGTTTCTACGTCTTTGTGTCTAAAAATCCGAAAATATAACTAGATATGACAAGTGGCAGCTTCTGATTGGATGATACCCCTTTGTTAAGTGATATAACAACAGCCCTACGATCTCGATCCAATGGATAAGAGCAAGGAATGGAGGAATCTCACCAGAGTAACTCGCTGGAAGATCGCCAGAAAGCAGTTCACGATGTCAGCACATCAGGACGTCGATGCAGTTGTAGTCTCTCATGATGATGAGGTAGTAGACGACGTAGAGGAGGACGAGACGAAGATGTTAGACACCTTTTCGGTCCTTGGTACAGCTCCTAGGGGTGGTGATGAACAGATGGAGCACCGGTGACGTCGGGCGTCGCGACCAACTTCTCCGAAATTGTGCACAACTATGTCTAGGAGATAGATGGGTATTAGGATACTCCACTGTTAAAAGGATTCAAGAAAAGAATCAACAGAGACGTCATATCGTCACGATGAACTCGCCATGATCCGAAAAAGGACATCAATGACATGGGCTATAGAGAGCTTCTTTCGAAAAACTTTCTAAAGAGGAGTGAAATAGGAGAACAAGGGGCGCCCGGTGCTCCTCTCGGTTCGTAATATAGTGGTGTGAGGAGGGAGATCGGAAAACCTATACCAACCGATGGCATTCGGGGCGCCCGTTTGGTTGGAACGATTAAGACCATAAATTGGGGAAATAATTCTAGGAACGGATTCTCCATTGAAAATAGAGTAACTCTCGTGTTTAAGTCAAGGAGAAACGGTCACTAGGATTGATGGAGGAGGAGGGGAAAGATCTACAGATGTTTACGTACATGACTGGATGTTGAAGACGACCAGGTCAGGAGGCGCTCGGTTCGCCTGGGCTGGTAGGCCGGGTCGGCCTGGTTGGGCCAGGCTAATGCGGCCCAGTTCTTTTTTTTTCTTTCCTTTTTTTATTTCTTTTCTGTTTCTTTTATAACTTTTGATATAGAGCTCTAAATTAACTCAAATTAAATTCTAAATTTTGTTTAAATTGTCCCGTGTCAATATAGACATATGGGGCTAGATTTTATCAAAATAAATTTGGTTTTGAAAAGTCTTTATACCATTTGTCATAGGGTTCAAAAAAAACAAATTTGGAAAGGAAAATTTGATTTCTTTAACTTAGGAATTCATATGCATTGATATGATGATGAAGGATATGCATAAAACATAATTTTGAAATTTTGGGATGTTACAAACCTACCTCCCTTAAGATAAATCTCGTGCCCGAGATTCGGATAGGCTAGCAAATAGGTGTGGGTGGTCTTCTCAAAGATCATCTTCTCGCTCCCAAGTTGCCTCTTCCTCAGTATGGTGATTCCACCGAACCTTGCTAAACTTGATTGTCTTGGTACGAGTAACTCTTTTCGCTGTCTCTAGTATCTTAATGGGATTCTCCTCGTATGTGAGATCACTCTCTAATGGAACTCCTTCTAATGGAACAGTGTCTCTCAGCGGAGTTTCTGTCATTTCTTGGTGACACTTCTTCAGTTGGCTCACATGGAACACGTTATGAACTGCAGACAATGGTTCTACAAAGCGAGGTGCTAGCTTTCCTTTAACTCCAAATCTTTGCGAGCTAGGATATTGAATGGTCCTACAAAGCGACGTGCTAGCTTTCCTTTAACTCCAAATCTTTTTACACCACGAAGTGGTGAGACTCTGAGGTATGCTCTGTCGCCTACTTCATAGGTCACTTCCCTACGCTTTGAGTCGGCGTAGCTCTTCTGTCTAGATTGAACTCTTTTCAGTCTATCTCTGATCAATCTTACCTTTTCTTCAGCATCCTTAATTTATCTGGCCCAAAGAGACTTCATTCTCCAACACCACTCCAAAGCAATGGTGTAGTACACTTCCTTCCATATAGAGCTTCAAACGGCGCCATCTAAATGCTACCTTGATGGCAATTATTGTATGAAAACTCCATATAAGGTAAATTTTCATCCCAGCTAGACCCGTAGTCTAATGCGCAGGCTCTTAGCATATCTTCTAGGATTTGGTTTATCCTTTCAGTCTGTCCATCAGTCTGTGGATGAAATGTTGTGCTAAACTCTAGTCTAGTTCCCAAGGATTCATGTAATTGGTGCCAAAAGTGAGAGGTAAATTGAGTTCCTCTATCGGACACAATGCTCTTGGGCACTCCATGTAGGCAAACAATTCAGTTCATGTATATCTTGGCTAGCCTGGCGCTTGTATAAGTGGTCTTCACGGGAATGAAGTGAGCCACCTTGGTCAAACGATCAACCACGACCCAAATGGAATCATATCCAGACCTTGTTCTTGGCAATCCTGTGATAAAATCCATGCCAACATTATCCCATTTCCACTCGGGTATGGGCAAAGGTTGCAACAGTCCTGCTGGTTTCTAGTGTTCTGCCTTGACTCTGTTGCATACATCACATAAAGCAATGTATTCAGCGATATCCCGCTTTATGTTGCTCCACCAAAATCTACCCTTCACATCCATGTACATTTTAGTGTTCCCGGGATGGATCAAATATGGTTACTCATGTGCTTCGTGCCGAATCAACTTCCTAAGTTCAGGATCCTGTGGTACACAAACACGCTTCTCAAACCATTTGGTTCCTTATTCATCTTTGTGAAACCCCTTTGCCTTACCTTTACTCATATTGCTCTTTATTTCTTCTATTTCCTTATATAACTTCTGGGCTCCTCTGATCTTGTCCATCAGTGTTGGTTGAACTTCAAGCGATGCCAGAAAAACCCTTCTAGCACAATTTCCAATCTGAGCTCTTTGAACTGTTCACACAATTCTTTAGGCAACTCTCTTGCTGTAAGTCCATTTATGTAGCTCTTACAGCTCAAGGCGTCAGCTACAACATTAGCCTTTCCCGGATGGCATTGCAGGCTCATATCATAATCTTTTATGAGTTCCAACCACCTTCTTTGTCTCATGTTCAACTCCTTCTGAGTAAATATGTACTTCAAGCTCTTGTGATCGGTGAACACATCACAATGCTTTCCCATTAGATAATGTCTCCACACCTTTAGAGCATGTACAATAGATGCTAGCTCTAAGTCATGTGTGGGGTAATTTCTCTCGTGATGTTTGAACTGGCGTGAAATGTAACTCATTACCCTTCCATTCTGCATTAGAACACTACCAAGTCCTTGACGAGAAGCGTCGCAGTATACCTGAAAGTCTTTTTGTATATCCAGCAGGCATATAATTGGTGCACTTACTAGTCGTTTCTTGAACTCTTGAAAACTAGCCTCACATGAGTCGGTCCATTCAAACTTCTTGTCTTTCTTCAATAGTTCAGTCATCGGCTTTGCGATCTTGGAGAGATTCTCTATGAATCTCCGATAGTATCCCGCAAGGCCAAAGAAACTCCAGATGTCTCCCGCATTTTTGGGTGACTCCCATTCGGTAACATATGCTACCTTGCTTGGATCCACTGCGACTCATTCCGCGGAAACTATGTGTCCAAGAAACCCCACTTTGTTCAACCAGAACTCACACTTGCTAAATTTTGCATACAGCTTATGCTCCCTGAGCTTTTCCATGATTAAGTGCAAATGCTTCTCATGTTCTGTATCATCTTTGGAATAGATCAAGATGCCGTCAGTGAACACCACTACAAGCTTATCCAAGTACTCCATGAATACCTTGTTCATCATGGTCATGAAGTATGTCGGGGCATTTGTTAGTCCAAAGGACATAATGGTATACTCATATAGACCATATCTAGTGGTGAAGGATGTCTTAGGTATATCTTCCTCTCAGATCTTTAGTTGGAAGTATCCTGATCGAAGATCAATTTTGGAGAACACTTTTGCTCCTTTTAATTGGTCGAACAAAACATTGATGTTGGGCAATGGGTATTTATTCTTGATTGTCACTTCATTCAGAGAGTGGTAGTCCACAACTAATCTCTTTCTAGAGTTTTTCTTCTTCACAAATAGAATAGGTGCTCCCCATGACGATGAACTTTGTTGAATAAAACCTTTGTCTAACTGTTCCCTAAGCTGCTTCTTTAACTCCTTTAATTCTTCTATATCCATCTTATATGGCCTCTTGGCTATGGGTCCAGTTCCAGGCATCAAGTCAATGATAAACTCAACATCTCTGTCCGGTGGCATTAGAACACATCGGGGTACTCCTTCACAACCGGCACATCTTCCATGCTAACCCAGTTAATAGAGTTAACCTTAGATCCTTTAAGCTCGAAGGTTGATTTGAAACGAATGCGTTTCTTTTCAGGGGTTGTAAGGGTGATAGTTTTGTTTGCACAATCTATGACTCCTTCAAAAGCGGTTATCCAATCCATGCCTAGGATGACATCTAGTCCTTGTGAGTCTAAGACAATTAGGTTAGCCGGGAACTTGTTTTTCCCAATTTCTAGGATTAGGTCTCTACAACCGGCATTCACTATCAACTCTCCCCCTGGAGAACTTACCCTTATAGGACATCCTATTGACTCAGTTGGTATTTTGTTCTTAACCACAAATGCTCTTGAAATGAATGAATGGGATGCACCAGTGTTGAAAAGAACAAGTGTTGAAAATTTGTTTAGCAGAAACATACCATATGCGGCATTGGGCTCATAATAAATTTCCACCACATTGATGTGATTAACATGCCCCTTCTGAAATGGATTGGGCTTGTTTCCTTCATCCTTCCTATGTGGGCATTCATTTGCATAGTGCCCAGTTTTGTGGCACTTTAAGCATTCCACCTGACTAATATCCTTCTTCTCGGAGACATTGTTGTTTCTGCCATTGTTGTTCCCATGATTATGGCCATTTGTCTTTGCGGGGTTATGATGGTTGTGACTTCTATGGCCATTATGGTGGTGACCATTTCCCTTGTGGTGTTGATGCCCATTTCCACCATTGTTGTTGTGGTGGTTTCCACCACTCTTATGAAATCCAGAACTTCCACTACCATTATGGAAGCTTCGCTTCTGCACAGGTTCTTGATATTTGCTAACATGATGCTTCCTCTTTCTATTTCAGATTGTTTCATCTTGCTTTCGAGGGTTATAGCTTGATCAATCAGAGACTGAAAGGTAGGAGTGTATGCAACTGACAGAGGGATTGACAAATCATCGTTGAGAACCTCTAAAAACTTCTCCTTCCTCTTTGCATCAGTATCAATATCATCTGGCGCATAGCATGACAGATTGGTGAACTCATCAATGTACTCAGACACACTGCGGTACTTCTGCCTAAGATCATGGAACTCCTTCTTCAGGCCCATTACTTCCAGAGGAAATATGTGCAGCCCGAAATCCTTCCTGGGACGAGTCCCAAGTCACTCCATCAATGGGGTGAGTGATCTGATAAGTGTCCCACCAGCTTGCCGCTGGTCCTTCCAACAGATGAGCTGCAAATCTGACTTTTTCAGCATCAGTGCATCCAGTAGTCACCAAGTCTTTGTTAATAGAACGGAGCCAGTCCATGGCCTCCAATGGTTCAGCAGCACGAGAAAACTTTGCAGGGCAAAGCCTTAGGAATCTCACAAGCATATCGACTTGAGGGGCTAGTGGCGGTGGAGGGGGATTGTTGTTGTTGTTGTTGTTGTTGTTGTTGTTGTTCTGAGTGTTTGACAATGAACTGAGTCACCACTTGCATGAGCTGAGCTTGAGCTTCCATGAGCTGCTGCATCTGTTCCTCAGGAGCGCGATGAGGAGGCATCTGTTGGGTTTGAAATAGGTGAGGTTAGATTTAGAGATAGAATCTAAGGAATAAAATTTCCTACCCACAACACATGCATATAAACAATCCTTAAAAACACACAGTACATGCACAGAAGAATTCCTCAAAACATTGCAGGCATAAAACAACTCATAAATAGTTTGAAGGTACGCAAATTGTAATAGTCTCAAAGGGATACAAATATCTAATGCCATATGACAAGATGGTCACGGGAATAAAAACAAACTCGTAAATAAAAGGGGTAGTCTCTCTAACTACTCTATTCCTCCATAGCAACTTCCTCCTCTTCAACATCGAAGCCATTCTCTGAATAGCCTCTTGTAGTCCTGCAAGTCCTCAGCTAAGGTGTCGACCTTATCTTGGAGCTCTCTCTTATCGGCGCGTAGCTTCTCAATCAGATCGTGGTCCGCTTCAAGTTCATAGTCGTTGCACTCTAGCTTCTGCTTCAGCTGTCTAACTTCCTTGTTCCTAGCTTGGATCCTCTTCTCTTGGCTCTTCCGCTGCTTCTCCTGAGTTTTGAATTTCTCCTCCATCTCCTTGATTCTCTTCTCTTGCTCTAGGTGTTGTTTGTCCTTCTCGGCAAGCTGGGCACGTAGCTCATCATTGTTAAACATCTCATTATACCTCTCAATCTCAACATCCCTAACGAGGTCCTCTAACTCTGTGAAGTGTGTGCGCACGAAATCCTCCATGCCGCCGGGTAGCTCGATGACCACCCCCTTCTCATCGCGTCTGCCGAAGATGTGAGAGTAATGATTCTAGAGCTTGGAAGAGTGGCGTCGCAGAGGCGTGCTATCAGTTCTTGCACGAGAATGTGGGCGCCCATGTTCCTGTCGGTGTGAAGAGTCTTGAACTTGATTTCTTCAGTCTTCGGCTCCGTCTTGCATCCTGGTTGCGTGATGTGGATCACCCAGACACCCTTCTTGTGAAACTTGGTCATCTCGCTCCCATTGATGAATGGGATGGGTAGAGACAGAATAGTGACGATGTCGATGAGGCATCTTCCGAAGTTGAAGGCCTTGAAGCTCTCAGGCTTGGTGACGCGTGATACGTCTCAAACGTATCTATATTTTTTGATGCTCCATGCTTGTTTGTACAACATTTGCCTTATGTTTTGTTACACTTCATGGCATTTTTATGCATTTTCTGGAACTAACCTATTAACGAGATGCCACAGTGCCAGTTCCCTATTTTCTGCTGTTTTTGTGTTTCAGAAAAGTTACACAGGAAATATTCTCAGAATTGGACGAAACAAAAGCCAAACCTCCTAATATTTACCGAAGTTTCCAGAAGACCGAAGAGGAGATGGAGGGGGGCCACGGACCAGCCATGCCATAGGGTGGCGCGGCCAGCCCCTGGCCCGTGCCCCCTAGTGGTGAGGCCACCTGGCCCACCTCCTAACGCCACCCTTCTGCCTATATATTCCTCTCGACGGGAAAAACCTAAAGACCCGATCAATTTTCCAGGAACACATCGCGATCCACCGCCATCATCGACCCAAGATCGGGAGGGTCCAGAAGCTCTTCTCGGCACCCTGCCAGAGAGGGGAATCGCCACCGGAGGTCTTCTTCATCGCCATGCTTGCCTCTGGCGCGATGAGTGAGTAGTCTACCTTGGACTATGGGTCCATAGCAGTAGCTAGATGGTTGTCTTCTCCATCATGTGCTTCATGTTTAGATCTTGTGAGCTGCCCTACATGATCGAGATCATCTTTATGTAATTCTACATGTTGTGTTTGTTGGGATCCGATGCATATTGGTGCTATGTTAAGTTGATGTTCTGAAATTTATCTTATGTTATCTCTATGTTATTTATGATCTTGCATGCTCTCCGTTGTTAGTAGCTATCTTGGCCAAGTAGATACTAGTGACTCCAAGAGGGGGTATTTATGCTCGATAGTTGGGTTCATGCCTCTATTTAATCTGGGGAAGTGACAGAAACCTCTAAGGTTGTAGATGTGATGTTGCCACTAGGGAGAAAACAACAATCTTGTGTCCAAGGACATTTGCTTTGTTTACATTACACACTTTGCTTAATGCAATTATCTGTTGTTTACAACTTAATACTCCCGGTGACATGGATATGCCATTCAGGTACCCGCGGATTAGTATACCGGGTCCGGCCCATTATGGAGATAGACAAGTACAAGGACTCAAAGATGACTTGGAGACGAAGAAGGAAGGCTCTAATCCGTATTTGACTAGGACTCTTGTAAAACCTTAGCCCGGTTGCATATATAAAGCCAGGCAGGGGCGCCCCTAGAGGGACAACTTACAACTTAGACATCAGATATCTTAGACAATCTCATAGACATCGAATATCATAGACAAGCAATATCTCGACTATACAAGATAGATTAGACATAGACTAGATACAATATTCCGCCGACGGCGGCACCATGTAAACACCATTGTGATTATCTACTAGATTGCTAGCAGGATGTAGCGATCCTCCACCGCGGGGATGTGAACCTGGGTACAGCGTGTGCCAATCTCGATCCCGGAATCTCTAGTCGTTGCTCTTCCCCCGATCCTAAGTCCTTCATCTAGGACATTTGTCGAGTTAACCCTCGTCAATTGGCGCCGACCGTGGGGATCGCGGCGACTGGATTTTGTTATCCGGGCGGGATCTTTCAACTTTTCCATCGGCGATATCAGCAAATTTTTTCTACATCATCAAGATCAACAACGCATACAGCCGAAGATTCATGGAGCAAGGATACAGAACAGTATGAAGAAATCAAGATCAGCAAATTTTTCGACTGCCGACAGCAGCAGCCAGATCGCATCAAATCATCTCGTCTACATCGGCAAATCTCGTCATCAACATCAAGATCATCGGCGGCAAGATCAGATATGATCATCGCGTCCGCTCCAACATTGATTTGTTAACAATTTCGGTCGACGCCGGAACTCGCCAAGATCAACAAGAAGCGGCAGCGGTTTTCTGGCTTGATTAATCAGTACTAGCAGTCTGCCAGACGCCGCGACATACTGCCATGGATCGGATCAAGTCAATCATCTAGGAGTACTACATATATACATACATGCGGCGGGGATCCCGATTAAGTCAAAGATTTCCACGCGCAGAGGCAGTTGAAGATGTGGTTCCATCAATGATCGAGTTACCGCACACAAACACGGGTTCCGTCCGGTGCGGAAGCCGAAGATCAACAAGCAATGTACTACTGCACGTACAGATCAGCTTTTCCAAATATATCAGCGAACGTCACCAAACCGGAAGGCTCAAGGTTCAAAAAGTCCAAAAGCAAGTCGACATCGTGGTGGTATCTCACGTGAAGACCTTCATGGCAAAGGGAAAAAAAAGGGAGATAGCTGATGATTATTTTCACGTGAAGACCAAGTCCCAAGAATCAAGACCAAGGGAAAAAAAAAAATCAAGCGCATCTACGTACATACTTATTTGATGGAAAAGGCAGCAAGACAACTGTAGACTACAACGGGAAATTACGAGGACTGCACGGACAACACCAAGAAAAATATTTCGACTACTCGCCAAGCTGCTCGGACAACTCGAAGAAATTTTTTCGACTACTTCGTCTTCAACATCGTCGACTACATCGCGCCGCTACGTGCGTCGGCTGTGCCTTGTTACGCTCGGGGGCTCGCCGTCGTGCGCTCGCGCAAACTGTCGGCAATGCTCGGGGGCTCGACGTCAACTCGCCCCGGAGTGCGGAAGCTCATACTCAAGACCTACGATTTCGTCGACATCAGCAACGCGACGATCCCAACAGCGCTCGGGGGCTCGACAACAACTTCGCCTCCGATCGTGATTGTGATTCTACGACAACAACTCAACGACATCATCGTCGACTATGCCGCGCCGACCGCGGCGCACCCGATAAAAGCTAAGTTCTCCGCTTCCAAGAAGTCGATTATTATTTAATTTCGTCGCACCCAACGCTCGGGGGCTCCGCTATGAACAATCATCTTGCATATCATTGACTTCGAAAAATTGTGAAAGCCCTAGTAGCTAGCGTGGCGTTCCTTGTCGAATACTTGTCAATTTAGTTTACAGTCGCATGAAGCTCGACTAACGGTTGGCAAGGCCAAAATCTTGGGGCGTCAGGCTAACGAAAAGGCTTAGCAAGTATCTTGAAATTCAAATGCGGCACACGTATCGATTTACGTCTGACCTGAGTAGCTGATCGAGCCGTGAAGTGCATCAGCCTAACGAAAGGGTCTTACGTACGAACAACAAAATTGCACAAAAAATATCGAGTTTTTATTTTACATACTACATCATCATCATTGCAATCTACAAACGCAATATTTCTTCGAGAGACAAATTATTTCATAATTACTCATATTTTCTGCAGGAGTCGACAAAATCATCAAGTCCTTCAACAGGAGCCGAACTTCTTCGAGTAGTACAACTTGAGTCTATGCCCGGCTACAAGTACCCGAGCATAGACTCGGGGGCTACTCCCATCAGGAGCGCTGGCCGCGCACCTGATAGAATGTCAATTTCGAGAAACTCTACAAAAAGATATGAAGAAAAGGAAGAAATTGGAGCCTATGATCGACTACAAGTATCCGACCATAGCCTCGGGGGCTACTCCCATCGGGAGCGCTGGTCGCGCACCCGATGAAGATGAAGATTTACTTCGAGAAGATCATCAATGAAGAACGAGAAAGAAAATTTCGAGTCCATGGACTCAACATTTCACTCCCATCGGAAGAGCGGATTCAAGAACCCGAAGATTTCAGGAAGTCGAAGAATTGAAGTCAAAAATTGAATAAATCAAAGATTTCAGGAAGTCGAAGAATTGAAGTCAAAAATTCAAGAAGTCGAAGATTGAATATTTGAAGTTTGGAGACTCAACCCGAGTCTGCAACTCGAATTGAGTCTCGGGGGCTACTGACATGGATATGCCATTCAGGTACCCGCGGATTAGTATACCGGGTCCGGCCCATTATGGAGATAGACAAGTACAAGGACTCAAAGATGACTTGGAGACGAAGAAGGAAGGCTCTAATCCGTATTCGACTAGGACTCTTGTAAAACCTTAGCCCGGTTGCATATATAAAGCCAGGCAGGGGCGCCCCTAGAGGGACAACTTACAACTTAGACATCAGATATCTTAGACAATCTCATAGACATCGAATATCATAGACAAGCAATATCTCGACTATACAAGATAGATTAGACATAGACTAGATACAATATTCCGCCTACGGCGGCACCATGTAAACACCATTGTGATTATCTACTAGATTGCTAGCAGGATGTAGCGATCCTCCACCGCGGGGAGCTGAACCTGGGTACATCGTGTGCCAATCTCGATCCCGGAATCTCTAGTCGTTGCTCTTCCCCTGATCCTAAGTCCTTCATCTAGGACATTTGTCGAGTTAACCCTCGTCACCCGGGGTCCTCAGATGATTCCCCATGAGTGGATTATTAGTCATAGATGCAGTTGGATGGCGGTCTATGTATTTTGTTGTAATGCCCAGAGTAAATCTCATAGTGATCCTCATGACATGTGCATGTTATCTTTATTCTATCAATTGCCCAACTGTAATTTGTTTACCCAACATGTCGTTATTTATCTTATGGAGAGACACCACTAGTGAACTGTGGACCCCGGTCCAATTTCCTTTATATTGCTATTACCGTTTACTTTTACTCGCACTGTTTACTTTCTTGCATACTACTATTGCTTTCCACTCGATACGCTCGATCCTTTGTTTACAGCAAACCTGTGAGATTAACAACCTCATCGTAAGTTGGGAGCAAAGTTCTTGGTTGTGTTGTGTGTAGGTTCCGCATTGCTGCTAGGTGAAGACGCCGACATGCAGTTATCTGGCGCCCTTGTCTAAGTGTCACAAAGCTAGCAAGCATCACCTTCTGAAGTTTGGCTTTCTCCTGCGGGTTCGATCAACCTTGGTTTCTTATCGAGGGAAGACTTGCTACTGTGCTCATCATACCTTCCTCTTGGGGTTCCCAACTGGGTGGTTATCTGCCCGCATCAACGCGAAAGGTTGACATCTTTATATTGTAAAATGACAAGTTAGTGAGCCGAAAGAAGAAAAACTTAATGAAAAGTGCAGAACAAAAAGTAAAAGAAGTTCCTAACTTAGAGAGAGCAAAACTATTTCTAAGTACTGAGAAATAAAGAGAACAAGAACAACTCCTAAATTTTCCTAAGGGTTTTCGTCCAATCCTAGAGTCACGAACCTAAGGGCAACACAGTTCTCTGATACCATCTATAGCGTACGTGTTCTTTATTGTGCTAGTCCCAGATCGACTGCTAGCACACACAGTTACAAGATGAAATATCAAGATACAAAGGTCTTTATTACAACACTTGATCCAAAAATAAGATAGTATCATTACAACTCGAGTAGCTCAAAGCTACAACTTTGTACAGAGTTCAAAACGACTAAGTAAAACGAAACATGGAGTCTTCTTTCTTCATAGCACCGCAAGCAGACGTGTTGGACGAAGACTCGTGACTGGAGCGCAACATCCTTCAATCTTCTTTGTAGTAATCTGCAACATGATACGTTGCAGCCACGGAGGGTCAATACTTTGAATGTATTGGCAAGATGTCACTTTTGTGGACACAGTTGGCACCTACAATTATATGCATATTTGGCCGAGTGGAGTTTAACTTTGCGAAAAAGCAAGCTTTCTTCCTATCTTTTATAAACTCAAGTTTTTCCTTAGAATTTTTTTCCTATCAAATGGCCAAGTGAAGACTAAGACGAGACCTTTCAGAAGCAATCCCTTGGACCAACCCGGACGCGTTCCAGCCTATCAACATCTACCACCCTCGGTCCGTCTGGCTGAGTTCTCGCAGTTAGTTGGTCAAGACAGAGCCCATTTGACTTGTGGTTGCACTGGAAGCTTCACGACTTGAATGTCTCCAATCTCTTTGCTCCTGGGTGGCCGTCCACAAGTGTGATGTACACGACCGCCATACACATGACTCCGGTGTAACCACTCAACATAAACCAAACAACCACTTCCACCCAGGTGATTCATTAACTTAGTTGTTTTCTTAGTTTTACCAAAACATAGCTTTTCAACGCTGAGCAAAAACATATGTGAGCCCTTCCCCAATACTTGTACTTGAAGGAAAAAGCAATCTATAGCAGCAGCAAATCTACTAAGGAAATGCAAGGGACATCTAAAATAGACTTAAGCAAAAAAGCAAGCTCTTAAGGCAAAACTCATAAAACAACCTACTCATGCATCATCTACAAGGAAAACTACAAGTGACAAAACATCAGTAGGTCAACAAGAATGGTGACACTTGCCTTGGTGAGGGAAGGGGTTGGTGTACTCGTCACAAAGGCACTCGTTGCACTTAGCACAATCTACAAACGAGTTTCACAACCATAAGCACATAGCAACAAAGCATACACATAAGAAGAAAACATGAATGCAATATGTGGGTTAGACATGAAAAAGACTTTTAGCATGTTTTCTGGTTGTAACTATATGCATGATGCCATGGGTAAATTTTAGTATTGTTTAAATAATTCAAAACATTTTCTAACACAAGAGAAATCCTTAATACTAAATAAATACTAAAAATAATTTTATAGAAACTAGTATTTTTGTTCCTAGTACTACTGTACATAGGGTTCTGTTTGCTGTCACTAGCAAAAAGAATCACTCAAAAATATTTTGTAGAACTAATTCTATAGACAAAATACTCTATTTGAGTTTCTACTAAAACTGTGAATAAACATGATGCAAAAGTGTAATTTTATTGGTTCATTGCATTCTACTCGTTTTTGTGAATCCAGGGGTATATTATTTGCTAATTTTTGATAAACGGAACTAAAGATATGATTTTTGCAAGTTTCTACGTCTTTGTGTCTAAAAATCTGAAAATATAACTAGATATGACAAGTGACAGCTTCTGATTAGATGATACCCATTCGTTAAGTGATATAACAACAACCCTACGATCTCGATTCAACGGATAAGAGCAAGAAATGAAGGAAGCTCACCGGAGTAACTCGTGGGAAGATCGCCAGAAAGTAGTTCACGATGTCGGCACCTTAGGACGTCGATGCAGTTGTAGTCTCCGATGTTGATGAGGTAGTAGACAGAGTAGAGGAGGACAAGGCGCAAATGTTGGACACCTTTTTGGTCCTTGGTACAGCTCCTAAGGGCGGTGACAAACGGATGGAGCAGCGGTGACATCGGGCGTCGCGGCCAACTTCTCCGAAATTGTGCACAACTATGTCTAGGAGATAGATGGGTATTAGGATAGTCCACTGTTAAAAGGTTTTGAGAAAAGAATCAACAGAGATGTCATACCGTTGTGATGAACTCGCCAAGATCCGAAAAAGGACATCAATGGCACGGGCTGTAGAGAGCTTCTTTCGAAAAGCTTTCTGAAGAGGAGTGAAAGAGGAGAACAAGGGGCGCCCGGTTCTCCTCTCGGTTCGTAATATAGTGGTATGAGGAGGGAGATTGGGAAACGTATGCCAACCGATGGCATTCGGGGCGCCCATTTGGTTGGAACAATTAAGACCATAAATTGGGGAAATAATTCTCGGAACGGATTCTCCAGTGAAAATAGAGTAAATCTCGTGTTTAAGTCAAGGAGAAACGTTCACTAGGATTGATGGAGGAGGAGGGGAAAGATCTACAGATGTTTGCGTACATGAGTGGAGTTTGAAAACGACTAGGTCAGGAGATGCTCGGTTCGCCTGGGCTGGTTGGCCGGTTCGGCCTGGTTGGGCTAGGCTAGTGCGGCCCATTTCTATTTTTTTTTCCTTTTTTTATTTCTTTTTTGTTTCTTTTATAACTTTTGATATATAGCTTTAAATTAACTCAAATTAAATTCTAAATTTTGTTTAAATTGTCCCCTGTCAATATATATATGGGGCTAGTTTTTATCAAAATAAATTTGGTTTTGAAAAGTCTTTATACCATTTGTCATAGGGTTAAAAAACAAATTTGGAGAGGAAAATTTGATTTGTTTCTTTAACTTAGGAATTCATATGCAATGATATGATGATGATGAAGGATATGCATAAAACATAATTTTGAACTTTTGGGATGTTACAATCATGAAGTCTTTTGATTGATCTCCTAAGTCGAGGTTGTCCATGGTTTTGTCGAGTTTTTGATTTTTTTCTCCTGTATTTTCCGTTGTTGTGAAGCTAACCGACGAGTTTACCTCACTGGAAGAGCCTCCCAATGATTCTGACATTGCGATTGTCACGGTTTCGCTTGCCGACGGATCCGATTTCGTCAAATCTAAAAGGCGAATCAAAACCAATGATCCAACGCAAAAGTTTAGGCTTCTGATCATCAGATCCATCTCCTGATCCAGGCTTGTGAAGACTGGAGTAAGGGTTGGTGGATAAAATTGAAAATCTACGGTCCCGAATGATATCTGGTTTCTGTCGACTTTCAAGTTGCTATTTGCTAGAAGCGAAAAAGCCGCCGAATTCTTGATTCCAACGCCCAGAATCCCCACGGTCGGCGCCAATTGACGAGGGTTAACTCAACAAATGTCCTAGATGAAGGACTTAGGATCGGGGGAAGAGGGCTGATGTCTACGAATGCTTCTATTCTTGTAGACAGTGTTGGGCCTCCAAGTGCATAGGTTTGTAGAAAAGCAGTAAGTTTCCCTTAAGTGGATCACCCAAGGTTTATCGAACTCAGGGAGGAAGAGGTCAAAGATATCCCTCTCAAGCAACCCTGCAATTAAGATACAAGAAGTCTCTTGTGTCTCCAACATACCCAATACACTTGTCAGATGTATAGGTGCACTAGTTCGGCGAAGAGATAGTGAAATACAAGTAATATGGATGATTATAAGTGGTAATTGCAATCTGAAATAAAAATCGCTGCGAGCAAACATGTAACAGAACTTGTTGTAAACGGTGTTTCAATTCTTAGAAACAAGTCCTAGGGATCATACTTTCACTAGTGGACACTCTCAACAAAGATAACATAATTGAACACATAAATATCATTCTTCAGTATGCTACACGGAACTACTCTCTGGTTGGATAACAAACACTAATCATGCGTAGGGCTACAAATCACTCCTTAAAGTTCACTTTCCCCAAACTAGATTGCCCCACACTATCACCTTGAGCGCACTAGATGGTTCCAGACAAACACCAACAATTCATAGAGACATCCAACTCAAATCATAACTCATGATAAGTATAACTGTAAAATTCAGCCTAAGAGACACACATAATGCACACACTGTCACCTTCACATCATGGGACAAGGTGTTTTCCTTAGATTACAAGAATAAAACCACTTGAGAAGCATAATAGATGAAGAGCAACATCTACCAATTCAACTAGATACAAAGCTCATGATCACATATAGATCACATCATGGGAGAGAGAGATGAGCCACATAGCTACCGGTAGAGCCCTCAGCCCCGGGGAAGAACTACTCCCTCCCCATCATGGGAGATAGCTACGGCAATGAAGATGGCGGGGGAGTCAATGGATATGGCTCCGGGGGCAATTCCCCAACCCGACAGGTTGCCGGAACAGAGACTTGTGTCCCCCAAACTTCATCTGCGACGGCAGCGGCGCTATGGAACTTTATTTGGGAAAACACCGATTGATTTAGGGTTTTCGCATCAAAGGCTTTATATAGGCAGAGGGGTGATGTCAGAGGAACCCAGGGGGGCCCACACCAGGTGGTGGCGCGCCAGGGATGGACCCGCGCCACCAGGTGGTGTGGCCACCTCCTAGCCCTCCTCTATCTCTGCTTTGGACTCCGTCTCGTGTCGGGGAAATAGGAACTTTGGGCTTCGTTTTGTCCAATTCCAAGAATATTTCCCGTGTAACTTTTTTAAAACACAAAAAAGCAGAAAACAGGGAACTGGCACTGTGGCATCTCGTTAATAGGTTAGTTCTAGAAAATGCATAAAAATGCCACGAAGTGTAAACAAAACACAAAGCAATTGGTGTAAAACAAGCATGGAGCATAAAAAATTATAGATACGTTTACGACGTATCAAGCATCCCCAAGCTTAACTCCTGCTCATGCTCGAGTAGGTAAGTGATAACAAAACAATAATTTTTGAGGTGACATGCACCAACACAATCTTGATCAACTTTAAGTAAAGCATTGCATGCTGAGATCAAAGTACTCTAAACATAGGCATAAGAGATATAATTCTAACCATAGAACTTAGCAACCATGTTACAACATGAAAAGTAACACAAACAAAAGATCATGAGTAATAATGCATTGAAAGTCAATTGTTTGCTTCAAACATATAGAAAACATAACAAAGTGGTATTCAGCTTGTCCCTCGTGGAGTAGCAAAACATAAACGCAGAGGACACCTTCAAAGTTCAAAGGGTGACTAGATACAAATAATTTGAGAACAAGCAATACCATAATCATGAATCAATCAATAATAAATTTTGGGACTATGCACATTATACTCAGAATGACAACTATGCTCTCTTAATTGGTACATAAAGATAGAAGATGAAGACTCAGCATAAAAGTAAAAGAAAATCCCTTTGCAGAGGGAAGTAGGGATTTCAAGTTTTATAAACCTTCCAAAAATTAGGGTACTTATTAGCTTTGAGCTCTCATTACCCTATCATAAGCATCTTGAGTGCTTAAAGTTAATGCGAGTACAAATATAAGATATATGCTTGACAAGTCATAATTTGAAAATCTCAAGTCCCGTGAATACGAGTACTTAAACCATGCTAATCAACTTAGGTCCCAAGCAAGTTCTTGTCATTGTAAGCATACGTGTATCATTGAGAATGCCAATGGGGTACCTCTTGCCCGATGATATGGAAACTGTCCCACATCAAAATGACAAGACAAACAGACAATGGACACCTCGACATCTCTTTTATTTACCATTGGGTATAGCTTTTTATTTTGAGATGCATCGTCGAATGTCCACTATGGTTATGCTATAAATTTCCACCATGAATGATGCATGGTTTAGATGAGCGGCCCAGGCATTTTTCCAACACATATATAAACTCCATGAACTCACAAGTTTCCAACTCCTTTCACACAGATAAACATCCATAAACAAAAGATCATGATATCAACTAAATAAAAAGAAGTGCAATGTTGAAAGCGTGCCCCATGACAGCATGCCTGAGCTAACTCCCAACTTACAACTTGAAAGCATATAATCATCATAAGAGAGCCACAATGGTCAAGTTTATTAAATGCAAGAAAGTAAATGTGCCACCAAGTTCGTGAGAGCTTTACTAACTAATTTTCTCATAACAAAAAAATTTAATTTGGAAGATAGATAAAAGCATGACGAATATACTTGGAATAGCAAATTGCTAATAGGTAGTTATGGTGGACACATTGAAAAACTTTGGTTTTTGGGAGTTGGATGCATGATTATAGCTCATACTCAGTACAAAAGAAGGCTAGCAAAAGACTGGTAGCGACCAACTAAGAGAGCAATAACGGCCATAATCATGCATAGCCACAAAACATTATTAACCAAAGCATAAAGTGATATCACAAGTCAAAAACCAAATGATCATAGAGGCTTGAGGCGACTGGTTTAAAGTCAAACATGGTGTAAGCATGCACCAAGTCAACCCAAATAAAGCATCAAAGGAGAATACCACAATATTATGCTTCTATAAGATAAATACAACGCATGATTCTTTCAAAGGAACATTAAGCACTCTGAGTTATTTGAGACAAGTCATGCTACAACAATAACTACTAAGCATATAATAAAAATAATATCTAGCATGACATGCTAAAGTATAAGCCACAGTCTAAGCAAGCTTCCTTTTGCACCACTATAAGCATGAAATATTTTACTCTTTTCTAACACCAATCAACCTATTTGAAACAACTCTCAAAGATGAAAAGCAACAAAGACCAGAGGTCTAAAAACACCTAGCTACAAGGAACTAA
The DNA here is from genome assembly GCA_007115705.1 of Dactylis glomerata. Classification (NCBI taxonomy): domain Eukaryota; kingdom Viridiplantae; phylum Streptophyta; class Magnoliopsida; order Poales; family Poaceae; genus Dactylis; species Dactylis glomerata. The sequence continues at coordinate 257,681 of QXEO01002108.1, read as the reverse complement.
CAATTTCTGAACAAGAATAAAGGCGAAAAATAAAAGCTAAATGCAGTACTAGAAAAAGAGAACACTCGCAGAACAATAAGAGTGAAAACTAGAGTATTCTAGGCAATGAAAATGGAGCATGTCTCTCTTCAAAACAAATATGGTGTGATCCAACCATTTATTACAGCAAAAAAAACAAAATAAAACTGAAAGCAAAAATAAATATGCTCCAAGAACAACACATAGCATATAAAGCAATAAAAATATAGTGTCTTGAAAGATGACCTCATATTTTTGTTGATGAAGAAGGGGTGCCTTGGGGCATCACCAAGCTTTGACGCTTGTACTTCTTGGATATTTCTTGGCGTGACATGGGCATTCCCAAGCTTGAGCTTTTGTCCATTCTTCATCTCATCTCATCATTCTCCTTTCCCTACACTTGAAAACTTCCTTCATACAAAACTTCACACAATTCTTATTAGCAACATTAGTGTATGCAAGATAGTAGATCCACCTTTGGTTCAGTTTCAACTCAAATAAACACTTATTAACACATTACTACTGTAGCAACTTCTCTCAAAAGTTCCGTGATCAAAATAACTAAAAAAGAAATAGAACAAGAGGCAAGTGCAAATAGTGGCAGAAATCTATCAAAATAGAACAGCTGGAAAAGATCAATTTTTTCAAAAATCTTCTGTCACTCAAATCGAAAAGTGCAAAACTAACTAAAGTTAGATAATAACCTGGGGCATTTGCACAAGAAATCGCAGATCAAAACAATGTTCTGGGAATTTTCACGAATTTTTACGGTGAACCACATAAATCTGTTTTGGGACAGCAACTTCCCCAAATCTTACCTTCCTCCAATTAGAGGTTCTTCTTGGCACAAAAATGAAATAAAAATGATAAGGAGAGGTCATTACAGTAGTAACAACTTCCAAGACTCAACAAAAGAAAAATTACTGAAAATAAAACATTGGGTTATCTCCCAAGAGTGCTTTTCTTTAACGCCTTTGAGCTAGGCGCAGTGGTTTTAAAAGATGCTCACGTAAGCGCCATAAAGGAGCTTGAAGCAAAAGAGAGCATCAAAAAGTAAATATGAAACACTTTTAAGTCTAAACCACTTCCTATGAAAAAGAATCTTGTAAAGAAACAAGTCATGAAAGCACAAAGCAACAAGCATGGAAAGCAAAACAACTGCAACTTCAAGATTTTCAACATAAAGAGGGGAAACTTAATATGGTTGAGACGCATAAAACCATGTTTCCCTCTCTCATAATAACTTTCAGTAGCATCATGAATAAAATTAACAATATAACTATCACATAAAACATTCTTATCATGAGCCACATGCATAAAAGAATTAATACTCCCCACATAAACATAGTCATTCTTCTTAATCGTAGTGGGAGCAAATTCAACAAAATAGCAATCTTCCAAGCTGTGTTCATTTGTAAACATATCATCATTGGAAGGACCATGGATAGCACTAATAGTACAACAATTATTAACATCATCATTTTTTGAATTGGTACCCAAGAGATTTTCAATATCAAAAGTAATGTGCTTTTCCCAATCATGATCACTACTATAGGTAACAGGCATATGAACATCATCGAGTTCAGACTCATCAGCAAAAACTATAATAGGAGCAACATGCTTAGGGGAAGATACCGTTTCCTTTCTCCTTTTTACTCCTATTCTTCTTCTTCTTCTTGTTCTCCTCTTAAAAGGGAGAGGCTTGAAAGGAAGCTTCTCCACATACCCTGGTTTATTGATAGAAACAATAGAAGAAACTTTGGAGGATTCCTCCTTCTCATAAATAAGAACAAAACACATATTAGTCCTGTCATAATTTGGTAAAGTCTCACCTTTTACAACATTTTGTATGTAAGTATTTGCGTGGTAATTATCAACACAATAAAGATGACAATCATGCAGGACGCTATTTATATTAAAAGCACTTATATCTACCAAAGAAGTTTTTCTTGATAACTCTTCACACCCCAAAAATAAAGTAAGCTCATCATACTGATTAGGAGTGATCATGTCATCACAATAAAAACTTGCAGTACTCATTGGATTAGAAAGGCTATTATCATAGATTGAACATTGAAAATTGAAATGACCCACTTTATAGCAAAGTTCACAAATAAAAGGATAGAGGGCACAAACCTTTTCACCAAGCTCATTTAGAGCCCTATCCCACATTCTAGTTTTTTCATTCCTATGGTGGATATAATAATCTTCTTTGATTTGATTCTTTTCACAAGGTCTAAGTGCTCCTCAAAAATTAACATGCTTATAAGAAATAGTACTTTCAGAAGTTTGAGCATGTTTATTGCAATCATCAATAACAATTTCACTTTCCATGCAAGTGTCTTTAAAAGGTTCATGATACACGTCCCAATTTTCTTTAGGAACATTAATATGAGAAGCAAAGGCTCTATAGCAATCAACCATAGTTTGAGGATCAAGACCATATTTAGCACTAAGCTCTTGAAAATCAGTAGTTTCAGCGAAAGACTTAATGCAATCATACTCATAATTTATACCTGATTCTTTACCTTTGTCACAATCTCAATCTTCGGTATTGCTTTGAATTGTTTCAAGCAGATCCCACTTGGCTTCAACCTCCTTGCTTGTGAAAGACTCCTCAAAACAGGCATCTAGATAGTCCTTGTAATGTCCTGAAAGCCTTGCATAAAAATTATTAATAACAATATTATGGGGGAGCTCATGAATGGGACATTTGAGCATTAGTGACTTCAATCTACCCCACGCTTGGGCAATGCTTTCTCCATCATGAGGATGAAAAATATAATTCCTATCTTTATTAATCTGACTAGAAGGATAGAATTTAGAATAAAAGAGAGGTACAATTTCCTCCCAACCAATAGATCAACCATTCTTCAGCAGCTTATACCATTCCGCAGCTCTGCCCTTTAGTGATAAAGAGAATAGCTTCCTCTTAACCTGGCTTGTTGAAATACCTACACACTTCAACAACTCGCATAATTCATGTATAAAAAGCAAATGATCACGAGGATGGACAGTTCCATCTCCTAAATAGCAGTTATTCATAACACGTTCAACAATTTTCATAGGTATTTTAAAAGGGATACTTTCAGTATGAGGATCACACGCATAATTAGAATTATCACATATGGGACATAAAGTATCATCAGAGCAAATTTTCTCATCTAAAGCTGAGGAACTAAAAATATCATGCTCATCAAAACCGGCTTCCCCAAGCTTAGGCCTTTCTATAGCATTAGCAATAACAGTGTTCAAAGAATTCATACTAACAACATTGATATTAGTATGCAAATAAAGTTCCATAGGTTTTTCAATTTTCTCTTCAAACACTTCATGTCCTAAATCAGGAAAAATACCATAAAGCTCTCTAATTTTTTTGTTGTTTTCCATTAATCCTAACTAGTGAAAATAAAAACAAGAAAAAAAGATATAATTGCAGAATCTAAAGGAAATAACTTCGAGCACTCACACACTAGCAACAGTTCTAGAGGATAGCTTAGTAGCCAGAGGATGTGAGTACCTTTTACCTTACCTCCCCAGCAACAGCGCCAGAAAAGAGTTTGATGTCTACGAATGCTTCTACTCTTGTAGACAGTGTTGGGCCTCCAAGTGCAAAGGTTTGTAGAACAGCAGCAAGTTTCCCTTAAGTGGATCACTCAAGGTTTATCGAACTCAGGAAGGAAGAGGTCAAAGATATCCCTCTTGATACGGATCAATGTGATCCAAAGGGGGTTCAGCCCAATCTTTCACGGCGATCGATAGAATTAGCAAGATAGCAAAAGAGAACTCAATCTGAAATAGATCAAACTGATCTCTCTTCAATTCCTCGCGTTAAAACTGACTGGAATCAATTCCCACGCATGGCATAACATCAGATCTCAAAGATCAGCAAGCAAACACACCGATATGCGCCCCCAAACATTGGGACTTTTCTGTTCTCTTCTTTAGCTCGAAAATAACAAGTCTACGATACCATGGCGGCTGCCATATCCCTATATGGGTGACTCCAAACGCTACTTTAGCTGGGCTAGGCCCCATAACAAACTAAAAGCCCAAATGGCAAAACACACTTGATTTTGGACATGCCCAAAATGATCACACACAAATAAAACCTGTCGGGGGATTTTGTGTCGCAAGAACACGGGGTACCACACGACGGACCCAAAGATTCGAATGCAGGGGGCTGTACGCATGAGATCTAGATCGCAACGAAACACAACGACAGAAGCCTCGAGACGCCGGAGAGCACAACACACGACAAAGAGAGACTCTGAGCTTTACCCAGGTTTAGGGCCCTCGTGGTGAGGTAAAACCCCTACTTCCTGCCTTCTTGTATTACGATGCGATACCTTGTGAGGAGTACAAGGCTTTGGTTAGAGAGCTCTAACTGGCCGGAGGTAGAAGAGCCAACTTAGCCTAGCTAGGATCCCGGAGATGAATATCAGATCTTTTCTAAGGGGCAGCCTCCCCTCCTTTTATAGCGCCGAGGTCCTCCTTCCCCTTATCAACTTCGGGAAGGGGTTGCCACAAATGGCCAAGGAGTGGGACAGCTGTTGTCTTCAGTCTTCGGTGGACGTAGTCTTCATAGAGTAGTGGCGCGGTCCACAGGAGTGGGTGGAGGAGGCTGCCGTCCTCCTCTGGTGCCCTGCACCGTCCACCCTATTTTTAGTGGGGTGGTCAACAACCACCGTGCAGCTTTATGCAGACACGGCAGGAGCTGGTCTCCCCCTTGTCGGGGTAGCGTGGGAAGTACGCTGTCTTCCGTCCTTATCTTCTTGCTCAGCACTGGAACATATTGAGATGACATGGATGTGGTCCATCCCCTCGCGAGGAACAACTTGCGAGGAGGCCTTCTGGCCCTTAGCAGTTTTAGTCGTCGTTCTCCTCATAAGACGCCTCCTCATGAGGGTCTTCTTTGTTGGGCTTCGGTCTTCGGTTTACCCCTGGGCCGAAGCTGGGCCATTGAAGGGGCCCATGAGCAGGTGGACCGGGATACCCCGGTATCCAGAATACCGATAGTAGCCCTCGGGAGCCTGGCCCACGAACGCGCCCTCTCGAGGGAGCGAAGGGTCAGGGGCCCCCAGAAGCTGCTGGGCCCTCCAACGGCACGTGTCAACGCTCGGACCATGTGAAGATGCAGAGGCCGCGGACGCGTGCCGCAACCGCAGCTGGCGAGACAAAATGGCAAGCGATGCAGCAGTCCCCGAGGCGTCAAACCGCCATGATGGCGCATCACTTCACTGCATGGCACTGCGCCGACACTCTGATTCCCGCGCTGCGATTTGACGCTTCGACGCCGGCCGCATCTTTAAATGCAGCCTCCCCGACGCCCTCGGCACTTCACTCACTTCCTCTAGTACTACTTCCTCCCAAGACACCTTCCCCGAGCCATTGATCCTTCTGCTTCCTCCGCCAGATCTTCAAGCTCGGGGGTGAAGCGCCGCAGGCGCCCCCCGGGCAGTAGGAACAAGCTGAAAGTCCCTGCTGATACGTCTCAAACGTATCTACAATTTTTGATGCTCCATGCTTGTTTTTACACCATTTGCTTAGTGTTTCATTACACTTCGTGGCATTTTTATGCATTTTCCGGAACTAACCTATTAACAAGATGCCACAGTGCCAGTTCCCTATTTTCTGCTGTTTTTTTGTTTCAGAAAAGTTACACAGGAACTATTCTCGGAATTGGACAAAACAAAAGCCGAACATCCAGAAATTTACCGAAGCTTCCAGAGAACCGAAGAGGAGACGGAAAGGAGCCAGGAGGTGGCCACACCACCAGGGGGCGCGACCTGCCCTTGGCCCACGCCAACCTGTGGTGAGCCCCACCTGGTCGACTTCTGACGCTGCCCCTTTGCCTATAAAGACCCCCCGACGGGAAAAACCTAAAGACCCGATCACTTTTCCAGAAACACATCGCGATCTGCCACCGTCGTCGACCCGAGATTGGGAGGGTCCAGAAGCTCTTCCCGGCACCCTGCCGGAGAGGGGAATTGCCACCGGAGGTCTTCTTCATCGCCATGCTTGCCTCCGGCGCGTCGAGTGAGTAGTCTACCTTGGACTATGGGTCCATAGCAGTAGCTAGATGGTTGTCTTCTCCACCATGTGCTTCATGTTTAGATCTCGTGAGCTGCTTTACATGATCGAGACTACCTTTATGTAATTCTAGATGTTGTGTTTGTTGGGATCCGATGAATATTGGTGTTATGATTGAGTTGATGTGCTGAATATTATCTTATGTTATCTCTATGTTGTTAGTAGCTATCTTGGCCGAGTAGTTGCTAGTGACTCCAAGAGGGGGTATTTATGCTCGATAGTGGGTTCATGCCTCTATTTAATTTGGGGGAGTGACAGAAACCTCTAAGGTTGTAGATGTGCTATTGCCACTAGGGAGAAAACAACATTCATATGTCCAAGGGCATATGCTTTGTTTACATTACACACTTTGCTTAATGTAGTTATCTGTTGTTCGCAACTTAATACTTGTGGAGTTCTTGGATTGATTCGCCACAGGTGGATTATTAGTCATAGATGCAGTTGGATGGCGGTCCATGTATCTTGTTGTAATGCCTAGAGTAAATCTCATAGTGATCCTCTTGACATATCACGTTATCTTTATTCTATCAATTGCCCAACTGTATTTTGTTTACCCAGCATGTGTTATTTTATCTTATGGAGAGACACCACTAGTGAACTATGGACCCCAGTCCTATTTTCTTTATATTGCTATCACCTGTTTACTTTACTCGCATACTACTATTGCTTTCCACTCGATACGCTCATTCCTTTGTTTATAGCAAACCGGTGAGATTGACAACCTCATCGTAAGTTGGGAGCAAAGTACTTGGTTGTGTTGTGTGCAGGTTCCACGTTGCTACTAGTTGAAGATGCGCTAACACGTTATCGTTAACGGCGCCCTTGTTGGAGTGTCACTAGGCTAGCAAGCATCACCTTCTGGAGTTTGGCTTTTTCCTGGACTGACAAACCTTGGTTTCTTACAGAGGGAAAATTTGCTACTGTACTCATCATACCTTTGTCTTGGGGTTCCCAACTGGGTGGTTATCTGTCCGCATCAAGCATAATTTTCTGGCGCCGTTGCCGGGGAAAAAGAAGACTTCTGCAAGGGGAGTTTTGCACGCACATCCTTTACTTTGTTTTAAGTTTTGCTTTACTTTATTTTTACTTGCATCCTTTCATCAAAAACACAAAAAGTTAGTTTCCTTTGTAGTTTTTACTTTATTACTTTTAGTTCATTATGTTGTTCCCTAAGTACGTTTTGGAGGACCTATCAGTAGGTAGTGGTTCAATTATTGGAAAAAGTAACATCGAGGAGTTCTTTAATCATATTAGTATGCATAAAGATGTTGAGGAAAAGTCTTTGGCTGAGCTTGCTCCTAGTTATGAAGTTGCTTCTGCTTATTTAGTTCACATGTTGGAAGCTAGCTTTGCTAGCCTTAATCCTTTTATGCAACACAAGTTTCTTAAGCTTCATGATACTGAGGATCCTGAAAAGAAAGCTTTTATCTTGGAAACTTTGCGTAGAGAATTTAGAGATGTTGTCATTGAAGCTAGGAAAGTTTTTAAGAGATTTAATAAGCTTGGCTCGCCTGTAGAGGTTGTTGGTACACCCAATGAAGATTTTAGAGTGCCAATACCTTGTAAACTTGTGAGAATTCATGATGCTTTGGAAAAGAATTTCAATTGGATTTGTCCTGAAAACCTTTTTGATGAAAGTAGTGTACCAAAGAGTGATCATAAAGGATCTTCAAAAACTCATTTGGACACAATTCAATTCATTGTTGAAAAGACTCATGCAATTGATCTTAATGCCTCTTTTGATATTACTTGATTCGCACTTTCTGCGCCTAGCTCAAAGGCGTTAAAGAAAAGCACTCTTGGGAGATAACCCAATGTTTTTACTTTTAGTTCTTTTTCTTTTATTTGAGTCTTGGAAGTTATTAATACTGTAATAACCTCTCCTTCTCATTTTTATCTCTTTTTGTGCCAAGATAAGCCTCTAATTTGAGTGAGGTAAGATTTGGGGATGTTGTTGTCCTGAAACAGATTTTCGGTGCTGCACCGTAAAAATTCGTGAAAATTATCTGTTTATCTTTTGGACCTGCGATTTCTTGTGCATATATATGCCCCAGGTTATGTCCAAACTTTCATTAGTTTAACACTTTTTGATTTGAGCAACAGAAAACCCTCTAAAATTTTGACCTTTGTCAGCTGTTCTGTTTTGACAGATTTCTGCCAATATTTGTGTTTGCCGCTCGATCGCTTTCTTTTTGAGTTCTTTTGATCATGGAACTTTTGGAGAAGTAGCTACAGTAGTATATACTTTATATGTGGTGGTTTTGAGTTGAAACCTGAAGCAAAAAGGGTTGATTCAATGTTATGCTTACACTAATGTTGCTAATAGAATTGTGTTGAGTTTTGTATGAAGGAAGTTTTCAAGTATAGGGATCGGAGAATGATGAGATGAGTTGAAGAATAGACAAAAGCTCAATCTAGGGGATGCCCACACACCCCAAGAAATATCCTAGAGGTACAACCGTCAAAGCTTGGGGATGCCCCCGAGGCACCCCTTCTTCATCGGCAAAAATCAGGTCACCTTTCAACACACTATATTTTTATTGCTTCATGCACTATGCATTTTTCTTGGAGCATCAGTTGTTTTAGTTTTCATTTTTCTTTAGTTTTATTTGATGCAATAAATGGTTGGACCCCAACAAATTTCTTTTGGAGAAGTTGCCTTGCTTTTCATTTGCCAAGAACACTCTGTTTTTCACTCTTATCGTTTCAACGAGTGTTCTCTTTTTTCTAGAAATGCGTTTAGTTTTCGATTTTCGCCTTGAGTTGTGTTCAGATCTTGTTATATCTTTGCATCAAGGTGTATTTTGACCACTGGTCCATGTTGATTTTCATCAAAAGATTTCTTTAAAAAAAGTTTGAATGCTGTTGGAAAAGACAAAAAGCTTTATGCAAAAAAGTGGTACAAGAAGGAGCTTGTGTAGACTGCGGCCTAGGCTTTTGCATGTCGTGCTTGATGTCTTTTTGATAGTATGCTTAGTGGTTTTGCTGTAGCATGACTTGTCTCAAATGACTGAGATTGCTTAATGAGCCTTTGAAAAAATCATGCGTTGTTTTAATTATTTGGAAGCATTATTTTGGTTTTCTCCTTGATGCTTTATTTGGGTTGACTTGGCGCATGCTCATACATGTTAGACTCATACAAAGTTGCCATTGCCTCTATGATCATTTAGTTTTTGACTTTTGATGCCATCTTATGCTTCTTTTAATGTCGCTTTGTCGCTTTGCATGATTATGGCCGTTATTGCTCTCTTAGTTGGTCGCTCCCAGTCCTTTGCTAGCCCTCATTTTGTACTGAGTATGAGCTCTACTCGTGCATCCTACTCCTAAAAACCTAGTTTGCCATTGTGTCCACTATAAATTCCAATGCATGGTATTTGTACACCATTCCAAGTAAATTTTCATGTGCTACCTTTGAAAAAACCTTCAAAACACTTCTTGTTTTGTGACACTGTTTTCAGCTCATGGGGACGTAGTGGTCGGATTTGCTATCTTCCATATTGCTTATTCCAAAAAAAAGGAAAAAAGAAAAGAAAAAAGGCACTACTCCATGGTATGTGAATGTTGGTGGGCACCCGATGGAATCGGTTAGCCATGGTTTGAGAAAGGAAAAAAGGTGGGGAGGAGTGCCAAGTTTTATAAAAGAGCACAAAAGTGCCAATCTCTCTCAAAAACTTGCTTCATTTTTCTATGGAAGATAGTAAGAATCCCATTGCCAATCGTTGACAAAAGCAACCACCTCTCAAAACCCAAGTTTTATCTCTCTGTTTTACAAATGAAAAGCTCTAGCACATGTTTAATCACTTCTTCCCTCCGTGAAGGGCCCTTCTTTTAATTATAATGTGCATTGTCCCAAAGTTTTCATTGATTGATTCATGATGCTGGTTTCACTTGTTCTTAAATTACTTGTATGTAGTCGCCCTCTTAAATTTGAAGGTGTCCTATGCATTTATGTTTTGCTCTCTCATGAAGGACAAGCTGAAAACCATTTGTATGTTTTTCCATATGATTTGAACACATGTTTGACTTTCATTGTTTCATTTTCATGATCTTTCGTTTGTGTTCTTTTTCATGTTATAACATGGTTGCTAAGTTTCTTCTATCAAGATTATATCTTTCATGCCCATGTTTTAAGTTCCTTTGATCCCAGCGCACAACACTTACATATATGGTCAAGATTATGTAGGTGCATGTCACCTCAAAAATTATTTCTTTTGTTATCACTTACCTACTCGAGGATGAGCAGGAGTTAAGCTTGGGGATGCTGATACGTCTCAAACATATCTATAATTTTTGATGCTCCATGCTTGTTTTTACACCATTTGCTTAGTGTTTCGTTACACTTCGTGGCGTTGTTATGCATTTTTTGGAACTAACCTATTAACAAGATGCCACAGTGCTAGTTCCCTGTTTTCTGCTGTTTTTGTATTTCAGAAAAGTTACACAGGAAATATTCTCGGAATTGGACGAAACAAAAGCCGAACATCCAGAAATTTACCGAAGCTTCCAGAGAACCGAAGAGGAGATGGAAAGGATCCAGGAGGTGGCCACACCACCAGGGGGCGCGGCCTGCCCCTGGCCCGCGCCCACCTGTGGTGAGCCCCACCTGGTCCACTTCTGACGCTGCCCCTTCGCCTATAAAGACCCCCCGACGTGAAAAACCTAAAGACCCGATCACTTTTCTAGAAACACATCGCGATCCGCCGCCGTTGTCGACCCGAGATCGGGAGGGTCCAGAAGCTCTTCCCGGCACCCTGCTAGATTGGGGAATTGCCACCGGAGGTCTTCTTCATCGCCATGCTTGCCTCTGGTGCAATGAGTGAGTAGTCTACCTTGGACTATGGGTCCATAGCAGTAGCTAGATGGTTGTCTTCTCCACCATGTGCTTCATGTTTAGATCTCGTGAGCTGCTTTACATGATCGAGACTACCTTTATGTAATTCTACATGTTGTGTTTGTTGGGATCCGATGAATATTGGTGTTATGATTGAGTTGATGTGCTGAATATTATCTTATGTTATCTCTATGTTGTTTATGATCTTGCATGCTCTCCGTTGTTAGTAGCGATCTTGGCCGAGTAGTTGCTAGTAACTCCAAGAGGGGGTATTTATGCTCGATAGTGGGTTCATGCCTCTATTTAATCTGGGGGAGTGACAGAAACTTCTAAGGTTGTAGATGTGATGTTGCCACTAGGGAGAAAACAACATTCATATGTCCAAGGGCATATGCTTTGTTTACATTACACACTTTGCTTAATGCAGTTATCTGTTATTCGCAACTTAATACTTGTGGAGTGCTCGGATTGATTTGCCACAAGTGGATTATTAGTCTTAGATGCAGTTGGATGGCGGTCTATGTATCTTGTTGTAATGCCCAGAGTAAATCTCATAGTGATCCTCTTGACATATCACGTTATCTTTATTCTATCAATTGCCCAACTGTAATTTGTTTACCCAGCATGTGTTATTTTATCTTATGGAGAGACACCACTAGTGAACTGTGGACCTCGGTCCTATTTTCTTTATATTGCTATCACCTGTTTACTTTACTCGCATACTACTATTGCTTTCCACTTGATATGCTCATTCCTTTGTTTACAGCAAACCGGTGAGATTGACAACCTCATCGTAAGTTGGGAGCAAAGTACTTAGTTGTGTTGTGTGCAGGTTCCACGTTGCTACTAGTTGAAGACGCGCTAACACGTTATAGTTAACGGCGCCCTTGTTGGAGTGTCACTAGACTAGCAAGCATCACGTTCTTGAGTTTGGCTTTTTCCTGGACTGACAAACCTTGGTTTCTTACTGAGGAAAAATTTGCTACTGTACGCATCATACCTTCCTCTTGGGGTTCCCAACTAGGTGGTTATCTGCCCGCATCACCCGCCCTTTGGGCGTCCGGAGCCGGAGGCCCCCTACGCATTGGGGCGCCGGCGTAGGGCGCGGAGAACAGCGTCGCCCTGGGGACCTCCATGGCCTTGACCCTATGGGGTCCTGCACCAGGAGATGCTGGCTCCCCGCTTTGCGGGGAGTATCGACCGGGTGCTCCGGGAGGCAGAGGCCGTTCTAGGGCCCCTCCCGTGGTTGCGGATGCCCCGGTGCCACAGGAGGTGGCACCCTTTGCGACCGGAGTGGTCGCGACTCCCCGCCGCCTAGTGGCGGAGATGCTGGGACCCCTCATCGCGCCTGGGTCCCAATTCCTGGAGCTCCTCATCATCGTCGAGGCTTGGAGCTTCACCACCCTCCCACTGCCCGACGCAATCCGGAGGGCGATCTATGCCCCCGTCCTCTCCGTTGGAGAGGTCGTTCTGGTGGAGCATAGCAGGCCAGAGCTGATCTAGCCTGTTCACATTATCCTTGGAGCGGGCGGCAATGCCATCCTTTCCAGGCGCTGGAGGGCTTTTGCCCTCGGCCACCGTCTCCGCATCGGCGACCACCTCGTCTTCCGCTTCAAGCTGGGGACGCTGGAGGCCTCGGTGCGGATCTTCACCGCCACAAGCGTCCGCCGCACCTTCCCCCAGCCCGCGGCGGAGTAAAGGGACGGCATCGCCACGGAGGTCTTCTAGGGAGGAGAACTAGTCTCCTCCCCTCTTTTGTAATGTAGTCCTCGCCGGTGGGGTATGCCTCGCCGTAGCTCTGTTCCTTCCCCTGCTGGGGATTTATTAATGATGAAGTCACCTTGGTTATTGCTTTTTCTTTGTCTCTTTGATCCTTCTTGCCGTCCTGGTTGTTCGCACGCTCGAGAGCCCTGGCGAGTTGTTCACGCTTGTGGGAGGCCTCCCTACGCCTCAGAGCTCATGGCGGGGTCAGCGCCAGCGATGACAATGGGCGATTCCTGAGACAAGCAGTTGAAGAAATAGTTGGAAAACAAAAAATACCCCAAATCCCCGAAAACAAGAAACAAATCGATAAAACAAATGAAAAAACAAATCCTGAGACAAGCCCAGAGGCCGTCGACACCTCATGAGGGTTGCTCACGAGGGGAAGGGCCTGGCGCGGAGCTCCGTATCTGCGTCTCCTTCGCAAGATGATTGGAGCAGCCTTGGTCTTCGATGATCCTACCGTGTTCGGCCTTCCTCGAGCAAGGGGAATCCTGACTCTTGTGGATGCTAAGTGCATCGACGTGTCCGGGCGCCCCCATGAGGGCTGCTCACGAGGCGCTTGTCCTTGGTGGGTGCCTTGGGCACACCTTGGACTTTTTCTAAAGATTTCTTATTTTCCGGTGTACTACGCGAGGAACTAAGCACCACGGGCATGTGGAGGTGATCGATAACGGGGCCGTCGCCCCTGATTAGAGCTCAGTCCCTTCGGGTTTTTTGGGCTTGCTGTTTTCCAGGCGAAGGCCCCAACATAGACACCATGCCTAGCCCCCTTCCGCGTGAAGTACAACAGAAAATAAATGGACTTCATGCCATTTCAATATCATGCCAAAGCAGAGGCGCTATATGCGCTTTAACTTAATCTCAATGCTGAAGAGCAGTTTAAGTTAATACAAAGTGTCGTGATAATAGTCCTTTCTCCTCGTGAGGAACCTACGGGTAGAACTTTCTCAGATGAGCTATGTTCCACGGGTTCCCCACTGGCACGCCTTCTGCGGTTTCCAGCCACGTCGAGCCTGGCCTGGCGATGTGCGTCACCTTGAAGGGGCCTTCCCACATTGGAGATAGCTTGTGCAGGCCCTCGCGAGAGAGTATCCTCCTGAGCACCAGATCACCAACCTCCAGAGTCCTCGCTCGAACGTGGCGGCTATGGTAGTGGCATAGTCCCTGCTGGTACCTTGCAGCGTGAAGCGCTGCTTGGCACCGAGCTTCTTCAAGCTGGAGGAGGTGATCCTTGATGAGGTCCTCTTGATGCAGCTCAGTGAAGGCGAGCACCCTCGGCGACCCAAACTTGATGTCGGTGGGAAGAACAGCCTCCGCCCCGTAGACCAGGAAGAATGGAGTCTCCCTAGTAGGCTTGGTTGCGGTTGTTCAAATGGACCATAAGATGGATTGAAGGTTGTCTAACCATTTCTTGTCGTAGGCTTCGAGTTTGGCGTTGCAGCTTCTCGTTTTGAGGCCCTTGAGGACTTCGGCGTTGGCACGCTCGGCCTGGCCATTTCTCCTGGGATACGCGATGGAGGCAAAGCAGATCTTGATGCAGCCGATGCGCAATACTCCCGAAACAGCCCGCTGGTGAACTGGCTGCCGTTATCGGTGATTATGTGGTTAGGCACACCAAAACGGCAAACCAGCCCACAGATGAATTTGACTGCGGACCTAGCCGGGATGGTGCACACCAGCTCCACCTCCACCCACTTCATAAACTTGTCGACGGCGACGTAGAGGTAGCGGTAGCCCCTGGCGCTCGAGGGAACGGACCTAGGATGTCCAGCTGCCAAATAGCAAAGGGCCAAGTGAGCAGGATGGTTTGCAGCTCATGCGCTGGTTGATGGATCTGCTTGGCATGGAATTGGCACGCCTCACACCTCTTGACCATTTCAGCCGCGTCCCAGAGCGACGAAGGCTAGTAGAAGCTGCTGCGATACGCCTTCGCGGCGAGGGTCGAAGCGGAGGCATGATGCCCACACTCACCGGCGTGGATGTCCCTGAGGAGCTCTTGGCCCTGGTGAGTTGAGATGCACTTCGGAGCGACGCCGTTTGGGCGACGCCGGTACAAGTCACCATCTTTGACACAGTATCTAGAGGCCTGGCATACTATCCTTTTGGCCTCCGACTCATCCTCAGGAAGCTTGCTTCTGGTGAGGAAGGCCTTGAGCTCGAGGATCCAATCCACTCCCTCCTGCCTTGCCAATGCTAGAAGGACGCGATCGCCCAAAGATGGCCTGCAGTCCGGAGCACCCTGCTCCGGTGGCGGCAGCAAGGCAGGTGGAAGCTCAGATCCTGTCGTTAGTGGAGAGGCAGATGGCTTGAAGAGGCGCTCCTCGAAGACACCAGCTGGCTATGCCAGGCGAGGCACGCTTGGCAATTTCGTCCGCCTCCACATTTTCCCCTCGGGGGACATGCTTTAACTCCAAACCTTGGAAGCATTTTTTCATCTTTCGATGTTCTTCAAGATAAGCCGCCATGTGCTCATCTTTTGGAGTGTAGATCTTATTGGAGAAGTTCACAACCAGCTGCAAATCTCCCTTCACGATGAGGCGCTTGATGCCCAAAGCGCTCGCTGCCCTTAGGCCGGTGAGTAATCCTTCGTATTCTGCAATATTGTTGGAGACCTTGTGCTCTGGCTTGAAACATAGCTGAATGGCATAGAAGAGCTTGTCTCCAGAGGGAGAGGTGAGGACGGCCCCAGCCCCCGCGCCGGGAAGGTTGAAGGCACCGTCGAAGTGCATGACCCAACGTCCCGAGGCCTCCTCCCCTGGAAGCGTAGATTCCACCTCCGGAGGCTCGTCGGCGAACGGATCAGTCCATTTGGTGGCGAACTCAGCTAAAGCTTTGCTCTTGATTACCTTGGTGGTTTCGAAGGAGATCTCGAATGGTTGAAGCTCCACAACCCACTCTGCCACCCTTCCGGTGACATTTGGGTTGCGCAGGATTGTCTCCAGGGGCCGATCAGTGACCACCTTGATCAAGTGGCCCTGGAAGTAGTGACGTGGTATCCTTGAAGTGATTAGCAGGGTGTAGAGCAGCTTCTGCTGCATGGTGTAGGGCTCCCGCGCGTCGTGCAGTACCGTGCCGATGAAGTACACGGGCTTCTGCACTTTAGTTGTGTCTTTTGGACTTTTCTCCTCATGGAGCTCAGGACCATCGCTCTATGAGAGCGGCTCGGTCGGCGAAGTTGCAGCGGACGGCTCCTCATGAGGAGTAGCGGAGATCGCTACTTATCCCTCAGGAGGAGCCCCCGAGCATGGAGATCGATTTTCTCTTTGGCGATTACCTGAGCGTCCGGCTCGGCGACAAGGACGACACTTGCAGTTCTTGGGGTCGCCGTGATGTAGAGCAGCAAGGGCTCATAGAACGTTGGGGCAACCATGATCAGTGGGCTTGTGAGATACCTCTTCAGCTCGGCGAAGGCCTTGTCGGCTTTTGGAGTCCACTCAAATTTCCCAGTGTGCTTCATGATCTTGAAGAAAGGCAGGTCCTTTTCCCCGCTCCTTGCGATGAAGCGCCCCAGGGCTGCCATGCATCCCGCAAGGCGCTGCATCTCCTTAAGACTGCGCGGAGGATGCATTTCTTCGATGGCCTTAACCTTGTTGGGGTTTGCCTCGATCCCGCGATGAGACACAAGGAACCCCAACAACTTGCCCGACGGTACGCCAAAGTCGCACTTAGCGGGGTTGAGCTTGATGTTTACCTTTCTCAGGTTGGCGAAGGTTTCCTCTAGGTCTTCAATGAAGGTATGACCTTCACGAGTTTTGACGACGATGTCGTTGATGTAAGCTTCCGCATTCCTTCCCATCTGAGCCCCCAAGGCCTTGCACATGAGTCTTTGGAATGTTGCTCCTACGTTCTTCAGGCCGAAGGTCATGCAGACGTAGCAGTACACACCGCAGGGTGTGATGAAGGCAGTCTTTTCCTCGTCCTCCTTTGCCATCTTGATTTGATGATAACCGGAGAAGGCATCCAAGAAGCAAAGGAGGTCACAGCCGGCGGTGGAGTCGACGATTTGGTCTAACCTTGGGAGCGGATAAGGATCCTTAGGACATGTTTTGTTGAGACTTGTAAAGTCCATGCAGAGGCGGCCACTACCATTAGCCTTTGGAGCGACCACCGGATTGGCAATCCATGTGGGGTGGGCTACCTCGCGTATCAACTTAGCCTTCTTTAGCTTCTCTATCTCTTGGATGATGAAGTCTTGTTTCTCTTGCGCTTGCTTCCTTGTCTTCTGCTTCACGGGGTGTGCCTGAGGGCACACGGCTAAGTGGTGCTCAATCACCTCCCTGGGGACACCGAGCATATTTGATGGAGTCCAAGCGAACATGTCAGAGTTTGCCCGCAGGAAGGTGATGAGCGCACTTTCCTATTTGGGGGAAAGCCCTGCCCCGATGGTGATGAAGTTCTCGCAGCCCCCAGCTTGGAGCGGGACCTTCTTTGTAGCGGAGCGCTCTTGGGTAAACTGGGGCCTCCTCCCTAAGGGTACCACAGCTTGACCAATGCTCATGTCCAGCATTGGATGGACCAGGTCCTCGCTTGGCGCAGTCAATGTAGAGGTGGCGAACTTCTTCCCTGATAAGCCCGGCATAAGGGGCTTGACAGAGGCCTTCTTTGCAGCAGCTCACTCTTGCGACACGAGTTTCTTTTTCCTCGTGAGGTCACCTGAGTGTTCTAGCAGATCCTCATCGGCGGGGAACATTGTGGCGGCCTCACAGTAGACGTGCTCTACAGAGCGAAGAGCATCCTTTTCATTGCAGTGCACGGTGATCGTGCCGTTGGCGCTAGGGATCTTGAGGACGTTGAAGCCGTGATGCGTTGCCGCCATGAATCTTGCCAAGGCTGGGTAGCCGAGGATGGCATTGTAAGGCAGCGCGATGTAGGCAACATCGAAGTCGAGGCTTTCTGTCCTGTAGTTGTCCCTGGTGCCAAAGGTGACAGGTAGGCGCATCTGCCCGATAGGCATTGTAGAACCCTCTGTCACTCCGAAGAATGGCCGGGTTGGCATGAGCCGATGGTACGGTACCTGCATCTTCTCGAAGACCTCGACGGAGATGATGTTGAGGCCTGCCCCTCCATCGATGAGAGTGCGGTTGACAGCGATGTTGTTGATTGTGGGCGTGCACAGGAGAGAAATTGTGCCCATGGCCCTGGTGGAGATTGGATGGTCCTCCTCATCGAAGCCGATCTTACTGGTAGACCACCTCAACCTGTGGCTATTGACGTTGGGATGTGCTGCCGCGATCTCCCGCGACAGCTGCTTGAAGTGGTGATTAGACAAAGGAGCTTGGGCTCCTCCCAGTAGGCAAGCGACAAAGCCTCGCGGCTCTTCATAGCCCCCTGGTTCTCTTCTTGGTGATCGTTTGTCGGTGGAGGTAGCGGTAGCGGCTCAGGATCTGCACGTGACAGACCATCACGGCGGCGACCCTCGTCCCGGTCATCATCGCGGTGGTCGCCCCTTGAT
Organism: Dactylis glomerata; assembly: GCA_007115705.1. Lineage (NCBI taxonomy): Eukaryota > Viridiplantae > Streptophyta > Magnoliopsida > Poales > Poaceae > Dactylis > Dactylis glomerata. Next base: position 239,523 of record QXEO01002108.1, on the reverse strand, counting down.
CCACCTTTGCCGTAGCTACAGCTACTCCCATGATGCTTGGTGACTCCATTCTCATCATGGAATTTCTGGACTACCCAACAATCATCAGTATTGTGGGTGTCCTTCTTGTGGAGGATGCAGTAGCAGCGTCATCCACCCTCATCACGCTCGGAGCGGTCCCCACGGTGCTGCTTACGATCGGGCTCTGTCGCGAGGGCAGCTGATGGCGCGGTGTTGAATGGTGCTAGGAAACTGTTGGCGTGTAGTTGATGATATAAATGACCGGCCAGTTGGAAACCCCAAGAGAAGGTTTGATGAATGTAGCAGCAAGTTTCCCCCCAGTTATGAAACCAAGGTTATCAATCCAGTAGGAAAAAGCCAAACTCAAGAAGGTGATGCTTGCTAGCCTAGTGACACTCTAACAAGGGCACAGTTAACGATATCTTGTTAGCGCATCTTCAACTAGTAGCAACGTGGAACCTGCACACAACACAACCAAGTACTTTGTTCCCAACTTACGATGAGGTTGTCAATCTCACCGGTTTGCTATAAACAAAGGAATAAGCGTATCGAGTGGAAAGCAATAGTAGTATGCGAGTAAAGTAAATAGTGCGAGTAAAGTAAACAGGTGATAGCAATGTAAAGTAAATTGGACCGGGGTCCATAGTTCACTAGTGGTGTCTCTCCATAAGATAAATAACACATGCTGGGTAAACAAATTACAGTTGGGCAATTGATAGAATAAAGATAACGTGCATATGTCGAGAGGATCACTATGAGATTTACTCTAGGCATTATGTAACATCCCAAGTTTTTATCAAAATTTGGAACAAAAAAAATTGTTTTGTTTTTGTTGATTGAGTTTAATTAAATGCCTTTTCCTAAATAAAGTTTTCTTAAACCTTCAAACCAAACTAATTTTGCTCCCAAGGTTTCCAATTCATAAATTAGTTCCTTAAAACTTTCCCAATTCAAATGTTAGTTACAAAAACTATTTATAAACTTTCTATTAATACTTGAAGAACTCTTTGAGAAAATATAATTTCAAAATACTAATTTTGCATTTAAACAAACCTATGCCAGCTTTATTAGCAAAAGATTATATCTTCAAAAGGTTTTATAAAGTTTACCTAACTAGGAATGTGTTTTAAAATAAAATTCAAATATTATTTTTATAGAGTTTGTTCTCTAAAGTTTTAAAGGATTGTTTGTAAATCCTATTCCTATTTTGTGAATACCCAAACAAAGCCCTGTTGGCCAAACATACCAAATACTGTTGAAAATTAATTTTTATCATAAAAACTTGTTTCTTGCTGTGTCATATTGTTGTGTTGAATTTTACAAAATTTTGGAATTTTGTTTGAATGCATTTGGAGCTCAAATGATAGAGTTATGAAACAGATCATAAAACAGAAAATTAGAAAAGAATCAGAATAAAAAAAAAGAAAGAAAGAGGCAAAGAGCCAACTGGGCCAACCCGAGGCCAGCCCGGCCCGTCAGCACCCGAAACCGGCCTAGCCCCGCGCCTCCCTCTCCCTCTCTCGCACCCGAAACCCACCTATCGGCGCCGTTGTCTCCAACCTCTCCTCTCTCTCTCCCGAAATGCCGGCGGTTACCTCCGCTCATTCTGCTCCCCCCGTAACGCCCCCGCCTCTTTAAACCCTTCCCAATCAAGCCCATACTCCCCTCTTCCTTCTCCCTCTAGAACCCGAACCGGAGACGCCGCCATCGGGGAGAATTTCCACGCCGGAGTCCTCGGTTGCTGCGGCCGTGCGGGCCAAATTCCGGCACACCAAGGTGGCCTCTAACCCTCTATCTGGACTCGTTCTTTTCCACTTACTCCGGTGTAACCACCGCTGTTTTGTTTTCACCGTTTCCCGCAGTAACACAACGAGAACAACCTCGTCAGAATCTCACCGTCGCCCTCAACTCATCCGGCCGCCTCTCCTCGCCATCTTTGGAAGCTCCCAAGCATGTCAAGCCCCCCATCGGGTTTTCCGTGACCTCCTGAGCACCGTACTCATCTCCACGGAATCCCAAGATCACAGAAATGCCCTCGCCATTGACAGCAGCGCCGGCGGAGTCTCACCGTCGACGTCCTCCCCGGTGAGTTTTCTTCTTTCCTTCCACAGCCGTTCGATCGAGATCGGATGCTTTAGGATAGATCATTTAACTGAAGAGGTACGGGCCAACCTGAGCCCTCAGATCTACTTTAGATCCAACGGTCCTAATGCCTAATCCGACCGAACCGGTATCGGCTAATCATAAACAGCCACGTGGCCAGCTAGAAATCAAACAGATTTCAAATTCTTTTCAAATAGATAGAAACTTGTAAAATCAATATAAAATGTTCTGCTGGTTCAAATTTTGCAAACTTGATATCCCTGGAATCCTTAGAAACTATAGAATCCATTTATGCAAGAATATCACATTGTTACTATACAAAATTTTGAAGTGAATTTCAAATGATTTAAATAGCACCTTAATACCAAATAATTCATATCTTTTGCTCTGGTTATTCAAAAATAACAAATTTGTAGTCTATGGATTCCTCAGAACATATAGAACACTTTAGAATCAAGAAACACCAAAGTTGATACGTGCACACACTTGCTACTGTTAAATTTAACCAAATCACTATTTTTACCACCATTTGAATTCTAAAAATGATTTTTGAGTGAAACCACTTGCAGTAGCTTTGTATTACTGTCCTCTATCCAGTATCATCACTGTCCAAAGTATTTGAATCACCTTGCAAATATTCAAATTCAATTATGAGAATTTGAGTATTTTCATTATAGAATTAATTCCATAATTCTTTTCAATTTGATTCCTTCTACAAAACTGAATCTTATGATCATACCTATCTATCACTACCATGCTTACTCTTGATCATCACCCAATATTAAGCTATTTTATTCTTGTGGGCCTAGTTCAAAATATTCAAACTACACTTGAGTAATTTGAGTAATTGGTGATTACCCCAATTAGGGTTTCCTTTGATACTAGTGTATGCCACACTCTAACTCATATCACATTTGTCCTAAACCATTCTAACCCAATATCATCCTTCATCCAAGCCACCATCTTTCTAAATACCTTTCATACTTGTTTAACCCCATGCCAACTTGACCATATTGGTTTATATTGAACTATTCAATTTACAGAAAAGTTAATTGAGTAATTCAATGTACCACCAATATATACCCAAGCCTATGTGCCACTATACTATTATGAGTAAGTGTTGCCACACTCTATTCAGTAGTGTTTTGTTACACTATTCTATACTTATGTGAATCTATTCATATGAGTCATCCCTAAACTCTAACCATGCAATGCCAAGCATAAGATTTTATCAAGACATGGTAATCTTGGAGGATCAATCCTTTCCAATTTGGCCTACCCATCCAAACTTTCAATCCCTATCTTGTAAGCCAAGTTTCAAGCCATGTCTCTCTCATCATAGAAATAATATGAAATTTAAAATGTTGAACCAACCGATTACAATTGTTTGCATTGCTTGATCTTGTTTGTCATGGAATAGTGTGTTTATGTCGTGTTACTCCTATTGCTATAGATTGAAAGGAGAGAACGTGTCTTGTTGAGAGAAGTGAAAGGGTTTGAACTCCAAAAAGGCAAGTGACACACATGCTTCTACCTATCTTTATTATATGCATTAGTGTTTTCATTACCATGCATGATATGAGATTTTCAAAGAAGTTTATGAAATGCTTAGCTCCCAGTAGTGTGTAGCTATCCCTTAAACCCCACTTTCTAGGATTGCAAACTTACTATGGAAAATGATGCCATGCCTTGTTCTCAAATTGTTATGAAAATTAAAATACAACCCCAATGAAACACCTGGGTGGAAATGGCATTGCTTGGTTTATGTTGAGGGGCTACCCAGGGCTACACACCTGGCTATCAACCCAAGATTTGTGTGGTTGTCGTCGCCTGGGGGTACACTTGTGGATGGCCACCCAGGAACAAAGAGACTACCATGTCTTCCTTGCTTAGTGAGCTTCCAGTGCAGCCTTATGACAATATGGGCTCTGTCTTGATTGAGTATGATGTGAGGGTTCATCCATGGGTACTGACAGAGGGTGGTATTTGGGCACGGTCAGATCCGGATGGTTGAATGCTCCTTCTGAAAGGTCTTGTCTCATTCTATATGGGTAGGATGAGTCTTAAGGTGAAAGTGCACAACCCCTGCAGGGTGTAAAACTAATCGATTAGCCGTGTCCCCGGTTATGGACAACTTGAGTTCCTAGACATGGATGTACGGAAGAGTTTCATCGCCATTTCTAAATAAAATAAAATTGTTTAGAAACACTCAGGACAGGGACTACTCAGGGCTACACACCTAGCTATCAACCCAGGACTTGTGTGGTGGTTTTCACCTGAGGGTTATCCTGATTTTGTTGAGTAACTACTCAGGGCTGCACACCTGGCTATCAACCCAGGATTTGTGTGGTGGTTTTCACCTGGGGGTTATCTTGACCCTTAAAGTCTTAAATGATATATGATTAAAAATGTTTTGGTTTACAAAATGATAGGATAAAACTTGCTTTATGCAAATTCAGCCAAAAGCTCCACCAACCAATTACCATGTAGATAGCTCTTTCACAACAGCCACCAAATATGTGTCATTTGCCAGTACATCATTGTGCTGACCCCCTTTCATGGGGCTGCATATTCAAATGTGCAGGTTTTTTAGAAAAGGATCGTTAGTAGGATCTCGAGACTACATTCCAACATGTCTGCCTGTGGCACATGATGAAGATGGAGGCTCATTGCTACTTTGTTTTCCGCTGTGAATCTGTAAGGTTTTGAGACTTAAGTAACTGGATATGCGATGTAATATTTGATACTATTGCAATGATCACTATATTTGTACTGTGGTGCTATCAGTGATCCAGGGAATAGCACTTAACACAGGTGTTCCACCTTAATTCAAAGGTGGGGCGTTACAAAATGGTATCAGAGCATAGTGTTGCCTGTAGGATCGAGACCCTAGGTTTGGAATTAGAAACAGGAAGACCTTAAAAAAAATCTATCTCATCTTGTTTCTGTTGACCAAAAAAAGAAAAAAAGTTTGCATTTTGAACTCTTTGTATTCTCTCCTACTTCCTCTCCAAATGTTTCCTTTTGCTATAGATGACCCTACCCTGAAATCATCAACAATGGATAGAAGATCACAATGTGCCAGAAGTGTGAGACTGATACTCCATATATTTTCCCTTGACTCAACGTGAAGGACTACGTTCAAGGCCAAACAAAGAACTTGGAGAAAGACTCAACTCTAGCTTGCACAACTCGAGAAGATGAATCAAGGAAGTAGAGAAGAAACTTGAAGTACACAAGCAAGTAATAGACAAGACCACCAATAATTCTAGTTTATAGAACCAACGATGTAGTGATAATCTAATGATCATACTAAAATGGGGTATGACCATACTAGATTATTAGTGTTTGAACTAGTTTGCTTGATGTGATGAATATTTGTTAGATGTTGTTTGTAAGATGAATTCTCTTGATCTGCTGTGTTTGGGTAGGATTTTCCCTCTAGATCCCTTCTATCTATATCTCAACTATGCTAAGACCTAAACCTGTCCTAAACCCCAAACAGATGCACCCTCAGATGGAGACAGCAATGCAACAGATGGTTGAAGAGCATACTGAAATGATGAGAGTGTTAACTCAGACTATGGTGATGAGGACATCCCTATGGTTGATACAACCGTTGCACCTACAGCCACACTTCCTCATGTTCCACAATTCCAAGGACCTCTCACAAGAGCTCGTGCACGCCAACTGAATTATCAGGTACTTTCGTTTCAAGGAACTATTCATAATATTTATGAGAATATGATGCTGCCTAAATCAGATGTGTTTATGTTACTTAGGAATGATGGGCCTAGCATGGATGAGCGGGACAAGCATTGGAGCATGATCATGCATGGAGATGATGGCAGCAATCGCGTGAGGATTCAGGATGATGCTGCAAGTGAAGCTCCGAACTTTGAAGCCACCATAATGATGCAAGGATGCTTGGACGAAATTCACAAGTTACCAAATCATAAAATTTGTCCAAGGCTTTATATGGTGCTGCGTCACCTTATTTTATGGGTTAAACCCATGTATTTTCGTCCTAGGTATTTTAGGGATTTTCTGGAGGCTGTTTGAGTGGTAAAGGGCCCATCTAGGGCTATTTTCGGATGGCCCATTAGGGTTGTACGAAAATCCCTGCCCTTTCCCTCATATATACCTCCTCCTGGCCGTCATTAGAACTTGGATTTTGTTTAGTTAAAGACTTAGCCACGAGCTACTCTTCGCCATAGGCACAAGTGTCAAACCGACCTTCTGTACTACGCACAAACAGAATCCCACCTCTTTAATAAAGCCTTCATCTATATTCGCAATATCTTGATTGCAACTATAATTCTTGCTGGTTCTTCGATTGCTTGCAGGGATTGATCCTCGTGATCAGGTTGATCTAGCTCTGGCATGATCAATAGCCTCGGAAGTTGGTGTATCGATTGCTAAGGCGCAACGTCTTGCACGTTTGTAGTCGGATCGTAAACGTCGACCTCCACCATAATCGATAGTTATCGTCTCGTCGAAAGATCGGGCACCTTTACCCTATCAAGTGGTATCAGATTTCTGGTTTCTCGGTGAGATCTTACAGTTTTCATAGTTTAGATTGCATCTGTTCTTCTTTCTATAAACCATAAAAAGCCAAAAAAAATTAGGTTTAGATCCGTATCCTAGAAACACTTTTGGGCCTTTTGCATCTTTTCTTTTCAGTATTTGCTTTGTTGAATTCTAGTCTGCATCGTCATGTCCAGTGCTGGTTTTATGTCTAGCTCTTTAGATTTTCGAGTTCTGGTCACAGCCATCACCACCGCCACCACCGATTTCGCTATCACCACCGCCACCATCGCTTTCGCTATCACCACCGCCACCACCGATTTCGCTATCACCACCGCCACCACCGATTCCGCCATCACCACCACCACCACCAATTCCGCTATCACCACCGTCATACACTTTTTCGTTTTCCTACTCTTGCTTTCCATCATTGTAGATCTGATCCGAGTTGTAACTTGATCCGAGTTCCAGAAAGTTTCGGCCAGCAGGAAAGAGGAGGGGAGAGCAAAAAAAAAGTCTGGAAACTCCTCCGCAAAAAATTTCGGCCTGTACTATTTATATGCTTCTGGGATCGTTTTGAGCCATACGCCATTATAGTGAAAAAATGGCGTCTGCATGCTTTCCGGAGCAGTTTTGTGCAGTTTTTGGAAATTTCAAAAAAAAATCTTGATCCTATCCTGATATTTCACCTTGCTGATCGTTTTGAGACACTTTCCATCATAGTGATTTTTGCCTCATTCGCGCGCTATTCAGAGCACTACTGCCTGTTGCTTTTCGGTGTCGCGGCGTGACTCGTGGTGTTCTAGGCTCGCGTCTCTAGCTTGGGATAGTCTAGGACCAGCATAGTACCGTCATTGAGCTATTATTCAACCTTGCATTGTTGTTTTGAAATTGTTGCTACAGATATTGCAGCCACCCAGAGCTCCACATATTCCTACACCGTGCGTTGACACCACCTGGCAATCGCTCTATTCAATCTTCCTGAAGTTTGATCACAACGGTTGCTGATCGCCACCTGCTGCAGGTAAGATCGGGTAAGAGTATTGGTTTGCTTGATAGATTAAGCATTTTCCACCCCTGTTCCTGTTGCATCTCTATTCTATAACTGTGCTTTTGCGTACTAATCATGCCACCAGACAACACCGAGACACCGCCACTGGAGGGTGAAGCCTTGCAGGCTCACATCACCAAACTTTTGTCTGATCATATGCAGGATGTGGACAAGTGTTTCAATGACACGATGGAGCAACTCGAGGGACTTGAGACCACCCTCACCGCCAAACTCGACGCTGAATTCTAGGAGGTGCTAGCACGCTTACCACCACCACCGCCGGCTCGTGCGCCTCCTCCAGAGCTGACTCGCATGGCTCCTCCACCGACCATTGTGGGACGTGCACAGCACATTCTCCATCCACCGGCACAAACTTCGGCTGCGGGTGCTGCTGCGGGCACTGCGGCTGCTGGCGTTGCAGGAGCTACGGGCACTGCGGCTGCTGGCACTGCGGCCCGTGATGCACAGTTCAATGATTATTACGGGGAAGATGAGTACGAGGGCGAGTACGCGGATGACTTCACAGTTGATCAGCCACCTGGTTGTCCTCGGCCCTACATTCGCCGTCCACCTCCTCGTCCGTTGGTACGTGATGATGACCATGTTGCTAAACTGAAATTACATGTTCCTACGTTTGATGGTCGCTATAACCCTGATGCATACCTCTCTTGGGAATTAGAATTAGACCAGCGTTTTGCATGCTTAAATCATCCCGAGGATAGACATGTTAGTGCTGCTACTTGTGAGTTCACTAGTTTTGCTTCCATATGGTGGTCTAAATACTATCATGCTAATCATGCTAATCCAATCACTATGTGGGATGCTTTAAAACATGCTATGCATATTCGTTTTGTTCCACCATATTATCAGCGTTCCATGCTTACCAAATTAGCACGTCTAGATCAAGGCAAAAATTCTATAGAGGATTACTATCAGGAGTTGCAAACTGGCATGCTGCGTTGTGGTATAGAGGAGGATAATGAAGCATTAATGGCACGATTCGTAGGTGGGTTAAATAAGCAAATTCAGACTATTCTTCGATATAAATCTTATCACACTATTACCCGTTTGTTCCATCTTGCTTGCAATGCTGAATGTGAAGTGCAGGATCGACGCGAGGCGACACGAACTAATTATTCTACAGGGCGTTCTACTGGGAGATCCCCGAATTCGGCGTCACGGGCTGCTGCACCTACACCTCCAGCGACCCCATCCACGCGATCTGCAGCATCGTTTGCTGCATGGAAGACTACTATGGGACCAGCCCCGAGTGCTGCGTCCTCCATGGCATCTACGGGCAAGTCCAGCCAAATTCGGTGCCGCAAATGTGGTGGACTTGGTCACTTTGCACGTGATTGTGCCTCCTCCCGTGTGATGATTGCTCTTGAGGATGGTGGATACGACTCCGCTAGTGATTATGATGAAGATACTTTGGCTCTTATTGCATCTAATGAGCAATGTGCTGCAGCACCCACGGAGCAAGATTCCGAATATATGGCTGCAGAACATGCGGAGAAATACCCGAGTTTAGTAGCACATCGAGTCTTGAGTGCACAAATTACCAAGGCCGAGCCCGACCAGCACCATAATCTGTTCCATACCAAGGGCGTGGTTAAAGATCGATGTATTCGCATTATTATTGATGGCGGGAGCTGCAACAACTTGGCGAGCATGGAGATGGTTGAAAAGCTTGCTCTTACGACATGACCCCATCCTCGTCCATACCACATTCAATGGTTTAATAACAGCGGCAAGGTTAAGGTAACACGTACAGTTCGTGTGCATTTTGCTATTGCTGCATAAGCTGATTATGTTGAGTGTGATGTTGTTCCTATGCAAGCATGTGCTCTTTTACTTGGTAGACCATGGCAGTTTGATACAAATTCTATACACTATGGTAGCACAAATCAGTATTCTCTTGTTCATAATGATAAGAAAATTGTGTTACTTCCCATGTCTCCTGAAAGTATTTTAAAAGATGATCTTGCTAGAGCTAGTAGAGTACATAGTGAGGGGAAAAAGCTGAGCGAAAATCAGATTGTTGCTAAGGAACTTATGCCTTCTACAAGTACTTCTAAATCTGCTCCAAAACATGCTAACAAAATTCGTTTGAAAAGTACTTGTTTGCTAGCTAGCAAATCTGATATTTCTGAAATTGATGTGAGTACTACTGCATGTTATGCTATCATTTGCAAAGAAGTGTTGTTTTCCGCTGAGGAGATGCCTTCTTCTTTGCCACCTGATGTTGCTAACATTTTGCAGGAATATGCAGACGTTTTCCCACAAGATGTACCTCCAGGACTGCCACCTATTCGTGGAATTGAGCACCAAATTGATTTGATTCCTGGAGCATCTTTACCCAACCATGCGCCATATCGTACCAATCCGGATGAGACGAAAGAGATTGAGCGACAAATTCAAGAACTTCTTGACAAGGGTCATATTCGTGAGTCTCTTAGTCCATGTGTTGTTCCTATTATTTTGGTACCAAAGAAAGATGGTTCTTCATGCATGTGTACTAATTGTAGAGCCATCAATAATATTACTATTCGCTATCATCATCCTATTCCTCATTTAGATGACATGCTTGATGAATTGAGTGGCTCTACCATGTTCTCTAAGGTTGATTTGCGTAGTGGTTACCACCAAATTCGTATGAAGTTAGGAGATGAATGGAAAACTGCATTTAAAACTAAATTTGGCCTATATGAGTGGTTAGTGATGCCCTTTGGTTTAACTAATGCTCCCAGCACTTTCATGAGATTAATGAATGAAGTTTACGTGCTTTTATTGGATATTTTGTGGTGGTATATTTTGATGATATATTGATATATAGCAAATCTGTAGAAGAACATTAGGAACATTTACGTGCTGTTTTTGATGCTTTACATGCTGCACGTTTGTTTGGTACCATTGCAAAGTGCACCTTTTGCACAGATAGAGTTATTTTTCTTGGCTATGTTGTTACATCACAGGGTATTGAAGTTGATCCTGCCAAGATTGAAGCAATTTCGAGTTGGCCACAACCCAAAATAGTCACACAAGTGAGGAGCTTCCTTGGCCTCGCTGGATTTTATAGGCGCTTTGTCAAAGATTTTGGTTCCATTGCAGCGCCGCTGAACGAGCTTACTAAGAAAGATGTGCCCTTTTATTTGGGGCGATGCGCAACAAGAAGCCTTCATGTTGCTCAAAGATAAGCTTACACATTCTCCTTTACTCCAATTGCCTAATTTTAATAAAACCTTTGAGTTGGAATGTGATGCTACTGGAATTGGTTTGGGAGGAGTGTTGTTACAAGAGGGCAAACCTGTTGCATATTTCAGTGAGAGATTGAGTGGAGCTAGTTTGAACTATTCTACTTATGATAAGGAATTATATGCTCCTGTTCAGACATTAGAAACTTGGCAACATTATTTATGGCCTAAAGAATTTGTTATACATTCTAATCATGAATCCTTGAAGCATATTCGTAGTCAAGCTAAGTTGAATAAACGTCATGCAAAGTGGGTTGAATTCATTGAATCTTTTCCTTATGATATTAAACACAAAAAGGGTAAAGATAATATTATTGCTGATGCTTTGTCACATCGTTATACCATGTTATCTCAACTTGACTTCAAAATCTTTGGATTGGAAACTATTAAAGAACAATATGTGAACGATGCTGATTTTAAAGATGTTTTGCAGCACTGTCTAGAGGGTAGAACTTGGAACAAATTCTTCCTCAATGATGGGTTTGTGTTCCGTGCTAACAAACTATGCATTCCAGAAGGTTTCATTCATCTTTTGTTGTTGCAGGAGGCGCATGGAGGAGGCTTGATGGGTCACTTTGGAGTAAAGAAGACAGAAGACATACTTTCTACACACTTCTTTTGGCCACGCATGAGAAGGGATGTTGAGAGGTTTATTGCTCGCTGCACAACATGTCAAAAAGCTAAGTCCCGCCTTAATCCACATGGTTTATATATGCCTCTTCCTGTTCCTAGTGTACCTTGGGAGGATATTTCTATGGACTTTGTGTTAGGATTACCTCGAACACAGAAGGGGAGGGATAGTATTTTTGTCGTTGTGGATAGATTTTCTAAGATGGCACACTTTATTCCTTGTCATAAGAGTGATGATGCTGCTCATGTTGCTGAATTATTCTTTCACGATGTTGTTCGCTTGCATGGTGTGCCTAATACTATTGTTTCAGATCGTGATACTAAATTTCTTAGCCATTTTTGGAGATGTTTATGGGCTAAGTTGGGGACTAAATTGTTGTTTAGTACAACATGTCATCCCCAAACTGATGGACAAACTGAAGTAGTAAATAGAACTTTGTCTACCATGTTACGGGCTGTTTTAAAAATGAATTTAAAATGTGGGAAGATTGTTTACCTCATATTGAATTTGCTTACAATCGTTCTGTGCATTCTACAACTAAGTTATGCCCTTTTGAGATTGTGTATGGTTTTGTTCCTCGTGCACCTATGGATTTATTACCTATTCCATCTTTGGTGCAACATAATTTTGATGCTACACAACGTGCTGAACAGATTCTTACGTTGCATAGGATTACTAAGGAAAATATAGAACGTATGAATGCTAAATATAAAGTTGCTGGTGATAAGGGACGCAAGCATATTGTGTTTGATGTGGGAGATCTAGTTTGGTTGCATTTGCGCAAAGATCGTTTTCCTGATTTGCGCAAGTCTAAATTAATGCCACGTGTTGCTGGTCCTTTCAAAGTGTTAGAGAAAATGAATGATAATAAATATAAACTTGAGCTTCCTGCAGAGATGGGCACGGTAAGTCCTTCATTTAACATTGCAGATTTGAAACCATATTTTGGAGAAGAAGATGAGATTGCGTCGAGGACGACTTCAGTTCAAGAAGGGAAGGATGATGAGGACATCCCTACGGTTGATACAACCGTTGCACCTACAGCCACACTTCCTCATGTTCCACAATTCCAAGGACCTCTCACAAGAGCTCGTGCACGCCAACTGAATTGTCAGGTACTTTCATTTCTAGGAACTATTCCTAATATTTATGAGAATATGATGCTGCCTAAATCAGGTGTGTTTATGTTACTTAGGAATGATGGGCCTAGCATGGATGAGACGGACAAGCATTGGAGCATGATCATGCATGGAGATGATGGCAGCAATCGTGTGAGGATTCAGGATGATGCTGCAAGTGAAGATTTCCGAACTTTGAAGCCACCATAATGATGCAAGGTTGCTTGGACGAAATTCACAAGTTACCAAATCATAAAATTCGTCCAAGGCTTTATATGGTGTTGTGTCACCTTATATTATGGGTTAAACCCATGTATTTTGGTCCTAGGTATTTTAGGGATTTTCTGGAGGCTGTTTGAGTGGAAAAGGGCCCATCTAGGGCTATTTTCGGATGGCCCATCAGGGTTGTACGAAAATCCCTACCCTTTCCCTCATATATACCTCCTCCTGGCCGTCATTAGAACTTGGATTTTGTTTAGTTAAAGACTTAGCCACGAGCTACTCTTCGCCATAGGCACAAGTGTCAAACCGACCTTCTGTACTACGCACAGACAGAATCCCACCTCTTTAATAAAGCCTTCATCTATATTCGCAATATCTTGATTGCAACTATAATTCTTGCTAGTTCTTCGATTGCTTGCAGGGATCGATCCTCGTGATCAGGTTGATCTAGCTCCGGCATGATCAATACCTTGGAAGTTGGTGTATCGATTGCTAAGGCGCAACGTCTCACACGTTTGTAGTCAGATCGTCAACGTCGACCTCCACCATAATCGATAGTTATCGTCTCATCGAAAGATTGGGCACCTTTACCCTATCATATGGACAGCAACGAGATATGATATGGGCATGAAGGAGGAGGTGAAGCCCAATTTTAGGACTCCACCAAGATGAGGAAAGCTCATTGCAGATTGGCACGCCAGGACGACCTATGATATGAGATAATTTAGTCTTAGGTTGTGTCAGCAATTTATATATCTGTTTATGTTATTTCGTGTGTCAGGTCATATTATGGGCCACTTAGGTTTATTTGTGTTTTGGGTTTGGGCCTGTCCAAGCCCAACAGTTTTTTGGCCATCTATATAAGGAGGCCAGCAGTCTAGGGTTTAGGGGAGTTCAGTTGTTTAGTCAAAAACCATCGTGTGCTCCACCGTGTATCATCCCTCCGGGGAAACAGCGCTGCCGTGTTATCTAATAAAGATTGCTGCGAGGGTTCTTGCGTCATCAAGGATTATTGAGCTGTGGTTTGAGGCGTGGTGATCTTCATCACGTTGCTTGCTGGATTCGTTCCTCTTCTTTAGGTGACGTTTTTCATGTTATTGGAAGATTTTCTATCCGGTAGACTCGCTGTGAAAGATCGTGACAAAACTCAAGGATCATCGGCTTGATCCTTATCACGTGGTATCAGATTACTAGGTTGATCACCGCGAGTGTTTGTTGTTGATCTGCGAATTGTTCTTCCTCGGGCAGTTTTTAGATCGGCTGGTTTGTTCTGGTGGTTGGTCTACAGATTGTTACTTATCGGATTTTCAGATCTCGGAGGAGTTGATGCTGGTTGTTCTTCGCTGCAATTCATGTCGGAGGTGAAGCGATCTCCCGCTTTCCCGTTAGATCTGATCGAAGAGACGGGAAAAGAAAAAAAAGCTAGACAATCGCCCCGTATGCGCCTGGGGAGTCCACCTGCCTCGATCGGCACTCCACGCTGAATCCAGGTCGAGGCAGCAGCGCAAATCTCCAGATCCGATCGGTGGAATTGAAAAAGGAAAAAAAAAATCAACTCCCCGCGTGCGCCTGATCGCGGAGGCTGTCTGTGCCTTGGTGACTTGGCGTGATCCGGCGATCAAAGGAACGCTCTATCAACCCGCTTGGCCCTCGCTCGATCGTCAACAGACCGGATCGGTGTCCAGGTGTGGGCTGGCACATCTCGGGTGCCTCACCCGGCCACATGCGCGTGGGATCTCATCGGCCAGGCCGCGCCCTGCAGTATCGGCCGATCTCGCCCAGGGTTCCATCGCGAGCGCATTACCACAGAGGGTGTCTGGCCCTCAGCGACCTGATCGCTCATCCGGCGCCTCGTGGTTTTGTTTGGTTTCAGTCTGCATCGGAAGAGCTCTCAAGACTAGAAAACAGGCAATACAAGGCAGCAAATCAGTTCCAAATTTGCATCAGCAATTCGGCACTGTTTGCATGATTTTCTCTACCACGGTACAGGTGGGTTTTTAACGTTGAGCAGCTATGGTGGGAGGTGTTGTTACGACAGTTTCCGAAGAAGTATCAGACTATTATCAAGCTCGTTGGCTAGATGAAGCGGATGAAGCACCCATTTTTAACCCTGCTGCTGTTGCTGCAACCAGAGCATTGGGAGATTTGAGAAGGCTTTGGCTGAAGTTTGATGCTACGCCACAAGAATATTTAGCATGGGAGGATGTGATGGACCGTTGGTTACTGCCATGTTCTCTAGATTACGGGCCAATTACTCGTTACACTGCAGCTGTTGATCGCTTTGATCAAATAACTACAGCTTGGTGGAAGCGTTACAAGTATGATATGCACCAAAAAGGCCAGAGTTCTACCTGCAGTTGGGAAGAATTGAAGAGTCTTTTGAGGCAGCGTTTCATGCCAGCAGATTGTATGGTAAAGCAGGCCAGTCAGGCTATGACCACAATTGTTCCTTCTGCGGATACGAAGGCTGATGTTGGCAAGGCTATCATAAAGGAGGTTGTACCATTGAGTGGGCTGAATATGCAACTCAAAAGAGTACATGATGAGACTTGTATGATAGCAGATTAAGGCCAGCGATGGAATTTATTTCAGGCGCAGTGTATGATCAAAGGCAAAGCATGCAAGTTCATGATTGACAGTGGTAGCTACTGTAATGGCATTAGCAAGGCAGTTGTGGAGGCTTTGGGTTTATCCACATGGCGTATTCCAGCACCGAGGCATGTTGAGTGGGTTAATAGCTGCGGTATGCTAAAGATTACTCACAAGGTGTGTGTGCCATTTACAGTTGATGACTATGTTTATGAGGTGGAATGCGATGTGTTGCCATTGGAGGTGTGTGGGCTGTTACTTGGACGTCCATGGCAGTATGATCGCAATGCTATGCATGCTGGGAGAGAAAATACATATTCTTTTGTGCATGATGGCAAACAACGGACTTTGAAGCCTATGAGAGATGATCAAATCAAGTCCGATGTCGTGTTGGTGGTTCGCAAGGAGAAGTTGCATAAAGCTAAGCCACAATAAGGGCTAGCTAAGGTGCAGCTTGAGGAGCATGACGCGAAGAGCGTCAGTGGTGATATTGTTTCAGCCAAGCCTGTAGATGACAAGCCTATTGTTCTTGTTAGTGACAAGCCGGTTGAAGTCAAGCCTCATATTGATGAAGGGAAGGATATGTCAGCATGTGTTCCATGTGTTCCACTTCTAGTTCTTGTTGACATGGGTGTTCAGACCGATGACGGTGGTGCTGATCGTGTTCCGGTGCATATGGTGCCGCGGGTAGTCAGCCACAGTTTTGCGAGAACACCTCAGAGATGTTTTGTTGGAGCAGCAGTGTGTGTGCATATAGGCAAAGATGGACGTGTTTGTCAGTTGTGTGGCCCAGGCATTACTACTTTGCAGGGTCGTGCTAAGCAGGTTCATGTTCAGCAACGCAAGGTTCTAGCAAGGATTGAGAAGAAGAAGGTGGAGGCACCTAAGTACAAGTTCATTTGGCGAAGAAAAGAGGTGCAACCACCCAGGGCTGTATCAAGTCGAGCAGGCCAAGAGGGAGGATGTGGTGAGGAAGGCAAGCAAGACTTGAAGATGGCGAATATGCATGGTGCTATTGTTGATATTCCGCCACCCTTTCGAGCAGACCCTCACGCATTGGGGACAACGCTTTTTGAAGGGGGGGAGGATGATATGGGCACGAAGGAGGAGGTGAAGCCCAATTTCAGGACTCCACCAAGATAAGGAAAGATCATTGCAGATTGGCACGCCAGGACGACCTACGATATGAGATAATTTAGTCTAAGGTTGTGTCAGCAATTTATATATCTGTTTATGTTATTTCATGTGCAGGTCATGTTATGGGCTACTTAGGTGTATTTGTGTTTTGGGTTTGGGCCTGTCCAAGCCCAACAGTTTTCTAGCCGTCTATATAAGGAGGCCAGCAGTCTAGGGTTTAGGGGAGTTTAGTTGTTTAGTCAAAAACCATCGTGTGCTCCACCGTGTATCATCCCTCCGGGGAAACGATGCTGCCGTGTTATCTAATAAAGATTGCTGCGAGGGTTCTTGCGTCATAAAGGATTATTGAGCTGTGGTTTGAGGCGTGGTGATCTTCATCATGTTGCTTGCTGGATTCGTTCCTCTTCTTCAGGTGACGTTTTTCATGTTATTGGAAGATTTTCTATCCGGTAGACAACAAAAGGTGATGTTGAGATGACACTGCAAGCCTGTAAGAGATGTGGAGTAATAGGACACACGTCTAAGGACTGTCATGAACAGTGTCCTTACTGTGATACGAGTCACCCAATTGGAGAATGTCCCATGACCCAAGTTACTTGTTTTCTGTGCGAAGGAATCAAACATGTTCCTATTGAATGCAAGTTTTATTCCACTGTGCAACGAATGAATCAACAAGCCAAGGATGGACCATGCCGGTTGCTTGGTGACAAGGGTATAGATAATAAAGCCCATCAGTTGAGTACCCCTGAGGCCCGTTAAGCTAGGCCCAATTGTAATACTAGTCGAAATACGAGTTCTTATCGTATGTCCATATTGTAATCTATATCAGACCCTACCCGATCCTCGAGACCTGGCCACCTATATATAGGGGCCAGGAGGGGACGGTGTAGGCCAGATTGAAAGCAAGCCAGGTTTTACACCCACATTTACTTTCATAGCCATCTTGTTTGACTGAGTTTACCTTCAAGTTCATCTGACGCCCTATCTCCCCGATCCTAAATCCTTCATCTTGGACATTTGTCGAGTTAACCCCTCATCAATTGGCGCCGACCGTGGGGACCCAGGGCGTTGGAATCATGAATTCGACGGCTTTTTCGCTTTTAGCCAATAGCAGTCCAGAAGTCGACGAAAATCAAGAGGTGGAATTGACGTTCGGAAGTCTAAATTTCTACATTGGACCTTTGGGTACAACTTGCCTTTCAGATTCGACGAAATCAGTTTCATCGGCGGGCAAAGCAGAGAGGATGATAGCATCTGGATCATCTGTAGGCTCTTCTAGCGAGGCAAACTCGCCAGTCAGCTTAGCAGCAACAGAAAATTTGCAGGGAAAATTAGAGGAACCTGACGAAATCGGGCAAGAGACCACGGTGGAAGAAGCAGAAGACAAGTCAAGGGATACCGCCAGCAGAAGCAGCGGCGTCTCCAAGAGCATACACCAGTTATGCGTTATCATCACAGAAGCAGCAGAAGAAGAAAACAATCACACTGGCAACAAGGAGGTCGACATGCAAGTCGACAAATTAAGGAGCAATGGCAAGAAAGAGAAGGAGAAAGTGCATGTTTCGGCTGGAGAGTGGAGAATGATCATGACAGCTGTTAACCGCGGGATTGATGTACCCGTAGATTCAAGAAGGGAAGTTTTAATGGGGTACCAGTACGCGCTACACCAGCGTAGGAAAAAAGTAAGGGAGGAAAGAGATATGTTTATGAGAAGCCGAGGTGACGATAGTATGTCAAGCGACTGGGATGAGTACAGTGATGCATCAGAAAGCAGCATGGAGAGGCACAAAGACCCGAAGCATAAAAGAAGGACAATAGCGCGTATAGTAGAAGAAAGCTATACGAGGAGCCCAAGCGCGAACCAACCAGAGGAGGAGGAAGAATTCATACAAGAAACACCAGAAGCAGCGTTGATAGCAGCACAGGCATATCTACTAACCATGCAACCAAAACCTGGTGACCCACGGGAACAAATGCATCAAGCCGCGATACGGAGCCTCGGGCTAGTCGAAGAAAAGCTAAAAGGCAATATTTCGGAGAAAAAGTCGACTCACCATAGTAAAAAGAAAAAAGAAGAGGTCAAGCGCAAATCTTCGCAGAACGAAACTAGCGAGTCCTCAGAAGACGACATAAGCCAAAAGAGGAAGGAGGATGCAAGGAACATAATAGCACAAGCAAGGGTAAATAATTCACGTTACGCGTGGAGAGAAGAAAACTATGAAGACGATGAAAAAGAGATGGGCGCGCTATGCTTTACCCGAAGGGTTCGCAAAACGTGGGTACCCAAAGGTTTTAAGTTGCCGCATGATCAAGAGAAGTATGATGGGTCACAAGAGCCAACTCTATGGTTATCATATTACCTGCAAGCAGTACAGATACTAGGAGGAACAAGAGCAACAGCCATGCAAAGCTTGCAGTTACACCTCACCGGCGCAGCACGGTCCTGGTTAAATACCCTACCCAACGATTCCATTGGAAGTTGGGGAGAATTAGAGAGTCAATTCGCAAGAAACTTTCGCTCAACATATAAGCGCCCAGCATCGCTAGAAGAATTCAAGTCATGCGTACAGCAGAAAGGCGAAACACTACGTTCTTATATACAACGCTGGAGTGTAATCAAAAACTCAGCAGAAGACGTCTCTGACGAAAGAGCGATAGATGCTTTTTTGAGCAGCCTTCATCGTACAGACCTAGTGGAAGAGATAGGAAGAGCAAGGCCAAAAACAGTATCTGAGCTAATGGAAATAGCCAATAGATTCGTCGATGGAGAAGACGCGTACAATAACAAAAGGGGGCGTTCACCAGAAGTCGACAAAATGAGCAGGCAAAGGTGAAGATACTGCAATGGCGACAACCGCGAAAGGAGAAATCAGATAGCCGCAGGATATGACGAAAGGATTGAAGAAGGCTATGAAAACATTGAATTTCCTACGAGAGACAGCAGGGGAAAAGAGAAGCCAAGGTACTCAGGTCCTTCGGCAGAAGATATGTTATATGGTCCTTGTCGCATCCATTATGCTTATCTAGACGGGAAAAGAGTTTCCAACCACCAGATGAAGGATTGCAGAACCTTCTTAAGGTTGCAAAACGCCATGGATTCAAGCCAAGGGGCACGGCAGGGAGGAAAAAGCATAAATCAAGGATATCAAATGCAGCGAATCACAAAACAGCTGGAGTCAAAAGTATATATATTAGCAATGATCCAACCAGTACCAAAGTCGAAGAAAGAAAGGAAGAGCATATCAAGATAGGTCAACCTGGCAATAACATCACCACCAGCTACTACGGAGTATCTAAAATGGTCCGATCAACCAGTTAGGTTCAGCAGAGCAGACCACCCGAGGAAAGTCCCCAGACCAGGTCACTCGCCAATGGTGCTCAAAGCTCAGATAGGAGGATATGATGTCGGAAGAGTATTCATGGATGCAGGAAGCGGTATAAACCTAATATACGCCAGAACGTTGAAAGCAATGTGCATATCATTAGAAAATCTAAAGCCAACAGATTGTTCTTTCCACAGAATAGTACCAGGAGCCGTAAATTATCCTTTGGGCAAAATAGAACTCGACGTCTGTTTTGGCGACAACAGCAATTATCGCAGAGAAAAGCTAGAGTTTGAAGTCATGGACTGGCCCTCACAATACCATGCAATCCTGGGATGCCCAGCATTTGCAAAATTCATGGCAGTACCTCACTATGCATATCTCACACTTAAGATACCAGGACCTAAAGGAACGATCACGGTACAAGGAAGCTTCAAAGTATCCAATACCTATGACAAAGAATTTAACAGGTTGGCGCAAACCTTCGGCATGACAGTAGAGTACGCAAGGCTAAAGGCGAAACCGACCACAACGTGTTACCCGACGTAGGGCGATCCCTGCCAGATCAGGCTTTCGATGCAACTCAAGATTCGAAGAAAATACAGGTCCATCCAACGGACCCAAACAAGACCACCTCCATAGTGGTAAACTTGGATCCCGCATAGGAAAGCGCGCTCGTCGAGTTCCTCTGTGAGCGCTGGGAAATCTTTGCCTGGTGTCCTTCAGATATGCCAGGTGTTCCCAGGGAACTCGTCGAGCACGCACTAAACGTGGATCCTAAAGCAAAGCCGGTCAAGCAACCACTACGACGATTTGATGAACCCAAGAGGAAAGCAATAGCATCAGAGCTACATAGGCTGGAAAACGCAGGGTTCATCCGAGAAATCAAAACGTCGACTTGGGTATCTAATCCAGTTATAGTTCCCAAGAAAAATACAGACGTACAAAGAGTATGTGTCGACTACACATCTCTCAACAAGCATTGTCCAAAGGATCCCTTCCCCCTACCTCGCATTGACCAAATAATTGACTCAACAGCGAGGTGCGCAAGGCTTTCCTTCCTAGACGCATATTCTGGTTATAATCAGATCAAATTAAAAAAGGAAAACGAGGAAAAAATAGCCTTCATCACACCATACGGCGTAATCTGTTATCAAGTCAGGCCTTTCGGCCTAAAAATGCGGGAGCAACCTACCAGCGGATGATGCAAAATTGCCTCGGAAGTCAAATAGGGCGCAATATCCAAGTCTACATCGACGACGTAGTCATCACCACGAGGAAGGAAGAGTCTCTGATCAGCGACCTGGCGGAAACTTTCGACAACCTGAACAGGTACAAGCTCAAGCTCAACCCGACAAAATGCTCTTTCGGTGTATCAGCAGGGCAACTCTTGGGGTTCTTAGTATTAGCAAGAGGAATAGAGGCAAACCCAGAAAAGATCCAAGCAATATTAACAATGGGAAAACCAACAAAGCTACACGACATACAGAAGCTCGCAGGACGCGTCGCGGTGCTGAGTCGATTTGTGGCTCGATTGGGAGAGAAAGCACTACCTTTCTACGCGCTCATGAAAAAATCAGATGGTAAATTCGAATGGACGGAAGAAGCGGATGTAGCCTTCGCACAGTTGAAAAAAGTACTCTCCACACCTCCAGTGTTGGTCGCACCAAAGGAAAAAGAACCACTACTACTATACATTGCAGCAACACATCAAGTGGTGAGTACAGTACTGGTAGTCGAAAGAAGTGAAGAAGGAAAAGCTCACAGCGTTCAGAGGCCAATATATTTCATCAGCGAGGTACTCTCTCCAACAAAGCAAAGGTACCCACACTATCAAAAGCTCGCATACAATGTTTTCACAATAGCTCGGAAACTACGGCAATACTTTGCGGTGCACCCAATTATAGTGCTCAACGAAGCACCACTCTCCAATATATTGAACAACCCTTCGGCAACAGGACATGTCTCCTTATGGGGAATTGAATTATCAACCCTGGACATCACGTACGAAAAGCGAAAGGCAATCAAGTCGCAAATTCTGCCAGACTTCACAGCAGAGTGGCTAGAATTACAAAGTGCAGGTCCTCCAGATTTATCGAGTGTTTGGATGATGTATTTCGACGGTTCAAAAAGAATCCAAGGTGCAGGAGCAGGCGTAGTCCTGATATCACCGCAAGGTGACAAATTGAAATATGTGTTACGGATGAGTTTTCCCCAAGCTTCTAACAACGAAGCCGAATACGAGGCGTTGCTCCACGGAATGAAAATGGCAAAAGCTTGTGGAGCCACTCGACTTAAAATATTTGGAGACTCGAACCTCGTCATCCAGCAAGTAATGAACAAATGTGACGCTATCAGTGACAATATGACATCATACAGAAACTTATACTACTATCTCGAAGGAACATTCGATGGATGCGAAGTTTCGCATGTCAGCAGAGCCAGCAATGAGGAAGCCGACAATTTAGCAAATATTAGGTCCCAATGCTTGCCCGTACCACAAGGAGTCTTCTGGGAGGAAATAATAGAGCAATCAATAAAGAATAACAAAACCTCAACTACAGAGGGACAAGCAACAGGCTCGGGGGCTGGAAAAACAAGTGCAGCAGAACCAGAAGATGTCATGATGATAGAAGAAACTTGGATGCAGCCATATCTGGTGTACATGATAAACAAAACACTACCCGAAGACACAGTAGAAGCCAAAAGGATAATACGATGATCCAAGGCTTTCGTCATGTTACAGGGAAAATTATATAAGAAAAGTATATCAGGCGTCTTGCAATGATGTGTCACTCCTCAAGAAGGACAAGAAATCTTAAAGGATATCCATGCAGGAGTATGCGGACATCATGCAAGTAGCAGAGCTATCGCAGCCAAAGCCTTTCGAGCAGGATTCTATTGGTTAACAGCCATCGAGGACGCAAAAGACATAGTTCGAAAGTGTGACGCATGTCAAAGGTTCGCGTCTCGGCCACATGCGCCAGCAGCAGAGTTACAACCAATACCACTATCTTGGCCCTTTGCGCAGTGGGGTCTCAACATGGTGGGGAAATTGCACAAATCCTGGCCAGGAGGGCATGTCTATATGCTGGTGGCAATCGACAAGTTCACAAAGTGGATAGAAGCAGCCCCAGTAACAACTGAAGACTCTAAAGCAGCAATAAACTTCATAAAGTCTATAGTTTTTTGCTTTGGAGTGCCACACAGCATCATCACAGACAATGGTACAAATTTCACATCAAAAGAGTTCAAAGACTATTGTGAAGGATTGGGAATCAAATTGAAATTTGCATCCGTAGCACATCCAAAGACAAACGGGCAAGTCAAAAAGCCAATGGTTTAATATGCAGCGGGATAAAGAAACGATTGTTGGCACCCCTCGAGAAAGCCAAGAACGCTTGGATAGACGAGTTACCCTCCGTGCTCTGGAGTCTGCGAACTACGCCCAACGCTGCTACTCAAGAAACACCTTTCTTCCTGGTCCATGGCGCAGAAGTCGTGCTTCCAGTAGAGATCATGCATGAAGCTCCAAGAATCCCGACATATGATGAGACAACTTCTACAGAGGCACTTTAGGATGATGTCGACGCGCTCGACGAGGCAAGGGATGTAGCACTAGCCAGGGCCACTCAATATCAGCAAAGCCTGTGAAATTACCATAGCAGTCGAGTTCGTCCACGATCTTTCATAGTGGGAGACCTAGTCTTACGACTCAAGCAAGATGGGCATTGAAAACTCGAGTCCCCATGGGTGGGACCTTACATTGTGACAGAAGTGATACCAGGAGGAGCCTATCGACTACAAGACAAGAAAACGGGGCAAAACGAGAGTAACCCGTGGAATGCAGAGCAACTACGACGATTCTACGCATAGATAACATAAGATTTCTTCGAGTTTTGACCTTCTGAACCCAGAACATGAGGCCACAAGTCGGGTTCCTTGGGTCAACTCGACAATATATGCAAACATTTTATTTTTTCCACTCGGGGGCTTGGACCCTCGAGTCGTACGAAATATAGAGTAATAGGTTATTATCAAGTACTACGGTTGTTATCCTCGACATACTACAAGGTTGATCACAACCCGATATTTTGGCCGCTATATAAATGGTTCAAAGGAACCCGATAAAATGTTAATATACACACCTCAGAACAAGGATTTGTTCCCATGGTCTGTTACTAAAGAAAACACGTAGTAAAGGCATGATTACTAATTACAGATAATATGAAGAAATACAATCAGGGAAGCAGATTACATAGAAAGGAAATTAGTGAAAATGTACTTCGGCTTCATACTCCTTCTGGCATTGGGTGCAATCATAGACTTTCACGTCGAACTTCGACGTCCCAACGTGGAAGTCGAAAGTCATGAAAAAACCCTGATGGAGGTCATGGTCCTCTGCAAATTGCGACCAGCCGCCCTTGAAGTATTGTTCCCCAGCGCCGTCGTACCAAACTTCCACTTCATAGGGAGTTCCTCCCCCAGAGTGCTCGCGAAGAACAGCTTCCCACAGTTCTCGCCCATCCATGAACTTGGTAAAATTCAGAGGTAGACGTTGAATCTCACGGCATTGCGGGCCGGCAATGCAGAAGAACGAGAAGAGTCTGGGCGGAGGAGAAGACGCGTTAGCAGAAGGAGCACTTGGACCAGGTGCAGCTAAAGGCACCTTGGGTTTGTTTTTACTCCCAGCCGAACGGACGGGGCGCCGCTTCACCAGAGCAGACGACGAAACCACCAAAGCATCAGTTGAAGCCTTATTCTTACTGCCGTGAGGGCGGCCGCGGCCCTGCTTCTCCACCGGGGCACCAAGGTTCAAGCGAGATCCACTTGCATCAGCCATGGAGGCAGGAGTTGGGAAAAGAAACCCTAGATGAGTTTGAGAGGAGGAAGATGGTGCGGCGGAAAAGCTAAATGCTGGATTAGGGTTTTTACCTATCGCCAGACGTGCTCTATTTATAAGCACGTATAATGGGCCTTTACAATGGCCAAAATATAATCGCAGGCTCTTATATGCTACCCCGAGGAGACGATAACAGACAGGTCAACGTATCCAGGAAAAGGATGCATAAAAAAAAGAGAAGAACAAGAGAAAAGAGAAGATGAAGGAAGAGAGGAAAATAACACAACAAAAAATAAAGAAGCAGGGAGTACGAAAAATATCTGTCAAAGAAGCGCAAGTTTACCCCGTCTTCGACCCGGGGGATTGTGACATTCGAAGAAAAGGAATACATTGCATAAGTGAAAGAAGTCGACAATTAATGCACGAAGAGATACAAAAAATATACTTATCTATTTTCTTGAGCCTATACCCAAAAATTTTGGCTATAGCCTCGGGGGCTACTCCCATCGGGAGCGCTGGGCGCGCACCCGATGATATTTATTCATGAGTACTGAAGCAAAGAAGGTGAAAGAACAATCAGGAAGTTCTATTACTCCCATCGGGAGGGACCTTTTTATCAATTTAAGTAACTCGAATATTTTATACTCTGAAACAGTCAAACAAGGCTACGACATATGATCCTCGAGTTGCGTCATCGCGACTAAAACTCGAATGCCGTGATTTATCACAAAGGTAAGACCCCGGGATCCGTCCTGTGTGGCCTGGTATACGCACATAGATGCGCTCTGCTGGTATGTATCCGTGTCTACAACGCGAAGAAAATCCTGGTGGACGCACTGGGTACCCTGAGAACCACTGGGATTCATTCTTTGTAAGTCCTAAATGCGGCAAAAGATTGGGTTTGAGCGGTTTCCCAAATTCAAGTCCAAGGGGATTGAATTTGAAGTAGGTGACAAGTATCTGTTCCGGCAGTTAACTGGCCTCTTGATCCGTTAGAGTTGTCAGGCTTGCTCATCAAAACCCCTTGCGAGCTATTATAATGAAAATAAGTCGAAAGACCAAGTCGAAGATTTGAAGATATGAAGAAATCAAAGAAATGATCAAGTCGAAGATTTAAAGATCAGAGATTCAACCCGAATTTGCAATTCTGGTAGAATCTCGGGGGCTACTGACAAGGGTATAGATAATAGAGCCCGTCAGTTGAGTACCCCTGAGGCCCGTTAAGCTAGGCCCAATTGTAATACTAGTCGAAATACGAGTTCTTATCGTATGTCGATATTGTAATCTGTATCGGACCCTACCCGATCCTTGAGACCTGGCCACCTATATATAGGGGCCAGGAGGGGACGGTGTAGGCCAGATTGAAAGCAAGTCAGGTTTTACACCCATGTTTACTTTCATAGCCACCTTGTTTGACTGAGTTTACCTTCGAGTTCATCCGACGCCCTATCTCCCCGATCCTAAGTCCTTCATCTAGGACATTTGTCGAGTTAACCCCTCGTCACTTGGGAAGACCCAAGAAGAAGGAAAAGAACACTTATCTAGAAATTGCTCGAGGAAACGAGAAAGGTTTCCCACAGCTATAGTGGAATATGGAGAAAAGGAAGTAAGAGAGCTCCTAGCCTTAGAGAGACCTCAAAAGAAGAAGGACAACAGCAAGCTGATGTGTTTAAATTGCAAGGAGCTAGGACATTATGCAAACAAATGTCCAGAAAAGGACAACAAATTAAACAGTCCAGGTAGCGTGAAGAAGAACCTCAACCATATCACTTGTTACACCTGCAAGCAACAACGACACTATTCGTATCATAGCACAGAGGGAAGTACTTCATGACCTTAGTGAACTGGGATAACAGAAGGATGCCACAAATACAGGGTGAAGACACAACAAAGTGTAGCCAACTTGAAAGAATTTGTATACAGCTACAGCCTTGTAATAAATATTGTAAGGACTTGTAAGAGCTAAGGACAACCTTGCTGAATGAATTTTATTTTTCAATGAAAGGGCAAGCTGAAGGTTATGCAACTCAAGAGTTAACGTCATACGACCGAGTTTGCACAAAACCCTAGCTAAGGGACGATAGATTTGTTTTTAAAATTTAGATTTGGAACACAGGTTCTCATTCTAAGAAAATTTTGTCAAAGCAAGTGAGGTTGACCAAGAGTTGGAATACGAGGTATGTAAACCATGTATGAAGTAATGATTTGGGTGCAGGATGGATTGATCACCATTCTTACTACTCTTATTATCCGCTCTCATAATGTTGGCTTTACAAACCTAGAGAGACATACCTAAGAGAGACGACATTGTTAAACCTTAACCTTAGGAGGATAATATGTTACACCCCTTATAGTGAGCCAGTGTGGCCAAGACGTAGGATTTCGATGAGTATGAATCACAAGCTTATTGTTGAAGAAGACACATGATGGAAGGAGTCCTATCAATCTGAAGAACCCCGTTTGCCCTAATAGTGCTCACCAAGGAACCAACCATAAGATAAAAGAATTTCAAGGATGTCAGCAAAGAGGATGAAGTGAAGATAGGAGATCACCTAAACATGGTCCTCTGAGTGACCCAAAGAGTGACCCTTCAGTGTCCAAAGTAGTTCAACAAACTACATTGCTGGGTAGAAGCTCCACGATGGAGCAAAGTTATACTCAAGCCTCTTTGAGAAATATTGGAAACCTAAGTTTGTGAATAGACACCCACCTATTGGAAATAAAGACATAAGCTTACCATGGAATCAAAAGATGACCTAGTGTCAAGTAAAATCCTAGGTGTGCTTACTTTGAACCAAAGACCTAAACCACCTACAAAAGTCTCTTTTAAGGGTGGTAGCCACCCAAGTACCCCAAACCCTTCTACCTTTCTAGCCTCTTCAAATCTCGGGGATGAGATTTCTTTTAAGGGTGGTAGTCTGTAACATCCCAAGTTTTTATCAAAATTTGGAACAAAAAAAAATTGTTTTGTTTTTGTTGATTGAAAAATCACAGGAATTTAAAACTTTTTAGTTTAATTAAATTCCTTTTCCTAAATAAAGTTTTCTTAAACCTTCAAACCAAACTAATTTTGCTCCCAAGGTTTCCAATTCATAAATTATTTCCTTATAAACTTTCCCAATTCAAATGTTAGTTACAAAAACTATTTATAAACTTTCTATTAATACTTGAAGAACTCTTTGAGAAAATATAATTTCAAAATACTATTTTTGCATTTAAACAAACCTATGCCAGCAATATATTTTTATAGAGTTTGTTCTCTGAAGTTTTAAAGGATTGTTTCTAAATCCTATTCCTATTTTGTGAATACCCAAACAAAGCCCTATTGGCCAAACATACCAAATACTGTTGAAAATTAATTTTTATCATCAAAACTTGTTTCTTGCTGTGTCATATTGTTGTGTTGAATTTTACAAAATTTTGGAATTTTGTTTGAATGCATTTGGAGCTCAAATGATAGAGTTATGAAACAAATCATAAAACAGAAAATTAGAAAAGAATCAGAATAAAAAAAAGAAAGAAAGAGGCAAAGAGCCAACTGGGCCGACCTGAGGCCAGCCCAACCCGTCAGCACCCGAAACCGGCCCAGCCCCGTGCCTCCCTCTTCCTCTCTCACTGCCGAGCAGGTCCCACCTGTCGGTGCTGTCGTCTCCAATGTCTCCTCTCTCTATCTCTCCCAAAACGCCGGCGGTTACCTCCGCTCATTCCACTCCCCCCCGTAACGCCCCCGCCTCTTTAAACCCTTCCCAATCAAGCCCATACTCCCCTCTTCCTTCTCCCTCTAGAACCCGAACCGGAGATGCCACCATCGGGGAGAATTTCCATGCCGGAGACCTCGGTTGCTGCAGCCGTGCGGGCCAAATTCCGGCGCACCAAGGTGGCTCTAACCGTACATCTGGACTCGTTCTTTTCCACTTACTCCGGCGCAACCACCGTTGTTTTATTTTTGCCATTTCCCACAGTAACACAATGAGAACAACCTCATTGCAATCTCACCGTCGCCCTCAACTCATCCGGTCGCCTCTCCTCGCCATCTCTGGAAGCTCCCGAGCACGTCAAGCCCCCCCCATCAAGTTTTATGTGACCTCCTGAGAACCGCACTCATCTCCATGGAATCCCAAGATTACAAAAACACCCTCGCCATCGACAGCAGCGCCGGCGGAGTCTCACCGTCGACGTCCTCCCCGGTGAGTTTTCTTCTTTCCTTACACAGCCGTTCAATCGAGATCGGATGTTATAGATCATTTAACTGAAGAGCTACGGGCCAACCTGAGCCCTCAGATCTACTTTAGATCCAATGGTCCTAATGCCTAATCCGACCGAACCAGTATCGGCTAATCATAAACAGCCACGTGGCCAGCTAGAAATCAAACAGATTTCAAATTCTTTTCAAATAGACAGAAACTTGTAAAATCAATATAAAATGTTCTGCTGGTCCAAATTTTGCAAACTTGATATCCCTGGAATCCTTAGAAACTGTAGAATCCATTTATGCAAGAATATCACATTGTTACTGTACAAAATTTTGAAGTTAATTTCAAATGATTTAAATAGCACCTTAACACCAAATAATTAATATCTTTTGCTTTGGTTATTCAAAAATAACAAATTTGTAGTCTATGGATTCCTCAGAACATATAGAACACTTTAGAATCAAGAAACACCAAATTTGATACGTGCACACACTTGTTACTGTTAAATTTAACCAAATCACTATTTTGACCACCATTTGAATTCTAAAAATGATTTTTGAGTGAAACCACTTGCAGTAGCTTTGTGTTATTGTCCTCTATCCAGTATCATCACTATCCAAAGTATTTGAATCACCTTGCAAATATTCAAATTCAATTATGAGAATTTGGGTATTTTCATTATAGAATTAATTCCATAATTCTTTTCAATTTGATTCCTTCTACAAAACTGAATCTTATGATCATACCTATCTATCACTACCATGCTTACTCTTGATCATCACCCAATATTAAGCCATTTTATTCTTGTGGGCCTAGTTCATAATATTCAAACTACACTTGAGTAATTTGAGTAATTGGTGATTACCCCAATTAGGGTTTCCTTTGATACTAGTGTATGCCACACTCTAACTCATATCACATTTATCCTAAACCATTCTAATCCAATATCATCCTTGATCCAAGCCACCATCTTTCTAAATACCTTTCATACTTGTTTAACCCCATGCCAACTTGACCATATTGGTTTATATTGAACTATTCAATTTACAGAAAAGTTAATTGAGTAATTCAATGTACCACCAATATATACCCAAGCCTATGTGCCACTACACTATTATGAGTAAGTGTTGCCACACTCTATTCAGTAGTGTTTTGTTACACTATTCTATACTTATGTGAATCTATTCATATGAGTCATCCCTAAACTCTAACCATGCAATGCCAAGCATAAGATTTTATCAAGACATGGTAATCTTGGAGGATCAATCCTTTCCAATCATTTGGCCTACCCATCCAAACTTTCAATCCCTATCTTTTAAGGCAAGTTTCAAGCCATGTCTCTCTCATCATAGAAATCATAAGAAATTTAAAATGTTGAACCAACCCATTACAATTGTTTGCATTTCTTGATCTTGTTTGTCATGGAATAGTGTGTTTATGTTGTGTTACTCCTATTGCTATAGATTGAAAGGAGAGAACGTGTCTTGTTGAGAGAAGTGAAAGGGTTTGAACTCCAAAAAGGCAAGTGACACACATGCTTCTACCTATCTTTATTATATGCATTAGTGTTTTCATTACCATGCATGATATGAGATTTTCAAAGAAGTTTATGAAATGCTTAGCTCCCAGTAGTGTGTAGCTATCCCTTAAACCCCACTTGCTAGGATTGCAAACTTACTATGGAAAATGATGCCATGCCTTGTTCTCAAATTGTTATGAAAATTAAAATACAACCCCAATGAAACACCTAGGTGGAAATGGCATTGCTTGGTTTATGTTGAGTGGCTACCCAGGGTTACACACCTGGCTATCAACCCAGGATTTGTGTGGTTGTCGTCGCCTGGGGGTACACTTGTGGATGGCCACCCAGGAACAAAGAGACTACCATGTCTTCCTTGCTTAGTGAGCTTCTAGTGCAGCCTTATGACAATATGGACTCGGTCTTGATTGAGTATGATGTGAGGGTTCATCCATGGGTACTGACAGAGGGTGGTATTTGGGCACGGTCAGATCTAGATGGTTGAATGCTCCTTCTGAAAGGTCTTGTCTCATTCTATATGGGTAGGATGAGTCTTAAGGTGAAAGTGCACAACCCCTGCAGGGTGTAAAACTAATCGATTAGCCATGTCCCTGGTTATGGACAACTTGAGTTCCTAGACATGGATGTACGGAAGAGTCTCATCACCATTTCTAAATAAAATAAAATTGTTTAGAAACACTCAGGACAGGGACTACTCAGGGCTACACACCTGGCTATCAACCCAGGACTTGTGTGGTGGTTTTCACCTGAGGGTTTTCCTGGTTTTGTTGCGTAACTACTCAGGGCTGCACACCTGGCTATCAACCCAGGATTTGTGTGGTGGTTTTCACCTGGGGGTTATCTTGACCCTTAAAGTCTTAAATGATATATGATTAAAAATGTTTTGGTTTACAAAATGATAGGATAAAACTTGCTTTATGCAAATTCAGCCAAAAGCTCCACCAGCCAATTACCATGTAGATAGCTCTTTCACAACAGCCACCAAATATGTGTCATTTGCCAGTACATCATTGTACTGACCCCCTTTCATGGGGCTGCATATTCAAATGTGCAGGTTTTTCAAAAAGGATCGCTAGTAGGATCTCGAGACTACATTCCAACATGTCTGCCTGTGGCACGTGATGAAGATGGAGGCTCTTTCCTACTTTGTTTTCCGCTATGAATCTGTAAGGTTTTGAGACTTAAGTAACTGGATCTGTGATGTAATATTTGATACTATTGCAATGATCACTATATTTGTACTGTGGTGCTATCAGTGATCCAGAGAATAGCACTTAACACAGGTGTTCCACCTTAATTCAAAGGTGGGGCGTTACACATTACAACAAAATACATAGACTGCCATCCAACTGCATCTATGACTAATAATCCACTCACGGGGATATCGTCCGAACACCCCTTGAGTATTAAGTTGCGAACAACAGATAACTGCGTTAAGAAAAGTGTGTAATGTAAACAAAGCATATGCCCTTGGACATAAGAACGTTGTTTTCTCCCTAGTGGCAACAACACATCTACAACCTTAGAGGTTTCTATCACTACCCCAGATTAAATAGAGGTATGAACCAAACTATCGAGCATAAATACCCCCTCTTGGAGTCACTAGTATCTACTTGGCCAAGATAGCTACTAACAACGGAGAGCATGCAAGATCATAAACAACATAGAGATAACATAAGATAATATTCAGCACATCAACTCAATCATAACACCAATATTCATCGGATCCCAACAAACACAACATGTAGAATTAAATAAAGGTAGTCTCGATCATGTAAAGCAGCTCACGAGATCTAAACATGAAGCACATGGTGGAGAAGACAACCAACTAGCTACTGATATGGACCTATAGTCCAAGGTAGACTACTCACTCATCACGCCGGAGGCAAGCATGGCGATGAAGAAGACCTCCGGTGGCGATTCCCCTCTCCGGAAGGGTGCCGGGAAGAGCTTCTGGACCCTCCCGACCTTGGGTCAACGACAGCGGTGGATCGTGATGTGTTTCTGGAAAATTGATCGGGTACTTAGGTTTTTCCCGTCGGGGGTCTTTATAGGCGAAGGGGCAGCATCAGAAGTGGACCGAGGCAGTCACACACATAGGGGGCGCGGCCAGGGCCTGGGCCACGCCACCCTACTGTGTGGCTGGCTCGTGGCCCCTCTCCATCTCCTCTTTGGTCCTCTGGAAGCTTCCGTAAATTTCTGGATGTTTGGCTTTTGTTTCGTCTAATTCCAAGAATATTTCCTGTGTAACTTTTCTGAAACACAAAAACAGCAAAAAAATAGGGAACTGACACTGTGGCATCTTGTTAATAGGTTAGTTCCAGAAAATGCATAAAAATGCCACGAAGTGTAACGAAACACTAAGCAAATGGTGTGAAAACAAGCATGGAGCATCAAAAATTATAGATACGTTTGAGACGTATCAGCATCCCCAAGCTTAACTCCTGCTCGTCCTCGAGTAGGTAAGTGATAACAAAGAAATAATTTTTTAGGTGACATGCACCTACACAATCTTGATCATCTATGTAAGCATTGTGTGCTGGGATCAAAAGAACTTAAAACATGGGCATGAAAGATATAATCTTGATAGAAGAAACTTAGCAACCATGTTATAACATGAAAAAGAACACAAATGAAAGATCATGAAAATGAAACAATGAAAGTCAAACGTGTGTTCAAATCATAAGGAAAAACATAGCAAATGGTTTTCAGCTTGTCCTTCATGGAATAGCAAAACATAAATGCATAGGACACCTTCAAGTTTAAGAGGGCGACTAGATACAAATAATTTAAGAACAAGTGAAACCAAAATCATGAATCAATCAATGAAAACTTTGGGACAATGCACATTACACTAAGAATGACAATTACGCTCTCTTAGACGGTGCATAAAGGTAGAAGGTGGTGACTCAACATAAAAGTAAAAAAAAGGCCCTTCGCGGAGGGAAGCAGTGATTGCAAATTTTATAAACCTACAAAAATTATGGTACTTACTAGCTTTGAGCTCTCATTTCCCCCATCATAGGCATCTTGAATGGTTAGAGTTAATGCAAGTACAATTATGAAGCATATGCTTGACAAATCATAAGTTGAAAACCTCATGTCCCATGAAGTATGAATACCCAAACCTCATGCTACTCGACTTAGAGTCCCAAGCAGGCTCTTGTCATTGTAAATATATGTGTATCATCGAGAACCGCCAATGGGGTACCTCCTGCCCGATGACATGGAACAAGCCCACATCAAAATGATAAGATAAACAGACAATGAACACCTCGACATCTCTTTTATTTACCATTGGTATAGCTTTTTATTGTGAGATGCGTCGTCGAATGTCCACTATGGGCATGCTGTAAATTTCCACCATGAATTATGCATGGCTTAGATTAGCGGCCCATGTGTTTCCCTAACACACGTAAAAACTCCATGATCCCGCAAGATTCCCAACTTATTTCACATCGCGAGTATCCATAAACAAAAGATCACGATATCAACTCAAATAAGAAGTGCAATGTTGAAAGCTTGCCCCATGAAGGCATGGCTGGGCTAATTTCCAACTTACAACTTGCAAGCATAACAACTCAACATAAGAGAGCCACAATGTCAAAATTTTAAAGCGAGAAAAGTAAAGTGTGCCATCAGGTTCGTGAGAGCTTTACTGACCAATTTTCGTATAACACCAAAAGAGTTTAATTTGAAGGATAGATAAAAGCAAGTCAAATGTACTTTGGAATAGCAAATTGCTAATAGGTATGTATGGTGGAAACATTGGAATAACTTGGTTTTTAGGAGTTGGATGCACGAGTAGAGCTCATACTCAG
The DNA here is from genome assembly GCA_007115705.1 of Dactylis glomerata. Taxonomy (NCBI): domain Eukaryota; kingdom Viridiplantae; phylum Streptophyta; class Magnoliopsida; order Poales; family Poaceae; genus Dactylis; species Dactylis glomerata. The sequence goes on along the minus strand of QXEO01002108.1, from coordinate 205,171 downwards.
TACAAAATGAGGGCTAGCAAAAGACTGGGAGCGACCAACTAAGAGAGCAATAACGGCCATAATCATGCAAAGCGACAAAGCAACATTAAAAGAAGCATAAGATGGCATCAAAAGTCAAAAACTAAATGATCATAGAGGCAATGGCGACTTTGTATGAGTCTAACATGTGTGAGCATGCGCCAAGTCAACCCAAATAAAGCATCAAGGAGAAAACCAAAATAATGCTTCTAAATAATAAAAACAACGCATGATTTTTGCAAATGCTCATTAAGAAATCTCAGTCATTTGAGACAAGTCATGCTACAGAAAAACCACTAAGCATACTATCAAAAATACATCAAGCACGATATACAAAAGCCTAGGCCGCAGTCTACACAAGCTCCTTTTGTACCACTTTTTTGCATGAAACTTTTTCTCTTTTCCAACACCATTCGAATCTTTTTTAAAACAACTCTTTTGATGAAAACCAACATGGACCAGAGGTCAAAATACACCTTGATGTAAAGATATAACAAGATCTGAACACAAATCATGGAGAAAATCGAAAGCTAAACGCAGTAGCAGAAAAAGAGAACACTCGTTGAACGATAAGAGTGAAAAACGGAGTGTTCTCGGCAAATGACAAGCAAGGCAACTTATCCAAAAGAAATTTGTTGGGGTCCAACCATTTATTGCAGAAAACAAAACTAAATAAAACTGAAAACTAAAACAACTAACGCTCCAAGAAAAGACGCATAGTGCATGAAACAATAAAAATATAGTGTGTTGAAAGGTGACCTGATTTTTGCCGATGAAGAAGGGGTGCCTCGGGGGCATCCCCAAGCTTTGACGCTTGTACCTCTTGGATATTTCTTGGGGTGCGTGGGCATCCCCAAGATTGAGGTTTTGTCCATTCTTTAACTCATCTCATCATTCTCCAATCCCTACACTTGAAAACTTCCTTCATACAAAACTCAACACAACTCTATTAGCAACATTAGTGTAAGCATAACAATGAATCAACCCCTTTTTGTTTTAGGTTTCAACTCAAAACCACCACATAAAAAGCATATGCTACTGTAGCAACTTCCCCAAAAGTTCCGTGATCAAAAGAACTCAAAAAGAAAGCGATCAAGCGGCAAACACAAATAATAGCAGAAATCTGTCAAAACAGAACAGCTGACAAAGGTCGAATTTTTAGAGGGTTTTCGGTTGCTCAAATAAAAAAGTGTTAAACTAATAAAAGTTTGGATATAACCTGGGGCATATGCACAAGAAATCGCAGGTCCAAAAGATAAACTGAGAATTTTCACGAAGTTTTACGATGCAGCACCAAAATCTTTTTCAGGACAGCAACATCCCCAAATCTTACCTCACTCAAATTAGAGGCTTCTCTTGGCACAAAAACAAAATAAAAATTATAAGAAGAGGTTATTACAGTAGTAATAACTTCCAAGACTCAAATAAAAGAAAAATAACTGAAAGTAAAACATTGGGTTATCTCCCAAGAGTGCTTTTCTTTAACGCCTTTGAGCTAGGCGCAAAAAGTGCGAATCAAGTAATATAAAGTGATGAAGCATCAAGCTCATAATTTGCTCTAAGAATAGAGTCAAAAAGTAATTTCTTCCTTTTTCTAGGGAAGTGTTCCATACCTTTCTTGAGTGGGAATTGATATTTGATGGTGCCTTCCCTCATATCAATGATGACACCTACAGTTCGAAGAAAGGGTCTTCCCAAAATAATAGGACATGAAGCATTGCATTCAACATCCATGACAAGAAAATCAACGGGAACAAGGTTATTGTTAACCATAATAAGAACATCATTAATCCTTCCCAAAGGTTTCTTCTTAGCAACATCAGCAATAGGAACATCATAATAACATTTTTCAAGCGGCGGTAAATCAAGCATGTCATAAATTTTTCTAGGCATAATAGAAATACTAGCACCTAGATCACATAAAGCATGGCAATCAAAACCATTAACATGCATATCAATAATGGGTTACCAACCATCTTCTAAATTCTTGGGAATAGAAGCTTTTTGCTTCAACTTTTCATCCCTAATTTTCATAAGAGCATTGGTAATATGCTTAGTAAAAGCAACATTTAAAGAACTAGCATTGGGACTCAAAGCAAGCTTTTGCAAGAACAAAATAACTTCAGATATATTGCAGCCATCAACATCAAAATCTTTAAAGGAAATAGTGCTATCATCTCCCACACTCCGAAAAATTTCAGCACTCTTTTGAGAAAAAGTTTTAGCAGTTTTGGGCTTTTTAACACAAGGAGTGGGAGTTTTCTCTACACCAATCAAAGTAAGAGTATTGATAGCATTTTGAACAACATCATTAGAGGTAGTAATGGTACATACCTTCATCTTTCTAGCCACCTCATCTTCTCTTTCGCACCTGGCATGCAATTCTGCTAGCATCCTAACATTTTCATCAATTCTAACTTGGATAGCATTAGCAGTGGCAAAAGTATTGTTCTCCTTCACATCATTAGGAAACACTTTTAATTTAAGAAGTTCAACATCATGAGCAAGGCTATCAACTTTAGAAGCAAGAATATCAATTTTGCCTAACTTTTCCTCAATAGACCTGTTAAAAGCAGTTTGCTTACCGATGAAGTCCTTGAGCATTACCTCAAGATCGGAGGGCGCAGCCCTAGTGTTGTTGGAGGAATTACCATAAGAGTTACCATAACCATTACCATTGGTAGAAGGATACGGCCTATAATTGTTACTAGCAAATTTGTTCCTATAAGCATTGTTGTTAAAATTATTATTTCTAATGAAGTTTACATCAACATGCTCTTCTTGAGCAACCAAAGAGGCCAAAGGAACATTATTAGGATCAACATGAGTTATATCATTAGAAAGCATAAGCATAATATCATCAATCTTATCACTCAAGGAAGAGGTTTCCTCAATAGAATTTACCTTCTTACCTTGTGGAGCTCTCTCGGTGTGCCATTTAGAGTAATTTACCATCATATTGTCGAGAAGCTTTGTTGCGGCTCCCAAGGTAAGGGACATAAAAGTGCCTCCAGCAGCTGAATCCAATAGGTTCTTTGAATAAAAATTCAATCGTGCATAAAATGTTTGGACAATCATCCAAGTAGTCAGTCCATGAGTAGGGCAATTCTTTATCATAGATTTCATTCTTTCCCAAGCCTGAGCAACATGTTCATTATCAAACTGGCTAAACTTCATAATATTGCTACGCAAAGCTATAATCTTAGCAGGAGGATAGTATCTTCCAATAAAAGTATCCTTACACTTATCCCATGAATCAATACTATTTTTAGGCAAACACAGCAACCAATCCTTAGCTTTTCCTCTCAAAGAAAAAGGAAACAACTTAAGCGTAATAATATCACTCTCTACATCCTTATATTTCTGAATCTCACATAGCTCAACAAAATTGTTGAGATGAGCTACAGCATCGTCAGTACTAGCACCAGATTATTGCTCTTTCATAACAAGGTTCAACAAAGCAGGCTTAATCTCATAAAAATTTGCAGCAGGAGCAGGTGGTGCAATAGGGGTGCAGATAAAATCACTATTATTAGTGCTAGTAAAATCACACAACTTGGTGTTTTTAGGAGTAGCCATTCAAGCAAAGCTAAAAGCAGACAAGTAAAAACAACTATAAGGAAACTAATTTTTTTGTATTTTTGATAAAACGGCGCAAGTAAAAATAAAGTAAAGCAAAACTTAAAACAAAGTAAAGGATGTGCGTGCGAAACTCCCCTTGCATAAGTCTTCTTTTTCCCCGGCAACGGCGCCAGAAAACTTATTGATGGCGCGGTGTTGAATGGTGCCAGGAAACTGTTGGCGTGTAGTGGATGATATAAATGAGCGGCCAGTTGGAAACCCCAAGAGAAGTTTTGATGAATATAGCAGCAAGTTTTCCCTCAGTTATGAAACCAAGGTTATCAATCCAGTAGGAAAAAGCCAAACTCAAGAAGGTGATGCTTGCTAGCCTAGTGACACTCCAACAAGGGCGCCGTTAAAGATATCTTGTTAGCGTGTCTTCAACTAGTAGCAACGTGGAACCTGCACACAACACAACCAAGTACTTTGTTCCCAACTTACGATGAGGTTGTCAATCTCACCGGTTTGCTGTAAACAAAGGAATAAGCGTATCGAGTGGAAAGCAATAGTAGTATGCGAGTAAAGTAAACAGTGCGAGTAAAGTAAATAGGTGATAGCAATATAAAGGAAATTGGACCGGGGTCCATAGTTCACTAGTGGTGTGTCTCCATAAGATAAATAACACATGCTGGGTAAACAAATTACAGTTGGGAAATTGATAGAATAAAGATAACGTCCATATGTCGAGAGGATCACTATGAGATTTACTCTGGGCATTACAACAAAATACATAGACCGCCATCCAACTGCATCTATGACTAATAATCCACTCGCGGGGATATCGTCCAAACACCCCTCGAGTATTAAGTTGCGAACAACAGATAACTGCATTAAGCAAAGTGTGTAATGTAAACAAAGCATATGCCCTTGGACATAAGAATGTTGTTTTCTCCCTAGTGGCAACAACACATCTACATCCTTAGAGGTTTCTGTCACTCCCCCAGATTAAATAGAGGCATGAACTCAACTATCGAGCATAAATACCCCCTCTTGGAGTCACTAGTATCTACTTGGCCAAGATAGCTACTAACAACGGAGAGCATGCAAGATCATAAACAACATAGAGATAACATAAGATAATATTCAGCACATCAACTCAATCATAACACCAATATTCATCGGATCCCAACAAACACAACATGTAGAATTACATAAAGGTAGTCTCGATCATGTAAAGCAGCTCACGAGATCTAAACATGAAGCACATGGTGGAGAAGAAAACCAACTAGCTACTGCTATGGACCCATAGTCCAAGGTAGACTACTCACTCATCGCGCCGGAGGCAAGCATGGCGATGAAGAAGAACTCCGGTGGTGATCCCCCTCTCCGGCAGGGTGCCGAGAAGAGCTTCTGGACCCTCCCGATCTCGGGTCGATGACGGCGGCGGATCGCGATGTGTTTCTGGAAAATTGATCGTGTACTTAGGTTTTTCCCGTCAGGTGGTCTTTATAGGCGAAGGGGCAGCGTTAGAAGTGGACCGAGGCGGTCACACACATAAGGGGCGCAGCCTAGGCCTGGGACGCGCCGCCCTACTATGTCGCCGGCTCGTGGCCCCTGTCCGTCTCCTCTTCGGTCCTCTGGAAGCTTCGGTAAATTTTTAGATGTTTGGCTTTTGTTTCATCCTATTCCGAGAATATTTCCTGTGTAACTTTTCTAAAATACAAAAATAGCAGAAAACAGGGAACTGGCACTGTGGCATTTTGTTAATAGGTTAGTTCCGGAAAATGCATAAAAATGCCATGAAGTGTAATGAAACACTAAGCAAATGGTGTGAAAACAAGCATGGAGCATCAAAAATTATAGATACGTTTGAGACGTATCAGCAGCGGCCTCCTTCCGCTTAGGGTCCTTGGACTTGGGCTTTGGGAGAAGCGCCTCTGGCAGGTTGTGCACGAAGAGCCTCCCCTCCTCGGCCTTGGCGCACCTGTCGGCGATCTCGAAGAGCCTGATGACGAAAGTCAGCTCGTCATTCACGGACATCTTTTCCTTCATCTTGATGTCGGCGATGCCTGTGGAGAATGCGGAGATGACTTCCTCATTGGAAATCCGGGGAATCTAGTTCCTCATCTGGCTGAAGTGTTGGATGTACTGGCGAAGCGTTTCGCCCATGTACTGACGCACCACCTTGAGATCATTCTTGGTGGCGGGGCGCTCGTACGTAGGCATGAAGTTGGCGATGAACTGACGGCACAGATCCTTCCATGAAGTCACAGATTCGTGAGGAAGGTTCATGAGCCAGGTTCGCAGCGCGTCCTTGAGGGCCATGGGAAACCAATTGGCCATCACGCGCTGATCTCCACGCGCGGCCTGAACGGCGACGATGTAGAGCTGGAGAAACTCGACGGGGTTGGAGGTCCCATCGTAACGTGCGCCGATGTCTGGCCTGAACTTGTCGGGCTAGACCACGTAGCGTTGCTGGCGAGTGAGAGCAAGGCACCCGGGGTTGTAGACAGGCTCCCCGATGACCTTGACGTTCTTGCCAGCTTCGCCGATGTCGTCGATGGCACGGTCGTGATTTTCATGGCGGCGCTCGAGGGAGATGCGTGCGTCTTCTAGAGCGCATTGGACGATTTGGCAGCTGGGCTCCCCGCGCGGCAAAGATGCCGCACGGGAGACCACCTTCTTGGCCCGAGCGGCCTTCCCATTCCCGGCGGCCGGGGCGCGGTGCCCCGCCGCTGGATCTGGCTCCCCCGCGCCCTGGGCTCCTCCCAAGGCCGGGTCTTCGTTGGCGATGGCGACGAGCTCGGTGATTCGAGCACGCCACCCCTCATGCCCATCCGCAGTGGGTTGATAGCGCAGCAGCTCCTGCGCCATGGCTAGAGCCTGCGCAGGGGCTACCTGACTCCCAGAACGAGCGCGAGAAGTAGCGGTGGCGGTGAAGGAGAGCGAAGGCTCTGTACGCCCGGACAGGAGGTAGGAGGATCTGAGATCTTCCTCCTCTTCCTTCTCGGCCGATGTAACGACCCAGAAAATTCACCTATTAGATAATTGCTTGTTCTTTTTCTTTTTTGCATCATCGTGACGTCAAGCATCATCATGCATCTATAACCTTGCATATTTTTGTCAAACAAAAACTATTTGGAATAAACTCTATTTTATTTTGCTCGTATGGTTTTATATTAAGCCCTCCTCTTCTTTCTTATTAAAACTTACAAACCCAATTTTTTTTGCAAACTTTACAAATTGTTTTCAATCAAAATCAAGTTTTTCTTTAAATGTTGTTGGAATCCTTTTCCTCCATTTCTCATGTTTGTTTCACTCTTTGAATCATCTCTATTCCCTTCTTTGCTCCCTTATTTTTGTATCTCTATATATATCTTTTGTTCCTTCTAATTCTGGAAAACCTTTTTTTATCCTATACGTGGGCAGCTTTGTTGTTTCCAGAAGCCCATCCCATTAGCCCAAAACTACCCAGGAGAGAAGTGTCTCCAGTTCATCGTCTTCCTCATGCTGGCATCATGGTTGTACGAACCATCCCATCACTGCATGATCCTCGCCTCCTCCGCTCGATGTGCAGCGCCCCTCCTGCTTAAAAGCAGCTCCCAGAACCAAACCCTAGCCATCCTTCCTCTGCACCGCTACCACTCCTCCCCCTTTTTCATTCTTCTCTGCAAGTTCGTGAGCCAGAAACGAAGCCGAACTCCACCGCCGCCATGGCCGACGTCGCCCTGCCATTCCAGTAAGCCTCGCTCCAAGCCAACACTACCAAGAGATCCACCTTGACCCCTGCTTCCTCCTCGTCCAAGGATTTCAGCTGTCAGACTCTAATTCGATGCCATGATCCCCATCTTGCTCGTCCACCGCCGGCAGAACCTCGACTGTCCCGACGACTCTGTTGCTTCTTCAGCCTCCCCACTGTTTCCTTGAGCGTCCAGGTGACCAATCAAACCTCTCAAGCCTCTCCTCTACCCTGACCTCTTTCTCTGTCGTGCTACCGGTGTTGACCGCCGTTGTTCCCCGCAGGTGCTCACCAACGGTGCTCTCCGGTGGCTCCCAGCTCCCCGCGCTGCTTGGAATTGATTCCCTACAGCAACGCGCATCTCCCGCTCCCGCTACGGCATCCCAGTTCGCCCTCTGCTGCCCTTCCATGCTCGCCGGCCGGCCACCATGGCTACCGGATCCCCGAAAAGCAAGGTCAACTTCGGCGTGACCTTCTCTGTTACAAGCTCTCAAGTGCATCCTAACCGGTTTGTTCCTTTCACGTTGATCTGCAGGTCTTGAGTTTGATCCCTGGGTTCCGAGAATAATCCCATCTTTTTGTTGTCCAGATCCGACGCTCCTGTTGGTTCTTGTCCCAGTTCAGCCCGAGGAGATCCGCGCCCCGCGCGGCAGTTTCTATCTGTCGCCTCTTGGGCGCAGGTCCGGCCCATCTTTCTGTATTTTTTCTTTTCCCTAAAAATTCCTGCAAGTATTTGAATGTTGCATAATTTGTATCTTTCAAACCGTAACTCGAAATAAAAAGTATTTTATATGAAAGTTGTTCAGAAAAATGTGTAGAATTTGAATATGCCATCCATATATTTGTTTGCATCTTGCATCATGTAGTGACGTGGTAAATTGCATCTCACATAATGAGCAACATATGGAGTATTTCAGGAAAACGCTTATAATGTTTTCCCGCTTCATTTAATATTGTGTAGCTCACCTATATCTTGTCTTTGCCATGCTAATAAACATTTAAAATGCCGTGTAGTAAAAAAAACTTAAACCATATATGTGTGTGTCGGGATTCCAATTCCGCTTAATCTTGGATAAGTTGCATTGCATCATATTTGCCATGCCATGCATACATGCTTCACATGATCATGCCGATTCTTTTGCCGTAGTAGTAAGTGTTGCATCCGTTGTTTGTTGTAGCAATGTGCTTCTTCACGGATAGGACGCTTTGTGGTGATGTGAGCAACGACAAGTTCTTCGGGTGTTCTCTGACCTTCTTTTCAGGCGAGCCCTTTTCTCTCTACCCATTTAACACTTTTGCTCTCGCTAGCTCTATATTCTAGCCTTGTATCGCGATGCTTTGTTTGAGTCACGTGTCCTATCCACCTATTATCCAAAGCAAAGCCATAGAACCTTCCATATACATCCTATTAACTATGTGCTTGTTGTTTGAGTTGGTCTTGCGAGTCGTAGACATCTTCAGGTTGTTCGACTTGTTTTATCTTATTGGGTTGGGAAAGTTATCACATGCTCTACTTTATGGATATATGTTGTTGGAGATACTCATGGTTTACTTTAATGTTAATAATTAAAATTGAATTAAGCAGAGGCATCGGTGAGTCATTTTGCCAGTTTTACGATGGCTCACTTGTGTCCCCTAGGACCCCGAGATCGCATGAACTATTCTGAGACTGAGCGCTCTAACCATACGTGGGTATGCTTCTGGGCCTCCCCTCGATCACTGCCGGAATCTACATACTTGTCCAGTGGCCACAACTAGTTTGAGGTTTTCCATTTGCGTTTTGCGTGCATGCAGCTCTTGTATCTTAACGGTTCGATTTATTTTGGGGGAAGCCCAAGAGTGCCTTGTAACCCCTTGTTTTGCTTCTGCATGCACGCATAGGATGTGGTACTTGCATTTATCGCTGCTGAAGCGGGTCGTCTCCCCAGAGTGGAGCCGGGCCTCGGAAACCGTAGACACAAACAACTAGGTCCGTCTCAGAGATTCGGTCGGACTCTCGATACGGGTTAAACTTAGTTAGGTGGCTTCCTAGACTTGTTTGTAGTAAAGGAGAGTGCGAGTCGTGACCTCCTACCGGCACACCATCAGAAGTGTGCTAATCATAGGCATCAAGGGGTGATCGTGCGTTTGGGTACATTTGGGCACCCCTGCAGGGTTAAATCTTTTCGAAAAGCCGTGTCTACGGTTATGGACGACTTGGAGCTGCACTACTCGATCATAGAACAACTTGCACCTGCTATTTTTCTTACTAATAATTTTGTGTAGTAAGTTAGCACAACTACAACAACAAATCTGCAATAAATCTTGTCAACTGTGTGAGTGCCTTTGCAATTGCTTCCTTGTTGTGTGCGAAGGAGGTGATGTATCGGCTGGGTTATGTTTGGTGTTAGTATCTAGTTGGTTACTTTTATGCGCTCTCTTATCTTATTCTATTTAGACGGAAAGTTGTAGTGTGTCTCTGTAGTATGATTCTTTTGTTGCCGCTAAGTCCACCATATAGCCTGTAGGCGAGCACAGCTGAATTCCAGTCTCGCGAGTACGTGCCTCGATACTCACCCTAATTTTTCTTTTTTTTCCTTTCTCTTTCTCCCTCCTTTTTCGGCAACCGATGGCCCGATCTTCACAGGTATGGGAGCGACAACGTTAGCAAGGTTACCCTTCTGGCTTGGCCTGGGCAGGGTTTGGACGCCATCGTTTATCTTCAGGCCTCTTAGGCCCATTTGTATTCTTGTCCATACTCGGATGCTATTTGCTTTATATATGATTTGGATCTTTGTATTGTATATTTGGATATTTTGACTCGTGGAGTCTTCGTGGTTATTATATATTCTTTTGTCGGTTCCATCATGAACTTGTGTAACTGTTGCTACCTTGATTCCACCCGCATCACGTGCATGTTGCGACGTGCACGAGGCGCTTCGTGGTGCGTTTCCAAAGTGACATCATGTAGATTGTGGCGTGATCGCTATAATCTGCAAGGTGCCGGTTTTGGGGCGTCACAAGTGGTATCAGAGCCACAGGTTTTGTCGATACCCACGGGTCCAGTCTGCCTGTAGGATAACCTTGCCAACAGACGAGTTGAGTCTAGTGTCAAAACTATTTTGCTATAAATGCGTTGGATAGATCTAAGTAGGTCTGCATTTTTCTTCTTATCTTCTATGCTTCTCTCCTCTTACCTTTGCGAGTTTTGTGCTCTCTCTCTTACCTACTTCTTCAAGTTTAGGTTCATTCGTGGGTGGACGATCTCTTGCCTCTATCCTAATCGGTCTGTTCTTTGGAAGTTCATCATCATCAACGTGAGAAAGAATCCCTTGTTGGTGGTGTCGAGAAGAAACCTCTTGTTAATGGTGTCGCGACAATCAACACAGTGACATGAAGATCTGATAGTTTACCCAACTCCTTCCCCGCCTTATCGTGGATCTCGGGGCGAGATCCCTTGTTAGTGGTGTCGATTGTAACGACCCGGAAAATTCCCCTATTAGATAATTGCTTGTTCTTTTTCTTTTTCGCATCATCGTGACGTCAAGCATCATCATGCATCTATAACCTTGCATATTTTTGTCAAACAAAAACTATTTGGAATAAACTCTATTTTATTTTGCTCGTATGGTTTTATATTAAGCCCTCCTCTTCTTTCTTATTAAAACTTACAAACCCAATTTTTTTTGCAAACTTTACAAATTGTTTTCAATCAAAATCAAGTTTTTCTTTAAATGTTGTTGGAATCCTTTTCCTCCATTTCTCTTGTTTGTTTCACTCTTTGAATCATCTCTATTCCCTTCTTTGTTCCCTTATTTTTTTTCTCTATATATATCTTTTGTTCCTTCTAATTCTAGAAAACCTTTTTTTATCCTATACGTGGGCAGCTTTGTTGTTTCCAGAAGCCCATCCCGTTATCCCAAAACTATCTAGGAGAGAAGTGTCTCCAGTTCGTCATCTTCCTCGTGCTAGCGTCACGGTTGTACGAACCATCCCATCACCGCATGATCCTCGCCTTCTCCGCTCGATGTGCAGCGCCCCTCCTGCTTAAAAGCAGCTCCCAGAACCAAACCCTAGCCATCCTTCCTCTGCGCCGCCACCACTCCTCCCCCTTTTTGTTCTTCTCTGCAAGTTCGTGTGCTAGAAATGAAGCCGAACTCCACCGCCGCCATGGCCGACGTCGCCCTGCCGTTCCAGTAAGCCTCGCTCCAAGCCGACACTACCAAGAGATCCACCTCGACCCCTGCTTCCTCCTCGTCCAAGGATTTGAGCTGTCAGACTCTAATTCGATGCCATGGTCCCCATCTTCCTCGTCCGCCGCCGGTAGAACCTCGACTGTCCCGGCGACTCTGTTGCTTCTTCAGCCTCCCCACCGTTTCCTTGAGCGTCCAGGTGACCAATCAAACCTCTCAAGCCTTTCCTCTACCCTAAACTCTTTCTCTGTCGTGCTACCGGCGTTGACCACCATCGTTCCCCGCAGGTGCTCACCGACGGCGCTCTCCGGTGGCTCCCAGCTCCCCGCGCCGCTTGGAATTGATTCCCTGCAGCAACGCGCATCTCCCGCTCCCACTCCGGCGTCCCGGTTCCCCCTCTGCTACCCTTCCGTGCTCGCCGGCCGGCCACCATGGCTACCGGATCCCCGAAAAGCAAGGTCAACTTCGGCGTGACCTTCTCTATTACAAGCTCTCAAGTGCATCCTAACCAGTTCGTTCCTTTCGCGTTGATCTGCAGATCTTGGGTTCGATCCCTGGGTTCCGGGAATAATCCGATCTTTTTGTTGTCCAGATCCGACGCTCCTGTTGGTTCTCGTCCTAGTTCAGCCCGAGGAGATCCGCGCCCCGCGCGGCAGTTTCTATCTGTCACCTCTTGGGCGCAGGTCCGACCCAGCTTTCTATTTTTTTTCTTTTCCCTAAAAATTCCTGCAAGTATTTGAATCTTGCATAATTTGTATCTTTCAAACCGTAACTCAAAATAAAAAGTATTTTACATGAAAGTTGTTCAGAAAAATGTGTAGAATTTGAATATACCATCCATATATTTGTTTGCATCTTGCATCATGTAGTGACGTGGTAAATTGCATCTCACATAATGAGTAACATATGGAGTATTTTGGGAAAACGCTTATAATGTTTTCCAGCTTCATTTAATATTGTGTAGCTCACCTATATCTTGTCTTTGCCATGCTAATCAACATTTAAAATGCTGTGTAGTAAAAAAACTTGAACCATATATGTGTGTGTCAGGATTCTGATTCCGCTTAATCTTGGATAAGTTGCATTGCATCATATTTGCCATGCCATGCATACATGCTTCACATGATCATGCCGATTCTTTTGCCGTAGTAGTAAGTGTTGCATCCGTTGTTTGTTGTAGCAATTTGCTTCTTCACGGATAGGATGCTTCGTGGTGATGTGAGCAACGACAAGTTCTTCGGGTGTTCTCTGACCTTCTTTTCAGGCGAGCCCTTTTCTCTCTACCCATTTAACACTTTTGCTCTCGCTAGCTCTATATTCTAGCCTTGTGTCATGATGCTTTGTTTGAGTCACGTGTCCTATCCACCTATTATCCAAAGCAAAGCCATAGAACCTTCCATATACATCCTATTAACTATGTGCTTGTTGTTTGAGTTGGTCTTGCGAGTCGTAGGCATCTTCAGGTTGTTCGACTTGTTTTATCTTATTGGGTTGGGAAAGTTACCACATGCTCTACTTTATGGATATATGTTGTTGGAGATATTCATGGTTTACTTTAATGTTAATAATTAAAATTGAATTAAGCAGAGGCATCGGTGAGTCATTTTGCCAGTTTTACGACGGCTCACTTGTGTCCCCTAGGACCCCGAGATCGCATGAACTGTTCTGAGACTCAGCGCTCTAACCATACGTGGGTATGCTTCTGGGCCTCCCCTCGACCACTGCCGGAATCTACATACTTGTCCAGTGGCCACAACTAGTTTGCGGTTTTCCATTTGGGTTTTGCGTGCATGCAGCTCTTGTATCTTAACGGTCCGATTTATTTTGGGGGAAGCCCAAGAGTGTCTTGTAACCCCTTGTTTTGCTTCTGCATGCACGCATAGGATGTGGTACGTGCGTTTATCGCTGCTGAAGCGGGTCATCTCCCCAGAGTGGAGCCAGGCCTCAGAAGCCGTAGACAGAAACAACTAGGTCCATCTCAGAGATTCGGCCGGACTCTCGATACGGGTTAAACTTAGTTAGGTGGCTTCCTGGACTTGTTTGTAGTGAAGGAGAGTGCGAGTCGTGACCTCCTGCCGGCACACCATCAGAAGTGTGCTAATCGTAGGCATCAAGGGGTGATCGTGCGTTTGGGTACATTTGGGCACCCCTGCAGGGTTAAATCTTTTCGAAAAGCCGTGTCCGTGGTTATGGATGACTTGGAGCTGCACTACTCGATCATAGAACAACTTGCACCTGCTATTTTTCTTACTAATAATTTTGTGTAGTAAGTTAGCACAACTACAACAACAAATCTGCAATAAAACTTGTCAACTGTGTAAGTGCCTTTGCAATTGCTTCCTTGTTGTGTGCGAAGGAGGTGATGTATCGGCTGGGTTATGTTTGGTGTTAGTATCTAGTTGGTTACTTTTATGCGCTCTCTTATCTTATTCTATTTAGACGGAAAGTTGTAGTGTGTCTCTATAGTATGATTCTTTTGTTGCCGCTAAGTCCACCATATAGCCTATAGGCGAGCACAGCTGAATTCCAGTCTCACGAGTATGTGCCTCGGTACTCACCCTCGTTTTTCTTTTTTTTCCTTTCTCTTTCTCCCTCCTTTTTCGGCAACCGATGGCCCGATCTTCACAGGTATGGGAGCGACAACGTTAGCAAGGTTACCCTTCCGGCTTGGCCTGGGCAGGGTTTGGATGCCATCGTTTATCTTCAGGCCTCTTAGGCCCATTTGTATTCTTGTCCGTACTCGGATGCTATTTGCTTTATGTATGATTTGGATCTTTGTATTGTATATTTGGATATTTTGACTCGTGGAGTCTTCGTGGTTATTATATATTCTTTTGTGGGTTCCATCATGAACTTGTGTAACTGTTGCTACCTTGATTCCACCCGCATCACGTGCATGTGGCAACATGCACGAGGCGCTTGGTGGTGCATTTCTAAAGTGACATCATGTAGATTGTGGCGTGATCGCTATAATCTGCAAGGTGCCGGTTTTGGGGCATCACAGCCGAGACATGTTGGTGATGAATGATGCGCTCGCTATTTCCCCGAACAGCGTTGCGGCGGTGAAGACGGTCGAGCCTTGCGTTGGCGTCAGCCATGTCGAAGCAGATCTAAGAAACACACCACAGCCCCCTACCTGGCGTGCCAAATGTCGGGGGATTTCGTGTCACAAGAACATGGGGTACCACACCACGGACCCAAAGATTCGAACGCAGGGGGCTGTACACGTGAGATCTAAATCGCAACGAAACACAGCGACGGAAGCCTCGAGACGCCGGAGAGCACAATGCACGACAGAGAGAGACACCGAGCTTTACCCAGGTTCAGGGCCCTCGTGGTGAGGTAAATCCCCTACTTCCTGCCTTCTTGTATTACGACGTGATACCTCGCGAGGAGTACAAGGCCTTGGTAACAAAGCTCTAACTGGCCGGAGGTAGAAGAACCAACTTAGCCTAGCTAGGAGCCCGGAGATGAAGATTGGATCTTTTCTAAGGAGCAGCCTCCCCTCCTTTTATAGCACCGAGGTCCTTCTTCCCCTTATCAACTTGGGGAATGGGTTGCCACAAACGGCCAAGGAGTGGGACAACTTTTGTCTTCAGTCTTTGGTGGACATAGTCTTCGTAGAGTAGTGGCGCCGGTCCACAGGAGTGGGTGGAGGAGGCTGACATCCTCCTCTGGCGCCCTGCACCGTCCACCCTATTTTTAGGGGGGTGGTCAACAACCACCGTGTAGCTTTATGCAGACACGACAGGAGCTGGTCTCCCCCTTGTCGGGGTAGCGTGGGCGGTATGCTGTCTTCCATCCTTATCTTCTTGCTCAGCACTGGAATGTACTAAGTTGACGTGGATGTGGTCCATCCCCTCGCGAGGAATAGCTCACGAGGAGGCCTTCTGGTCCTTAGTAGTTTTAGTCGTCGTTCTCCTCATGAGGCGCCTCCTCATGAGGGTCTTCTTTCGTGGGCTTCGGTCTTCGGTTTACCCCTGGGCCGAAGCTGGGCCGTTGAAGGGGCCCAGGAGCAGGTGGACCGGGATACCCCGGTATCCAGAACACAGACAAAACCAAACTGAAATAAAAACATGACGTGAACTTAATTAAAGTAGAACACCTAAATATCTTTGGCTGCAGCTCCTCGGCGAATATGAAACACCATTGGAGGTGTACGAAAGTTGGGCTTCACATCATCTTCTGGTGGCACTTCAAAGCAAAATTGTCCAAGCTTCAGAACATACGGAGGTGGCAAAATATCAGGAGTAGTAGCTATCCTCCCCTCATCATCCCCCCCCCAACTTAAAAGGAAACCGTCCTCGGTTTCACCATAATGTGCTGGGACTTCTTAGGTGCAGCCAACACTTCCACTTTGATATCCTTGTCGAGCATAGGCTGCAACACATGACGCTTCCCCTTATGCCACAAGGAATAAACATTGGACCTGCCTTCATGAGTGGAACGCCTATCAAATTGCCACGGTCGTCCTAGCAGCACATGGCATGCATCCATAGGCAAAACATCGCAGAGCACTGTGTCCTCATAATTATCTATGGAAAATTTCAGACGCACCTTATGTGTAACTTTCAGCTTCCCTGAATTATATAACCACTCAACATAATGTGGCTGCGGGTGCTTCCATGTAGGTAACGACAGAGAATCCACCAAACTCTTGCTAACAACATTGGTGTAGCTGCCACCATCAATAATCAGTTTGCAAGTGGTGTCATTGACTATGCATTTGGTCTGAAATATATTCCAGCGTTGCCCTTGGTCGTGTATGCGATCTTCTGGTACACGTTGCACCATTAGATTTTTACAATTTGCTGCAAGTTCATACCCATCCACAATCACTTCATTATTTTCCTCAAATTCCTCACTTGATGACACATCAGCTTTCTCATCATCACTAGCAGAAACATAGCCATCATGTGTGAGCATCACCTTTTTCTATTCGGGCAATCACGCTTCATGTGTCCTCGTCCTCCACAAGTAAAACACTCAATGATGTGGACTGCGTAGATGCAGTTTTGGACACCCCAGATTTAGGTTCCTCGCTATGAGAAACACTATTAGAGCGTGTAGAAGGTGTCGTCTTAACACTAGGACCAGCAGCCTTGGTATGAGAACGATGCCATGAATTTGTAGGTGTTGCAGTTTGGCGTCATTTGATTTGTTGCTCCGTACGCTCAGCTTGGTGCACAGGATCCTGAAGATCATTATAGTAAACCATCTCCACACGATCACGTACCTCAAAATTCAGTCCATTCAAGAACCGAGACATCGTGCCCTCTATGTCCTCCCTTGTTCTTGTATGTATCATCAACAACTCCATCCTTTATAATACTCATCCACGGATTTAGTACCTTGAGTGAGCTGCTGCAATTTATTGTACATGTCTCTCTTGTAGTGTTCAGGAACAAAGCGATGTCGCATAAGTTCTTTCATACCTCTCCATGACGTTGGGCGAGTATGATTACGCAGAATTTGATTCCACCAAATCAGCACATAACCGGTGAATTTAACAGTGGCAAGTTGAAGTCTCTTCTCCTCAGTGTAATAATGGGTAGTAAAAATTTGATCCATGCGCATCTCCCAGTCCAAATAATCTTCAGGTCCGCGATCACCGGAAAAAAGAGGTATGGACAATTTGATGCGTCCAAGACCACCGTTATCAAGCGGAACACGACCAGCATGGCCAACACGGTCATGATCATGTGGCTGTACACGAGGAGCACCTGCAGGACGAGCAGCAAATGGTCGTTGTTGTGGTGCGTAATCAACATTATCGGCAAGTTCTCCTTCATAAGCGGGTGCCACTTGTCGAGGACCATAATATTCAGCAGGATGGCGTTGTACCACATCGCGAGGTTGTGCAGCAGGAGGGGGCTGCACAGGTGCACAGGCTGTAGCATCGCCCATTGCATCAATCCGGGTAGCTAGCTGTGCAATTTGTACTGTCAATGCGGCATGACTCCGAAGAATAAAGTCGCACGTGCTATCAAAACAAGCCCGGACATTAGGAGCCAAATCTGCAGCAAAAGTGGGCGGCACAAGTGCCTTCAGCTCCTCTCCAGCAACTACTAAATTATCTCCCTCAATAGAGTTCACCATTATATGCAAACAGTAGAAAAATTGCACACAGAAAAGTAGCACTCGGAAGAAAACTGAACCGCCCGCTCTCTCTCGCTATAGAACAGACAATGTCTGCGGTCTGGTGGGAGTAGACTGAAACGGAAAAAAGAACACAACGCCAGTAGTCGGCAGAGCTGCGTGAAGTAGACGGTATCTTATATCTTATATCTTATCTTATATTTACTAACTGGAGGCACCGTAGAAGCCTTCACGTTAATCCTAGAGATTTAGTAAATATAATCTATCCGATCAAATAGTCATCCGTAGCCATTAGATTAAGTAGCCCTTATTCCACCGGCCGCCACGGCGTGACTCCTCGACCGGTACGAAAAAGAACAACATCTTTTAGATCCTAGATCTGACCGGAAGAAGACATGTTTCCCTGTTCGTGGTGCTTCTGTAGCAGCCATCTCCACAGTGAACTTGGCGCAGATATTTGCTGGAGCATCGACGAGGCGACTTTCCTCTGCTGCGACACAGGTCCTCTGCTGTGACACAGGTATGTTCCTCTCATCTTCACAGCATTGGCAAGACACCCAATAAATCTATCCAGTTTGAGGTAACTAAGATGATTATAGGAAGCAGCTGTTACGTACGGTTGGAACGTCAAGAGAAGATGAAGATCCAATAATCGCGTGCGAGAGTCCGAGAATTTCCAGCTCTCTCGATCACGTTTCCCTCCTCTGGCGGAGCCAGCCGTTCGATCAAAGCCTGGATAGCGTGTGTACATACAATTCCACTAATCAGCTTATGCCCATATAAATTATTCGTTTAATCCTCCTCCTACGGTAGTATCACATGGTTGTTCAGCAACTTAGCCCGGGCAGCCGCCAGGGCATTGCTGGGTTGTTCTCTCCAACTGTCCGCTGAATCTTATTTCCAAGTTCTAGACATATTGCAGTCCACCACGTATACTCCAATACAGATTTTATCTCACAATTCCTGATTTATAAGAGGAAGAGGTGAGCCATCGCATTTAGCTGATTTGGTTGCTGACGGTTTTAGAAGAAGAAGAGGTGTGCCAGCCTGCCGCGAGGGCGGACTGACGGTGCAGCTCTTCTCGGTGCCTCGACGCCTTCTAACTTCCTACGTCCAAGCACCAGGCAAGAATTTGTACCCTTAAATTCTCTGTTGTAGATATATCTTTCGTCTGCACTCGGTGAATTCAGAAGCTATAACTGTGTTAGACTTGCGTCAGCAACATATTAATCACGTTTTCACTCCCCAGTTAAATATGCATGAAGGTGTCGGTGTGATTGCTCTATTTTTCAGTTAGTAAGATTAGGATTTCCTTACTTATTTGTAGCGGTCTACACTGGTCTTATAGGATTATTTAATTTTCTCAGTGCCAGGCATCTGAATAGCTCTCTAAATAGTACTGCATTTTTGATTTATATTTTTGGTTTGCATCTCAAGTTTAATTATATCCGAGGTGTGTTTAGTTGTGACTTTCTAGCCCGGAGAGCAGATATTTGCATGCAGGATAAAGGATCTAATACACATATTTGTAATCCGAAGCATGGAATAAAAATCTGATATGTGTCTTAGTTTTGGGGTTAAATAGTACTTATATATCCTCTCTTCTTTCCATGTTAACATGTGCAATGAATATTTGTTATGCTAGGCTATAGGTCTGTCCAATCTCATATATAGTTTGAGAGCACAACATTAGAAATTTCACGGTTGTGTTCATATGGGCGAGAGCTTTTACATTGTGATGCACCAAGTAATTTGTGTTCAATTATATGGCACACCACTGATGAGAGCTGAAGAAGCAGGTTGATTTGTTGGATCAGAGATATGTCACCAAACAAAAATTGAAGGGTCAAAGCTAGAGCCCGGGTATTATTTGCCAGCGGTCGACTTCCTGATTACTTATAGGACTAAATGGTATTAAAGAATTACCTTGAAATTGATTTAGTTGTTTTACTCTCGACTTAAGATATATCAGTTCTTTTGATTTGCTTTTCGGATATTTTCTAACGATTGGATAAATTATGGCACATGATAATGACTTAGGTTTTCAAACCAGGACCGAGACGACTGTTCAGCAACTTGGCCAGAAAATTTTAAGAGACATTGTTTAGAGGTAACTCTCAGTTAGTAAACTGTTTCTCAGCTTAAGTACTCATTTTAACCTTGCAACGCTTGGAACTATAGTTGATCTTCAATGTGACTATTGGCACAATATACTAGGTAAATGAGATATTCTTAAGCATATAAAATTAAAGCAGAATAGTGAGGACTATCATGTACGGTTGTGGAACATTCCATATAACTTTTGTTAGCACAAAGTTTGTCATGAATCAAGCGACAAAATACTATTAGTGAAGTAAGCGACAATGAACTTCTGCTAGCCCGTGCAGGTGCACGGGTTGATGACTAGTATTTACTAACTGGAGGCACCGTAGAAGCCTCCACGTTAATCCTAGAGATTAGCAAATATAATCCATCCGATCAAATAGTCATCCGTAGCCATTAGATTAAGTAGCCCTTATTCCACCGGCCGCCACGGCGTGACTCCTCAACCGGTACAAAAAAGAACAACATCTTTTAGATCCTAGATCTGACCGGAAGAAGACATGTTTCCCTGTTCGTGGTGCTTCTGTAGAAGCCATCTCCACAGTGAACTTGGCGCAGATATTTGCTGGAGCATCGACGAGGCGACCTTCCTCTGCTGCGACACAGGTCCTCTGCTGTGACACAGGTATGTTCCTCTCATCTTCACAGCATCGGCAAGACACCCAATAAATCTATCCAGTTTGAGGTAACTAAGATGATTATAGGAAGCAGCTGTTACGTACGGTTGGAACGTCAAGAGAAGATGAAGATCCAATAATCGCGTGCGAGAGTCCGAGAATTTCCAGCTCTCTCGATCACGTTTCCCTCCTCTGGCAGAGCCAGCCGTTCGATCAAAGCCTGGATAGCGTGTGTACATACAATTCCACTAATCAGCTTATGCCCATATAAATTATTCGTTTAATCCTCCTCCTACGGTAGTATCACATGGTTGTTCAGCAACTTAGCCCGGGCAGCCGCCAGGGCATTGCTGGGTTGTTCTCTCCAACTGTCCGCTGAATCTTATTTCCAAGTTCTAGACATATTGCAGTCCACCACGTATACTCCAATACAGATTTTATCTCACAATTCCTGATTTATAAGAGGAAGAGGTGAGCCATCGCATTTAGCTGATTTGGTTGCTGACGGTTTTAGAAGAGGAAGAGGTGTGCCAGCCTGCCGCGAGGGCGGACTGACGGTGCAGCTCTTCTCGGTGCCTCGACGCCTTCTAACTTCCTACGTCCAAGCACCAGGCAAGAATTTGTACCCTTAAATTCTCTGTTGTAGATATATCTTTCGTCTGCACTCGGTGAATTCAGAAGCTATAACTGTGTTAGACTTGCGTCAGCAACATATTAATCACGTTTTCACTCCCCAGTTAAATATGCATGAAGGTGTCGGTGTGATTGCTCTATTTTTCAGTTAGTAAGATTAGGATTTCCTTACTTATTTGTAGCGGTCTACACTGGTCTTATAGGATTATTTAATTTTCTCAGTGCCAGGCATCTGAATAGCTCTCTAAATAGTACTGCATTTTTTATTTATATTTTTGGTTTGCATCTCAAGTTTAATTATATCCGAGGTGTGTTTAGTTGTGACTTTCTAGCCCGGAGAGCAGATATTTGCATGCAGGATAAAGGATCTAATACACATATTTGTAATCCGAAGCATGGAATAAAAATCTGATATGTGTCTTAGTTTTGGGGTTAAATAGTACTTATATATCCTCTCTTCTTTCCATGTTAACATGTGCAATGAATATTTGTTATGCTAGGCTATAGGTCTGTCCAATCTCATATATAGTTTGAGAGCACAACATTAGAAATTTCACGGTTGTGTTCATATGGGCGAGAGCTTTTACATTGTGATGCACCAAGTAATTTGTGTTCAATTATATGGCACCCCACTGATGAGAGCTGAAGAAGCAGGTTGATTTGTTGGATCAGAGATATGTCACCAAACAAAAATTGAAGGGTCAAAGCTAGAGCCCAGGTATTATTTGCCAGCGGTCGACTTCCTGATTACTTATAGGACTAAATGGTATTAAAGAATTACCTTGAAATTGATTTAGTTGTTTTACTCTCGACTTAAGATATATCAGTTCTTTTGATTTGCTTTTCGGATATTTTCTAACGATTGGATAAATTATGGCACATGATAATGACTTAGGTTTTCAAACCAGGACCGAGACGACTGTTCAGCAACTTGGCCAGAAAATTTTAAGAGACATTGTTTAGAGGTAACTCTCAGTTAGTAAACTGTTTCTCAGCTTAAGTACTCATTTTAACCTTGCAACGCTTTGAACTATAGTTGATCTTCAATGTGACTATTGGCACAATATACTAGGTAAATGAGATATTCTTAAGCATATAAAATTAAAGCAGAATAGTGAGGACTATCATGTACGGTTGTGGAACATTCCATATAACTTTTGTTAGCACAAAGTTTGTCATGAATCAAGCGACAAAATACTATTAGTGAAGTAAGCGACAATGAACTTCTGCTAGCCCGTGCAGGTGCACGGGTTGATGAGTAGTATTTTATAACCTGATTTGCACGTACGAAACAAACCAAATTCAGCCTGATATCCACGTTTTGTTACCTACACGGACTCCAAAGCTTGTACTGGCTGTCCACGTGATACAAAATTACCAAGGAGATCTGTCCAACAAAGAGTCTAAATTCTTCACGTAGACTAGTATGCCACCAATTCGATGCAACCTGCTCTCTCTGCGAACAGAACAACAAGGCGCAATTGAAATTGCTCCTCTTCGTTATAACCAAACGCAATGCACTGGCACGGTCCCAATAAACAAATATAGTCCAGTTAGTAATGAATCTCGGCGGATCCAAGAATTACCGATCCACAAGAGAACATGAATCCTAGCGCCACCAAAGCTGATGGTATTGGCGGCAGAAGGACACTCGGTAATATCTTCTGCAGTAACGAAAACAACAGGGAAACACCGGTGTTTTGGCAGATCGCCTTCGGCAGCAGAACAAACTTTAGCAGATAATTCTCAGTAAAAAATTTGCCGTCATAAATTTGACAACTCTCATACCAAGATGATACGAATCAATGTAATCCAAAGGAGGTTTGGTCCAATCTTTCACGGCGATCGATAGAATCAGCAAGATAGCAAAAGAGAACTCAATCTGAAATAGATCAAACTGATCTCTCTTTAATTCCTCGCGTTAAAACTGACTGGAATCAATTCTCACGCATGGCATAACATCAGATCTCAAAGATCAGCAAGTAAACACACCGATATGCGCCCCCAAACATTGGGATTTTTTTGGTCTCTTCTTTAGCTCGAAAATAACAAGTCTATGATACCATGGCGGTTGCCATAACCCTATATGGGTGACTCCAAATGCTACTTTGGCTGGGCTAGGCCCCATACCAAACTAAAAGCCGAAATGGCAAAACACACTTGATTTTGGACAGGCCCAAAACCATCACACAAAAATAAAAACAAACTGAATTAAAAACATGACGCGAACTTAATTAAAATAGAACACCTAAATATCTTTGGCTGCAGCTCTTCGGCGAATACGAAACACCATTGGAGGTGTACGAAAGTTGGGCTTCACATCATTTTCTGGTGGCACTTCAAAGCAGAATTGTCTAAGCTTAGAACATACGGAGGTGGCAAAATATCAGGAGTAGTAGCTATCCTCCCCTCATCACCTCTCAAGCAACCTTGTAATTAAGATACAAGAAGTCTCTTGTGTCCCCAACACACCCAATACACTTGTCAGATGTATAGGTGCACTAGTTCGGCGAAGAGATTGTGAAATACAAGTAATATGGATGATTATAAGTGGTAATTGCAATCTGAAATAAAAATCACTGCGAGCAAACATGTAATAGAACTTGTTGTAAAAAGTGTTTCAATGCTTAGAAACAAGGCCTATGTATCATACTTTCACTAGTGGACACTCTGAACAAAGATAACATAATTGAACACATAAATATCATTCTTCACTATGCTACACTGAACTACTCTCTAGTTGGATAACGAACACTAATCATGTGTAGGGCTACAAAGCACTCCATAAAGTTCACTTTCCCCAAACTAGATTGCCCCACACTATCACCTTGAGTGCACTAGATGGTTCTAGACAAATACCAACAATTCATAGAGACATCCAACTCAAATCATAACTCATGATAAGTATAACTGTAAACTTTAGCCTAAGAGACACACATAATGCACACACTGTCACCTTCACATCATGGGCCAAGGTGTCTCCGGAGATTACAAGAATAAAACCACTTGAGTAGCATAATAGATGAAGAGCAACATCTACCAATTCAACTAGATACAAAGCTCATGATCACATATGGATCACACCATGGGAGAGAGAGATGAACCACATAGCTACCGGTAGAGCCCTCAGCCCCTGGGGAGAACTACTCCCTCCTCATCATGGGAGACAGCAACGGAGATGAAGATGGCAGTGGAGTCGATGGAGATGGCTCCGGGGGCAATTCCCTATCCCGGCAGGGTGCCGGAACAGAGACTTTTGTCCCCTGAACTTCGTCTGCGACGGCGGTGGCGATGCGGAACTTTATCTGGGAAAATGCCGATTGATTTAGGGTTTTCACGTCGGAGGCTTTATATAGGTGGAGGGGCGATGTCAGAGAAACCCAGGGGGCCCACCCCAGGTGGTGGCGCGGCTAGGGGTGGACCCACGCCACCAGGTAGTGTGGCCATCTCCTGGGCCTCCTCCATCTCTGCTTTGGACTCCGTCTCGTGTCGGGGAAAATAGGAACTTCGGGCTTCGTTTCGTCCAATTCCGAGAATATTTTCTATGTAACTTTTCTGAAACACAAAAATAGCAGAAAACAGGGACTGGCACTGTGGCATCTCGTTAATAGGTTAGTTCCAGAAAATGCATAAAAATGCCATGAAGTGTAAACAAAACATAAAGCAATAGGTGTAAAACAAGCATGGAGCATCAAAAATTATAGATACGTTTACGACGTATCAAGGGCGTCGGATGAACTCGAAGGTAGAGGTAAGCTAAACAAAGCGTGATTATGCGTGTATCGAGAATAAGCGTGGTACTCAATTGGCTCAATCTCAATCTGTCCCTGGCCGGCCTCTCCTGGCCCCTATATATAGGTGGCTAGGTCTCAAGGATCCGGTCGGGTTCAATACAAATTACAATGTCCGCATACGATATCAACTAGTATTTCGACTATGCCTATGACTGGGCCTATCTTAACGGGCCTCAGGGGTACAAAGATAACAGGCTCTATTAGCTATACCCTTGTCAAGAGGGCTTACGCACAAAGTGTGTCCACAAAATATATGGGTTGCAGCATGATGGCTACAGGAATCACCTGTGTCAACCCCTCCCCACTGTCAACCCTTGGGCGAGCGACTTGCAAGGCTATACAACTTGCCAATCGAGCGCCCCATCGCAGGCGCCTCGCTCGACCAGCTCCACGAGCTGAGATAGATGGATATGCTACAAACGGCATCCCATCCTTGCTATCCTAAGGCTCAGCGACTGGCACGACCAAGTACTGCAGACGAGTAGCTCGCAGCGGGAGACTCGGATCGTCAAGGAACAAAGTCAAGACGAGAGCTCCCTTTGGAGTCGCCATGCTACTGACCTTACAGGCCAAGGCAAGAGACTCGCTACAATTACAGCGAACGAATATCCTCCCCTACCTCGGACTGGCAAACCAAGCGGCTAAGTAATACACTCGGGGACTCGCGATTCTGACCCCAGTACGCATGCGAAAGATAGCCAAGCAGGACCCCTCCCTGGAGTCACTATGCGACCGGCCTTACGGGCCGCAGTGAGCGACATGCTAGCTCAACAGCACACAAATCTCAGTCACTGCTATCCCTGATAGAGCGATCTACAGTCCTAAGTAGCATGCTTGGGGACTCGCAGCCCAAACCCGATGCATCCGCAAAAACACCAAGTAGGAGCCCTCATGGAGTCGCCCTGCAACTGGACTAACAGCCACAGCGAGTCGACAACAATGGTCAATGAGTCCATAGCAAAGCCAAATTGGCGAAAGGGTAAAATTCCCATTATATTGACATACATACATGTCTAGCGGCAATTTACAGGTCTATTCGGTTACATCAGGCCTCGCCCCAATCTCGAGGTACTCCTCCCCTACAAAAGGCAAACTCGGGACTTCCTCCGGATACCACATCACAAATGTAGTAGTCTCAAAGGTTGTCAGCTCTCGATCGCTAGCCGTCCGGATATAATCTGTAGGCACAAAGTCTGTCTCATGGCTCCCCGCGGATGCACCATCCTCTGGTGCAGAGAGGAATGAATGAATTAAATGATGAAGCAATGAGAGAAGCCAAGAAATCTCTTAAGGAGAAGGGTATTAAATCCGAAGACGTGAAGAATCTACCACCTATAGAAGAACTATGTAAGCCAATCCCTCGCTCCGCCACTATTGAGGTACACTCTCTCCAACGCTTTGATAATAGAGATATTCCTTACTCTAAACCTCCTGATCAATGCTTAGATGAGTTTGATAATTTCATTGTCAAGCAAGATAATTTTAATAAGAGAGTGCAGAATCATTTGTTGGAAAATTCTAGAGCTATTAACAAGTTGCAGGATATTGTGGAGAGAACCTCCAATGATGTGAAGATGCCTGTTAAACATTTTCAAATGGTTCAGAATCAAATTGATCAGCTTACCAAGGTGCAAAAAGATTTGCTAGTTAATGCTTCAAGAGAAAAACAAGCGTGTGAAATACGCACTAGAGGGGGTGCTTCTACTTAGGATCCCTTATATCCTGAAGGACATCCTAAGAGGATCGAGCAAGATTCTCAACGTACTGCAGGTGATGATATTCCTTCCAAGAAGAAGAAGAAGAAGCATAAAACGGTTGCATAATCTTCTGAAATAGGTAAAAATCCTAATAGTGTTTCTATTTCTGATGCTGAAACCAAAAGTGCTAATGCTTCTGATAAAGAAGAAGTTGAAGAGAAACCAGAAAAGCTTGCTAAGAATGCAAAGTACACTAAGGAAGACTTCACTGTCAACAAGCATGGTTATGAGACAGAACCTTGGGTGCAGAAACCAATGCCTTTTCCTAGTAAGATACATAAATCCAAGGAAGAAGAACACTACAATAGGTTTTGTGAATGGATGAGACCTTTATTTTTGCAAATTCCTTCGAGTGATGCTATTAAAATGCCTCCTTATTCAAAATATATGAAAGATATTGTTACTAACAAGAGGAAGATTCCTAGTGAGGAAATTTCCACTTTACTTGCTAATTATTCTTTTGATGGTAAAATCCCAGAGAAGCTTGGAGATCCAGGTATACCTACTATTCCTTGCTCTATTAAAAATAATTATGTTAGAACTGCTTTGTGTGATTTGGGAGCCGGAGTTAGTGTAATGCCTTTTTCTCTCTATAAGAGACTTGATCTAGAAAAATTCATATCGACTGATATATCTAAGCAAATGGCTGATAAGTCTACTACTATTCCTATTGGTATATGTGAAAATGTTCCTGTTCAGGTTGCTAATAATTGTTTGATATTAACTGACTTTGTTGTGTTGGAAATGCCTGAAGATGACAATATGTCTATTATTCTTGGGAGACCTTTTCTAAACACTGTAGGTGCTGTTATTGATTGCAACCAAGGGAAAGTCACTTTTAATGTTAATGATAAAGAGCACACGGTTTATTTTCCCAAGAATTGATAGAAAATATGCTCTAAACTCAATCAAGAATGTTGAGACCATCAAAGTTGGTCAAATTTATTGTTCAGAGCCAAAGCCCAAAGAAGAATATCAAATTGTTATGGTTGGGACTATGCCTATCAAGGTCGAGGTAACATAATCATTTAGTGAAATGCAAAGGTTTGCTTCATAGAAAATTGGTTTGGTAACAAGACTTGATCAACCTTGTTAACAAAGCAGTTTTTGAACGAATGAAACTATGTTTTCAACGCATTTACTTTTCTTTATTCATGCTTCCACCTTGTTCACTTTTGTTTCCGCTATTTAGTTCCATAATAGAGTATCTTAGAGCTGCTGTAAACTTGGTTTGAATTCCCCTTCTATCGTTCCATCTTTGTTTTCCCAAGTTTTTAATCTCTTGTCAATTTCTGAAAAATCCTCAAAAATAAAGTTTCTCAAAAAATTCCAGAAAATTCTTTTTAATATTTTATGTCAAAAATGAGGTAGAGAGGCACCTGGGACACACCAGGGGGACCCACCATGCCACCACACCACATGGTGGCGCGGCCCAGGCTTGGCCGCGCCATGGCATGGTGAGGGTGGGCCCCCTGGCCCTCCACTTACCTCTTCACCCTCACTTCACTCTCTCTCCCGAAATATCTCCACACCACAGCTCAAACCCGTGTTCTTGTTGTTCTTCCCCGTGATTTTTGAATCTCCTTGCTCAGTCCATCTTTGCTGCTGAGATTTGGAGCATTTGTTCTCTGGTATGTGACTCCTTCGATTGTTGACGAGGGGTTAACTTGACAAATGTCCTAGATGAAGGACTTAGGATCGGGGAGATAGGGCGTCGGATGAACTCGAAGGTAAAATAAGGTGTCTATGAAAGTAAATGTGGGTGTAATACCTGGCTTGCTTTTCCATCTGTCCCACACCGTCCCCTCCTAGCCCCTATATATAGGTGGCTAGGTCTCGAGGATCGGGTAGGGTCCGATACAGATTACAATATCGACATACGGTAAGAACTCGTATTTCGACTAGTATTACAATTGGGCCTAGCTTAACGGGCCTCAGGGGTACTCAACTGAAGGGCTCTATTATCTATACCCTTGTCAGTAGCCCCTGAGATTCTACCAGAATTGCAGATTCAGGTTGAATCTCTAATCTTTAATCTTCGACCTGATCATTTCTTTGATTTCTTCATATCTACAAATCTTCGACTTGGTCTTTCGATTTATTCTCATGATAATATCTCGCAAGGGGTTTTGATGAACAAGCCTGACAACTCTGACGGATCTAGAGGTCAGTTAACTGCCGGAACAGACACTTGCCACCTACTTCAAATTCAATCCCCTTGGACTTGAATTCGGGAAACTGGTCAAACCCATTCTTTTGCCGCATTTAGGACTTACAAAGAATGAGTCCCAGTGGTTCTCAGGGTACCCAGTGCGTCCACCAGGATTTTTCTTCGCATCGTAGACACGGATACATGCCAGCAGAGCGCATCCATGTGCGTATACTGGGCCACACAGGACGGATCCTAGGGTCTTACCTTCATGATAAATCACGGCATTCGAGTTTCGTTGCAATAACGCAACTCGAGAATCGCATGTCGCAGTCTTATTTGACTGAAAATATTCGGGTTATATAACCATGACTTAATAAACAACTCGCTCCCGATGAGAGTAATAACGTTTCATCGAATTTTCCTTCACCTTCCTTCCTCCCGTATTCGTGAATAAACATCATCGGGTGCGCGCCCAGCGCTCCCGATGAGAGTAGCCCCCGAGGCTATAGTCGATTTTTTTTTGAGTATAGGCTCAAATATAGTGTGCTCCATCTTTATACTTTAGCTCGAAATAATTTGATGATAATATCGTCGGGGGCGCGCTCAGCGCTCCCGATAGTAGTAGCCCCCGAGGCTATAGTTGAATGTTTTCGGATATAGTCTCCAAAATTGATTCCTGTATTGTCGGCGCCAATCTTTTGTCTACTTTCTTGTCATCCTTTATCCGCAAATCGCCATATTCAATATTTGTCGAGTATATCTTTGGTCTTGTATTTTCTTCATGACGTCAGTGGCCAAATTTCTCCATACATCACTTAGACTGAGCGTGAACCATTTCGTGGGTAGCGCGGTAATTTTGTATTTTCCCTGCCCGTTAGTGGGCTGCCGCTTCCTCTCCTGGCGCCACGTTTCAGCCCACGTTCCTTTACCGAGAAGGTATATTAGGGGAGAGTGGGGATTCGTACTGTTTACCAGCTCTTTGTCTCCGCCACCGCCACCACCACCATTGTCAATCTCTGCGCCCTGTTCTTCTCCTGCATAGCCCCTGAGCGCAGATTCGTAGATGTGCGTGAAGCACTTGGCGGCGAAGAACAAGATGGCCAAGGGGAAGGCGACGAACTCCGCAACGAGCTGGGTACCCTCTGCTTTCACGCAGAAGGAGCTGGACAAGGCCAAGGCGGACGGTCTCGTCTCCAACAACGACTCCATCATCTTTCCTAGCACCGAGCGGATCCCCAAGCCCCCGAGCGGCTACCGGGTGATGTTCCTCGCTTTCCTTCCCCGTGGACTCTCTCTTCCTGCCCATGAGTTCCTTCATGGGCTTCTTTATGTTTACGGTGTGCAGCTTCACCAGCTCACACCTAACTCTATCCTCCACATTGCCTGTTTCGTGACTCTTTGCGAGTCGTTCCTGGGGATCGAACCCCATTTTCTTCTCTCGAGGTCCATCTTTCGGCTCCACCCCAGCGTTTCTTTATCAAATAACCCTGAACTGGGCGGAGCTGTCGTTTCTGTGCGTGCTGAAGCCCAATATTTGGAATTTTCCATGTCTGCAACAGTCCAGTGATGGAGGACCAAATGATTTTATATCAAAGACCGTAAGGCCTCCTCCAATGATGAATACGATAGCCCTTTTTGATGCTTCCAAGGAATTGAAGAAGTTGTCATCGTGGGATTCAGCTCCCACAAATGCAGAGATGGAGGAGATCGCACCGTTGCTGACCCGCATCCAAGCCCTGAAAGGAGGTAAAGGAGGCGCTCTATCGGGTATTCAACTCATGGCGTTCTTTGTGCAACGTCGGGTCAACCCCTGCAGCATCGTCTTTCCAAGCTTTGGAACTATTCTGGCTTGGTAGATTCTTCTCGAGTCTCTGGAGATCTGATTGAGAAGCAAGATGTCGACAAGCGGGTCAGGGCTCTTACCAAGCTCACCAAGGATCATGCAGTTGCGGACTTGGCCGCTAACTATTTTGACTCCGCGCACCCCTTGCCCAAGGTACGTTCTTGCTGTATTGTATTCTTTTGTCTTTTTCATCGCCTTCTTACTGTCCTTTAAGCTTGTCTTGATGATTTTACTGACTTTACTCATTTGCAGGACCACCAGTTCCTTGTTTCACGCCCTCCCCTTCCAGAGGAGGGGCCTCTTCCGGTGAATCTGGCTTCTGCTGCTTCCGACGCCCACGAGGCTGAAGAAAATCAGGACGGAAATGATGCCGAAGGATCGGAGGAAGATACCAGCTCGACAACGTCGCCTCCTCCTGCGCTTTCTGAGGATACTTATGTTGATAAGAAGAGGAAGTGTGTCGAAGAGCTTGCTTCTTCGAGTACCTCCATTCAGAGAACTGCGGCCGATGAAGCCCCTATTCGAGAAGATGATCTAGAACTTTTTGACTTCATGGCATCGTAAGTGTTCTACGAATTTTATGATTTTGTTGTGTTTGATTTCTTCCTTTCGGGTTGTATAAAACCTATTTCCTTTTGCTTTCTCTGCAGTGATGATGAAGACCTGAAAAGGGATGCTACCATTGCTCCTTCTGCTGAAGATATAACTGCCGATGAACCTCCTGTGCAAGAAGCTGAGCCGGCCGTGAAGTCTCCGAAAGCCCCCAGAGCTTCTATTAAGAAAGTTCCGGTGACCCGGAGCGCCAAGCGGTTGAAGAAATCAAAGGAAACCGATGTTTCCCTTGAGGCCCACGGGTCCGCGGACTCCCTTGATGATGTGAGTAATTGTCCTTGACTTATTTTCCTTGCATCATCCATATACTTACGTGTTCTTCCTTGTCAAGAATTGTTGAAAAAAATTGTCGCCTTGGGCACTGAGTGTGCTGAGTACTTGAAAGCTGCTAGAGCTTCCGAAGGTGAACTCCTTTTTCTACATTTGCTTATCTTGCACGCTCTTCTTTGCTTGTTGCTTGACTTTCCCTTTCCTCCTTGTTGTCTTGCAGATGCTTTGGCGACAGCCAATGCTCGCATTTCTTCGCTGGAAGCTGAACTCAGCGCTTCTCGGAAAGCTTTTGATGCCATGACTGCTGCCAAGGTCAGTGCTGAGAAGTCGAATAAATCAGCACTGGCTAAGGCGAAGAAAGCGGAGAAAGCCTTGGCTGACGCTAACAAGGAGCACCTCCAGCGGGAGCAAGCTGTGGCTGAACGGCTGAATATGATGTCTGCTACTGCTGGAGGTACATACTATACCTTTCTTCTTCTTCTGCTGTTGTTTTACTTGCTTTCTTGTACTCGCTGACATTTTCCTCTTCTGCTGCTCTCTGTTCCCTTGGTTCTACAGAATGCACCAAGGTGTCTTCGTCGACTTTGCAACCAGGCGATGATCCTCTCATGGCCGTGGTTAGCTTACTTGAAGCGAACTGGATATCTGTCCAAGAAATCTTCGAGTTGGTTAACCGCGTTCTTACGCGGATTTTTGTCGGGTTGTGGCCCAAGCAGAAGGCGGAGGTTCCAAACAATGATGTGAAGAAACTCGCCCAAGCCTTCGACACTACTAAAGACCCCATCCTTCAAATGAAAGGCCTTTCTTTGAAGCGAGGTGCCGAGGGGGCCATTGCATTTTCATATGCACATGGCGCGGAGTTTGTCTGGGAGAAGGTTGGCTCTTCCCACGGCTGCACCCGCTCAGAGCTGAAGGCTTTCTTTGAGAAGGTGAAGAAGTTTGCGCCTGCCATCGTGGCGATGATTTTTCCTTCAACGGCTTCTGCGGCTTCTTCTACACCAGCTTCTTCGACTCCAGTGACTAACGAATCCGCGCCTCCTTCAACTACTGGTGCTGCTTCTGCCACTCCTTCTTCTGCCACGGAGTAGGACGCTGAGGTGGCGTAGACTTAGTCTTCTTGTTGTATTTTTAATTTCTTTTGTTGTTATGAACTTCTAGTTTGTGCTTTGCCTGAGAACTTGTCAAAAGGCTTTGTACTCGTTTGTAGATATCTTTTCTAATATGAGATGCTTGAATGACATTTCTGAGATGTGCCTCTTCTTCTCGTTAACTTCCAGCTTTTGCTTGCTGGTGAATCATCGGGTTATGATCGAGCTCCGTCTCCTGATGATATATTCGCCTCTGGGATTTCCTTGCCTCCTCGACCTCCCTGTCGATGTGAGGAATATTCTTTCAGAGTTGCAGACCTTGAGAGCCGCCTATCCTTGATGAAATGCCAGGCACAAGTTGCTCTAGACAAGGCTAGTAAATCCCATGGTCTTGTAAAACAAGTGTCTGCTCTTGAAGACAAATTGTCGGGTCTAGTAGCGAGGATAGCTCATTTTGAGGAATGCGAGTCTTTTCTGCTTGGTATCGTCAAGTCTGTTTGCGAGATGTTACTTTGTAAGTCTTGGTGAGCCTCTTCTCTTTGTTTTTCCTGTTGTCTTCTGCGCGCTGATTTTTGCTTGAACTGCAGGTACCTGCCTTGATCTTGTTGGCGAATCAAGTCGAGTTACTGAGCAGATTACTGCTCTTCAAAATGCTGCTCAAGGAACCGAAAGCTTATGGTCCAATCCCCGTCATTGTCGCACTATCGTGCTTCTTCAGGATCGTGCGCAGTACATCGACGAAGCTGTTGATGGTTGTCGGAAGGCCCTGACAACCATGTACTTTGTCATGTTGCCTCGTAATCCTATGCCAAGGGATTTTAGATAGCTACTCAAAACTTTCCGGACGAGCCAGCGAGTCCACCTCCTTATAAAGCTGAATTTGATTGCTGGTGCTAATTTCGCTCTTGGATGGATGCGAAAGTGGAATCCAAGACTTAATTTCGTCCGCATGTCTCAGAGTTTGCCTCTAGGACGAACTACGGTTAGTATTCACATGGATGCAACGCTGGAACCATCAAGGAGGATTATCTCGAGGTTATTGCAAGAGGACGCTAGGTTTTTTCAGGAGTATCAGTACTTGAACCCTTTTGGTGTCGATGACTTAGAACCACCTGCATCGTGATTTTGATGTATATAGTTATTGTACCGCGAGAGTGTTTTTTCCCTGAGTTGTTACCCGAGGGAAATTTTAGTATTCAAGGTGTTTGGTTTGCTTTGGCGTTTGCCGCGTTTAGATATGTAAGCTCAGATATGAGGAACTTATCTTTATTATACTTGTAATATAAGATACATGGGGTGACCCAAGAGATCCGGCGTGTGACCTGTGTTCCGGATCTAGAGGGCATTGCCCTAGGATGACTTGTGGCTTTTACAGCTTTTTTCTTCTACCTTACTTTGGTGTTCTCGACACTTATGCCCCCGTGGCCTTCTCTTCTTCCCTTGTAGTTTTGTCTTCTCCTGATGCTTCTACTCGTGGTTTCTTCATCTCTGGTTCCGCGGGATGTCCTTCGGGTAACTTGTCGACTTCTGTAGTCGCGCTTTTCGCTTTCTCTTTGGGTTCTCCATGGTTGGCTATCATGCCAAAGTTTTGTGCCATCTTGTGGAACTCCTTGTCGCATAGGTCTGATACCTCGAAGCTTCCTTTTACTGTGATGATTCTCTTTGGTCCTGGCATCTTGAGTACTAGATACGTGTAGTGAGGTACTGCCATGAATCGCGAAAACGCGGGTCGCCCGAGGATCACGTGATACTGAGATGGCTAGTCCATGACTTCGAAGTCTAGCTTTTCTCTTCTGTAGTTTTGTCGATTGCCGAAGCAAACGTTGAGTGCTATCCGACCTAGTGGATAATTGGCGCTTACTAGTACGATCCCGTGGAAGGAGCAGTCTGTTGGTTTCAGGAACTCTAGTGATATATGCATTGCTCTAAGTGTCTTTGCATATATCAAGTTTATTCCACTTCCCGCATCCATGAATATTCTGTCGACATCATAGGTCCCGATTTGAGCTTTGAGTACCAAGGGCACGTTTCCTAGCCGAGGTACTGTTATTGGGTGATCATCTCTGCTGAATTCAATTGGTTGCTCTGACCAATGGAGATACTCTGTTGTTGCTGGTGGTGAAGTTATTGCGAGGTTGACTTGTTGAGTTATGCTTTTCTCCTCTTTGTTCGACTTGGGCACTGGCTGTATCATTGCTGTAATGTGCCCTTTAGATGGAACATATCCTTCGTCGTCATCGCGTCCCTGATTTGATTGATCTTGGTTCTTATGAGCTCCACTGTTTCCTTGTTGGGTTGCAGGTGCGTTGCTTGTGTTTCCTTCGTATCCTTGCCGTTTTGCTTCGGCTTGCTTGTTGAGTGCTGCTTCCTGCAGTTTCAAGAATGTAGTGCAATCTTTCATTGCATGTCTGGATACATGTTTCCCATCGACAAACGCAGAGTGAATGTGGCATGGTCCATTGAGCATATCTTCTGGTGATGGGTTATACTCTCTGGATTCCCTTGGTTGAAACTTTCTGGAATCTTCTTTTCTGTAGCTATGGTATCCTGAGTTTTTACGGTTGTTGCTCTGGTAGCTGTTATCTTTGTACCCTGCGGCTACTTGGTTGTGAGACCCATAGTTGTCGTAGTTGCGGGATCTTCTGCGTTGACCTCCATACCCGTTTCCTCTATCATCCTCTGGTGATTGCGTGCGTTTATTGTTGCACGCATCCTCTCCATCTGCAAATCTGTTTGCTACATCCATTAGATCTGATACTGTTTTCGGCTTTATCCTGCCCATCTCTTCGACTAGGTCTCCTCATCGTAACCCAACTATGAATGCGTCTATTGCTCTTTCATCTAAGACTTCGACTGCCGAGTTTTTGATTATACTCCACCTTTGGATGTATGCCCTCAATGCTTCCCCGCGTTGCTGCATGCAGGCTTTGACTTCTTCTATAGATGCTGGCCGCTTGTATGTCGACTTGAAGTTACTCGTGAATTGCTTTGTGAGTTCTTCCCAACTTACAATTGTTTCCTCTCCTAGTTTGCTTAACCATGACCTTGCAGCACCGGTGAGGTGTAACTGCAAACTTTGCATTGTTGTTTTCCTGGTTCCTCCTAATATTTTTACTGCTTGCAGGTAGTCTGAAAGCCATGACTATGGCTCCTGAGACCCGTCGTACTTTTGCTGGTCATGAGGTAATTTCAAACCTTTGGGTACTGGCGTGATGCGAACCCTACGGGTAAAGCATGGCGCCCTCATCTCCTTTTCATCGTCTTCATAGTCGCGTGTTTTATTAGGAGTTCTGGATCATCGACTTCCTTTGTTCTTTGGATTGTCGTATCGTTCTGGTGACGGCGTCCTAGATCGTCGACTTCCACTTACATGCCGAGGACTGTTGTGATGGCATGGTGACCTTGCTTTGTGGGTTCCTTTGCTGTGATACGCTTCTTCCTCTTTTGCTGATAATTTGTTGCCTACCATCTTCAATCCGTTTAGTGCTGCGCGGTGCATAGGTTCCCTCGGATCTCCTGGGTTAGGTCGTGTTGTATACAAGTATGCTTGAGCTGCCACCAGTGCTGCTTCAGGAGTTTTTGGTATAATATTTTCTTGATCGTCGACCGATAGGAAGGACGAGTTGAGGTTTTTCGAGATACTTTGCCTTTCTGAATGCCTGAGATTCTCATATCTCGATCCATGTCGATGATGCCTTCTGTTTGTGTATGATGCATCGCTTCGTGCTCTGCGAGCAGCGTCGCTTGCTGCAATGGCTGAGTCCTTCCTTTTCTGTATTTCAATCCTTTCTTTTGCTAATAACTTCGCCTGCTGCCTTAGGGCGTAATGGTATCCCAAAAGCATGTTTTGGCTGGAATTTGCTAGTATTGGTGTGCCGTGCTCCACGGCTGTATTGATTGTTCTCCACTCATCTTCTGATAGTCGAACTTTTACCCTTGTTGCGAGGGAGTCAGCGGTTTCTCCTTCTGCTAAGTGGTTTGCTCCTCTGTTTATGTTTGCTGGATTGAGCACTGGATTGTTGTTATCATCGAGTTCTTTTGAATTGTCTTCTGTGATGGCTAATATCTGGCATCAATTGTCGAGTTTGCCATTGTAACTTGAGAAGATCGAATTGTCATCTTCAGAAAGTTCTAGTCCTATTTTCCAAGTGTCCGTTGATTGATCTGAGATGTCGTCGTGGTAGATCGTGAGATCTTCGAATTGAGCTTCTAAGTCGAGGTTTTCCATGGTTTCATCACCTTCTGCAATTTTTCTTTCTTCTGCTTCGGCCAAGCTGATCGGCGAGTTTACCTCGCTGGAAGAACCTTCTGACGATTCTGACATTGCTACTGTTTCGGGTTCACTTGCCGATGGATCCGGTTTTGTCGGATCTGAAAGGCGAATCGAACCTAGTGATCCGACGCGAAAGTTTAGACTTCCGATCGTCAAATCCATATCTTGACCCATACTCTCAAATACTTGCGCAAAACTTGACTGGTGAGGTTAAAAATCGATGGTTCCGAAGGATATCTGAATTTCGTCGATTTGCGGATTGCTATTGGCTAAAAGCGAAAAAGCCGTCAAATTCATGATTCCAACGCCCAGAGTCCCCACGGTCGGCGCCAATTGACGAGGGGTTAACTCGACAAATGTCCTAGATGAAGGACTTAGGATCGGGGAGACAGGGCGTCGGATGAACTCGAAGGTAAAATAAGGTGTCTATGAAAGTAAACGTGGGTGTAATACCTGGCTTGCTTTTCAATCTGTCCCACACCGTCCCCTCCTGGCCCCTATATATAGGTGGCCAGGTCTCGAGGATCGGGTAGGGTCCGATACAGATTACAATATCGACGTATGGTAAGAACTTGTATTTCGACTAGTATTACAATTGGGCCTAGCTTAACGGGGCTCAGGGGTACTCAACTGACGGGCTCTATTATCTATACCCTTGTCAATTGTCCAAGTAGAATTTTGTTTAGTGGAGTATTTCTTGAGTATTTTAGCACTATAGGTGACAGGTTAAATGAGTTAGCATGCTTGTTCTATTGCTTAGATATGTTATTTTGATGCATGTTAACCCTCTTGCGACTCCCTATAGCAGTTCCCTCCATTTCTTTGTCTAAAAATTACTTTGTATGAGGATTGTTAAAAAAATTCAGAAAAGGAAAATGGACAACTGCACTTATGGAGAATTCTTTGAGAGAGAAGCACCAAGGGCATCAACGCCTTCAATATCCACGACTCAATATAGGACATCTTACAATGAAGATCTTATGTCACCGAACATTGGCGATGAGGGGGATGATGGAGATGCGCATCCATCCACCTTCCCTGTGCTAATTTTTTGAGTGATGCAGGGATTCTTGAGTATTTCTTACTCCTTGTTGACAGGGTTGAATTGACTACATACATGACGAATGAGAGTAACCAATATGCTATACTCACGAAGATTTTTTTGAGAGCTTTAAATTTACTAACTCATCTTTCAAGCCATCCACTGCATTTAAGATTTATGATAAGTCTATCACCATGTCTTTGGAGAAATTTTGTGGCATTCTAGGTGTCCCCATGTTTGGGACAGCGAAGAAGATTCAGAACCGACCATCTGATTTGTTGGAGCTCTACCGAGGAGTGACTAATGATAATGATCGCATAGCCCAGTGTGGCAAGATAAGAAATATTCAACTTCTAGCTATTAGATACTTTTCTTATTATCTTGCCACTAGTATTCTTGGTAGAGAGAACACTAGCAATATTTCTAATTATCATTTAGCTTTTCTAGCTACTGCGCTTTATGTTAGCAAAAGGTATAACCTCGGTGCTCTTATTACTCGTCGCCTAGCCGCTAGGGGACCTATTTATGGAGGCATTATTGCTGCGTGCATTGTTGCTGCTCTAGGACTTTCTATTGCTCCTAATGATATATTGTTAGTCCCTCAAAGACTTGATCTTGCTGCCATCAAACTCCATCACTTTGTTACTGCTAACTCTTGTGCAGGGAAACTAGTTTACAGAATGTTATTTAATGATGGAGATGAAAGGGAAGTTCCCTTGCTGCAGCCCAGTTTGTTCAGTATTTGTAGGAGACCATGGTCGCACTCAAAGGAGGAGTTGGATTAGCAGCTTAGGTTGCTTGGCTTCCACACACAGCAGGGCGCCATGGACCAGGAGGAGAAGGCGCCAGCTGACCACTACACCATGTACCACGCCGGGGCGTCCTCGAGCTCATATCAGGATGAAGATACTTCTTCGTCCTACTTTGGAGACACCACTTCATGGCCGAGTTGGGATTGATCTCCACTTAGGCCCAAAGCCTAAGCTTGGGGGGAGGTACGTCGACGATTCACTCAGCTATATATCATATTTTGTCGGTACTTTGTATTTCCATGTTTCGCTTTCTTTCTTTTTCTTTGTTGCCCTTGTTCTTATTTCCACTTTCCAAAACACAAAAAGACCAAAAATATTTCCGTTGTTTCTCTTTGTTTGCCTTTTTAGTTCTCTAGCTTTGCTTTGCTTCCTATTTTTGGTTTGTTATTCAAAAATCCAAAAAGATTTTGCTTTGTTTGCTGTTTCCTTTTGTTCTTGTTTCAAAATTCGAAAACCCAAAAATATTTGTTGTTCTATTCTGGTTTTGTAGAGTTTGTTGCAGGGTTCAGTCTCACGTGACTCCATTGGAGCTTGGTTATCACCTCATATTATTCAAGCCACACAAGTGAAAGGCAATAATGACGACATATGACAATTCGAGATGTGGTAAGAGGCTGGTATGAACTCTATTTGTTTTCGTTTTTGTACATATACTCATCTATGTGGACATGCTTAGCCTGTTCATGTAAGGTATATGTTATCTAATGGATGCTTTGTAGTTCTTGCTCTCATATGATTAGTTCCAATTTACTAATAGTTTGTAGCATGTCATGTAGATGTTTGCTTGCATTGTTTTATTCATAAAACGATATGATTTTGTGGTATCCTCCTCTGAAAAGTTTCATTTGAATCGACTTGGCACATGCTCAAGCATGCATATGACTGAACAAAAGTCAATTAAGCCTCGATGATTTACTTTGCCTCAGAGCTCTTGTATCGTTTTTATGCCTATATTAATTTTGTTTTGTCGCAAGCATGATTATGACAGTTACTGCTCTCTCGTTTGTCGCTTCCCAGTATTTTGCTAGCCTTCACTTGTACTGAGAGGGATTACTTCTCATGCATCCAACTCCTAAAAACCAAGTAACCCCAAGAGTCTACTATAAATTCCTATGCATGGTATTTCAAAGCCATTCCAAGTAAATTTTCATGTGCTACCTTTCAAAACTTTCAAATACTTCTCATTTTGTGCCACTGTTTTTAGCTCATGAGGACGTAGTGGTCGAAATTGCTATCTTTCATATTAAATTAAGTACCCCTCGACTTGCATGCTTCATCTACTTGTCATTAATTTTGCAAGGGAGCTGGTCAGACCATTGTA
This sequence comes from Dactylis glomerata, assembly GCA_007115705.1. Lineage (NCBI taxonomy): Eukaryota > Viridiplantae > Streptophyta > Magnoliopsida > Poales > Poaceae > Dactylis > Dactylis glomerata. The sequence continues at coordinate 165,265 of QXEO01002108.1, read as the reverse complement.
ATCTAAATCTAAAAAAAAGGAAAAAAGGCACTCGATGGAATTGGTTAGCCATTGTTTGAGAAAGGAAAAAGTGGGGAGGAGGGCCAAAGCTTTATAAAAGAGCACCAATGTGCCAAATTTTCAAAGAACTCGGAACCGCTCTCACTTGTTTAGTATGGAAGATAGCAAGAACCCATTGCCAGTCGTTGACAGGAAACAACCACCTCTCAAAACAAATTTTATCTCTAATTTACAAATGAAAAGCTCTAGCATATGTTAAATCACTGCTTCCCTCTGCGAAGGGCCTTTCTTTTACTTTTATATTGAGTCTTCATCTTCTAACTTTAAGCACTTTCTTGAGAGCATAGCTGTCATTCTTAGTGTAATGTGGTTGTCCCAGAACATGGTTAATTGTGGTATAACTTTGATGCTTGTACCTTTTATATTTTTACTTCTAGTCTTCTCTTGAACTTCAGAGGTACCTCAGCATTTATGTTTTGCTCCTCAAATAAAGGCAAGCGGGATACCACTCTTTCATATCTTATGATGAGCATTACAATCTTGTAGCTTCTTATGTTTCATGTTGCTTGTTATTAGTGCATTCGTACTCTTTCATAGCTTTCATAACTATGAGATAACATTAGTTGCATATTTCTTATGATGAATTGCTTAAGTATTTGATCATATAGTGAGAATATATACATCTTATGAATCAAATGTGTTCGTGAAAGTTTCTTTTATCGCACTTAGTTGTTAACTGAATTGCTTGAGGACAAGCAATAAGCTAAGCTTGGGGGAAGTTGATACGTCCAAAATGTATCTACTTTCCCGAACACTTTTGCTGTTGTTTCTCCTCTAATTTGTGTGTTTTGAATACAACTAACATGGACTAACGCTGTTTTCAGCAGAATTGCCCTGGTGTCTTGTTTTTGTGCAGAAATCCAACTTTCAGGAAAAATCCCGGAAAATACTGCAAAAATCCTATTTTACCAGAAGACTCACGGAGCGAGAATACGAGAAAAAGAGGGGCTGGGAGGCCACCACACCACCTGGTGGCGTGGCCCAAGCCTGGCCGCGCCAGGGTGTGGTGAGGCCACCCCAGCCGTCTCCTCGAGCCCTCCTTCCGCCTACAAATACCCTTTGACCTAAAACTATCGGGGGTTTGGCATTTTTCCCAGCTAGAGTTCCGCTATGCCGCCACCATCATAAACCACGATTTGGAACCAGAAACTCCGATCCGGCACCCTGCCGGGACGGGGATTTGGAGTAGATCTTCATCACCATCGACGTCCCTCCATCAACCATCCATGATTCTCCCATCCATCTGTGAGTAATTCCCGCTATAGGCGAAGGGGATGGTAGGGATTGGATGAGATCATTCATGTAATTTGCTATGAGATTGTTAGGGCATGGTGCCTAGTATCTATTGTTAGTGCTTATGACATTGTTGCAACTTGTTGTGCCTAATGCTTGTCACTTTGGGCCCGAGTGCCATGATCTCAGATCTGAACTTGTTATTGTTTCATTATGATAATTGTTGTTTATGGTCTTATCTGCAAGTTGTATACACATATCGTTGTCCGGAACCTGAGGCCCCAAAGTGACAGCAATTGGGATAATCGGAGGGGATGGCTTTGATGTGAGGATCACATGTGTTCACCAAGTGTTAATGCTTTGCTCTGGTACTTTATTAAAAGGAGTAGCTTAATTACCTGTAGATTCCCTTGAGGCCCTGCTGCATACAGGCTTGTAGGACAGAAGATGTCGTGCAAGTTTCTCATTGCGAGCACGAACGATTATATATGGAACACATGCCTATGGTTGTTTAGTACTAGGATGCTTTATCATTATTTATCCGCAATTGCCCATGTCATTGATTATTACATGAATTATCTTGTCCATGCAACGCACTTTCATCCATCCCTATGCCTACAGTATTTTATCCTACTTCTTACTATTGCTACTATTACCGTCTTTACTTTATTATTGTTGCTACTATTTTACTATTGTCACCACTATAAAACTGTTGCTACTGATAAACCGCAGCGAGCAAGTCTGTTTCCAGGTGCGGCTGAATTGACAACTGATCTGTTAAAACTTATAAATATCCTTTGGCTCCCTTTGTGTCAAATCAATAAATTTGGGTTTTACTTCCCTCGAAGACTGTTGCGATCCCCTATTCTTGTGGGACATCAACCGGCTTCAAGCGGAAGCCGGCTGCCCCAAACAATCGCATCTCTTATCAGATGAACGAGTACTTCATGTGGATCAGACCCCGAGCCTAACCTCCTTCCTAGGCTCATGATAGCCGTCGGGGACAGAGCCGGCATGTCACCCACCTAGGAAAATCGCTGAGAGAAGAAAGCATAAACCTCGAAAACACCATCATTCACCTGAGCGCTAGGTGTATCGGTTAATGATTGCGCGTAGGCTGGTTTGAGCCAGGTCTCTCAACACTAAAGTACTACTTCTCATCCCGTGGCACGCTCCCATACTAGACCGGCATTCGGCTGCCGGTCCAAGGGAGACCAACCGGCACTAGGCTGCCGGTTGGGGGTAGAAGAGCCGAAGGATGGGAAGATGAAGGAAAGGTTGAGGGGACCGGGCTAGGACCAGTCCACAAACAGTTAAAAATTGATACATCAGAAACTTAGGATAAAACAACACCGAAGTGTGCAAGTACGATGTTGTCAGATACAAGATGAGTTCAGCACATGAACAAACAACGATAAAGAGACGCGGCCTAGCTAAGAGTTGGCCGGGGCGTCAACCAGCTTGAGATAGGCGCTATCGGCAGTCCTTGCCTCCAGCACAAAACCGTCGCCATCGGGAGATGGTGGAACGGAGCTGCCGGCGATGTCCTCGGGTGTCTTCTCAGACGCCTCCACAAAGCCATGTGCTTCAAAGTCCATATCATCCACGGCTCTGTCGTTGTCACTTTCACCCGCGTCGAAGAGCTTGTCGGTGTTTGCACATTCCGGAATAGCACAGGCGCGCCACCGAAGCTTGACTAGGTTGATGTCGCTCAAGCCATCCTCGCGGAGATGCTCCAGCTGTTCCAAGTTGATGCCCTGGTACCAAGAAAGCACAAAGGACAGGCCTGTTCGGCGCCAGCTTGGGCCGCAGACTCTTCCAGACGTCAACCCAGTTAGACACGAGCGTCATCCACAGAAGGAGCCGGTCGACGGTGTCAGGTTCCGCTTGCTTGGGCCATAGAGCCTTGAAGACAGAAGCAATAGCGCCGCGCAGTTGTGACCCCAAGGTAGCCACGGGCTGGAGCCGACCCTTGATCGACACCATCAATTCCACCGAGGAGAGCTCGGCTTTGGGGTCCTTGGGGCGGATGATGTTGTACTCCTCCCGGCACTCTTCTATCGCAGCTGCCGTAGCCGCAGTGGAGTCGGGGAAAGCCTCTGAAAGAGTGGCAAGTAAGAAGGGAAGGAGCGCAGAGGAATGAAAGAGGATAAGCGGAAGAAGGGACGCACAAAGGAGAGCATCCTCCAGCCCCTGGAGACCAGCATGGATCCTGCGGTCTCGCGCATGCCAGACGCCAAGTTCTGCATCGTACTTCTCGTAGTGGGACTCCCGGAGATCAATTAACTCTCGGACCTTGGCTTTGCGCTTCTCATTCTTGGCGTCTTGCGCCGTGCGGAGCTTCTCCACCTCAGCGTCATACTTCGCCGCGAGGTCCTTTCCTTGGCCAGCCGTCGCCCGAACTCCTGCTGCAGCATCAACTCCATGTCCTTGGCCTTTGCCAGCTCTGCCTCCAGTTCGAGCCTGCAAGTCCTTGATGCGCTCCTCATGCTCCTGACGAAGCCGGCTAACCTGACTGCCCGACACCGAGTCGGCAAGTTGAGCTTCGAGCGAGGAGATGCGGGAGGCGGCACCTGTGTGCGGAAGATCTTAAAGGCAATACAGCAGTAGAAGAATCTGGGCTTACCCGATAGCTTCCCCAAGTCCTTCTTCAGAGCTTGGTATTGGGACTTGCCGGTGCGATACTTTGCCAACAACTTCTGGAAGATGCCAGCCCAAATCTCGTTGATACCCTAAGAATATAAAGGAACAATTTTCAGTGAGATTCAGTTTCAAGCCAGCTGCCTCTACAGCTACCTCAAAACTCTGGGGCTAGTAGGAGGAGAAATCAGTCATAGAGCGACCCGCTCCGGCCCTCATCAGGCAGGTTGTCTAGTCGGCGTGGCACTACAACCGGCAAAAGAATCTGAAGCTGGGAATAAATTACTTACATCAATAGTCTTCTCCGCCTCGACAAACTAAAGGCCACCGTTCCGCAGCGATTCCCTAAAAGTGGCGAGCTATTTGTTCTGATCTGCCAAAGTCAAGTTCCTGGCCCTGGCTTCGCTGGCCTCGCCATAATCGGCGTTGGAAGCTGTGTCCGCCCATTCCTTCTGAAGCCAGCTAGTAGAGCTTTGGCTACTAGCGCTGGACCCGGTCGGAGCCGTAAAGGTTCTCCCTCCCGAAGCGCTCTTGGCGGCCGCCCCAGGAGTAACGGAAGCCTCGCCGCGGTCGACCTATTCAGCTCGGGCAGCAGGAGTTTCCTGAGAAACATTCCCAGGGCCGGCATTGGCTCCAGCGTGAGGAGGATCGGCGGCCTCGTCAACCTCCTTCTTAGGCGCGGGCATTCCAGTCCCCGCGCCCAACACTGGTGCAATGCCAGAGGAAGCTCGTGCAACTATCTCTTGAGGCCCTAGTGTCCCTGTGCTAGCCGAAGTATCATCCGTCGCCTCTTCCGTGGTCTCACGCGGTTCTCCCTGGCCATCTTGGTCAGAAGGTGCCTCAGCTGCGACGACTTCCTTCGCCGCAGTCCCATCGGTGGTGGTGCGAGGTGCGACAACCTCTGCCGCAGCAACTTCCGTGACGATGGCTTCCCCAGTCCGCGCCGGTCCTGTCTTGGCCGCGACATCTGCATCGGCAATAGCCTCCTCCGCTGCCACCCTCTGGCGGGCATCCCGCCGCTTCCTCCTCGGCCTTATGGGTCTCCTCCTGTGAGGCGTGGTCCTTCTCCTAGGCGCAACCCACGTCGCCATCGTCGAGGGCGGAGGCTGAAGATTCGGTCCCCTTCGGCATCATTGCTGGAGAGGGCTTCAGGAACTTAGCTATCGAGATAGAAGCCCTGCAAGAAAAACGCCTCGCATCAAGTATGTCAGAAATGTGAGAGCGGGAAGCAGAAAAAAGGGCAAAGGGGAGGATCTCACCCAGCCATCGCTGTAGCCTAGCGCTTGACAACCTTCTTCGCCTTGGGGGGAAGCTGATCCTTCACTGCCAGTTCTGTTTTCTTCCACTTCTGAGCCAGCTCAGGCGGAGCCGGCTGAGTTCTTTTCTTGGGGGCGGCCATTCCACCTCCAGGACTCTTTGAGGTGGCCAGCTTTGTCACAGTCACCTGCCGCTCCGGGGAATCCGCACTTCTACGACCGGAGAAATCTTACCTCCGGCAGTGGCCGCTGTAGCCAGATGAAGAGCTATCACCCCAAGGGCAGCGGATGGCTCTATTTCATCATCATCTTCGGACCAGTCTCTTAAGAAGGAGGGACATGGAGACTTACTCGAGTGGCTAAGGGATTCGCCTTGCCCCTCCAGCTCCTCGCTCCCGTTGTCGTCATGAGTGGCGCCTGAGCCCTCAAGGGCAATGCTAGAGCCGTCATCATCATCATCGTTGTTGTCATCCCAGACGATCGTGTCATCTGATTGCGCCTTGTCAGCGGCGCAGCCGGCTTGGCACGCTGCTTGGTTTTCCACGGTCTGTAGAGCAAACAAGTTCTGCTCAAGCCGGTAGGGCAACGCGTGCGAAGCCAGGCAGAAGCTAGTCAACCAACCGGCGTCCTAAGCTCGGGAAAGTGAAAAGTTCAGCTGGGGAAACATACCTCCGCAATCTGATTGTTGCGGTCGTAAGGCTTCAAGCCCCACGCCCATTCGGCGGGAAGCTTGACCTCGGCGATCTTGTTCGCCTTCTGCGCCACCACTGCCGCCAACAGCGCCTTGGCGGAGTGTCGAGTGGGATCTCTGTTGGACCCCAGGAAGCACATCTTGTGCGACCGGCGTAGGAGAGGCGACACGCGGGGGTCAATGAAGGCGAGCAAGAGGTCCGACGGCTTCAGGCTGCCCTCCACTTGAAGAGCGACGATCCGCTGAAGAATGTTGATCATGTCTGGGTCAGGGCCTGGAAGAGAAGCGCTCCAGTTGTCGCGCTCGCTAGGTCCTCCCACGTCAAAGGGAGGCAAATTAAAATAGTTGGCGTCCTTCCCGAGGTTCTTCGTGTAGAAGAAGGAGCGCTGCCACTTCTTGCAGGACTCCTTCCCCGTCAGCTTTGGGAATCCGGCAGTCTTGCGGGCATAGAAGGAAGCTGCCCCACACGTCACTGGAATTGAGTCCATCGTCTGGGTCTTGAAGTAAAGGAGCCACCGAAACAGCTCAACGCTGGGCCATATGCCTAGATACACGTCACAGAGAGTGGCGAACGCGGATAGAGTCATCATCGCATTCGCCCCAATGTGATGCGGCTGCAGATGGAAGTGATCCAGGAACTGTCGCAAGAAGTTGCTGGCAGGTAGCGTGAAGCCCCTTCGGAAATGCTCGAAGAAGACTACCACTTCTCCGGGCTCGGGTGCCGGAACCCTCTCACCACCGGGAGGGCGGCACCTCACAAGATCTTCTGACGGGATCACCCGCCCTTGGCGCAGCAGCTCAATCCTCCTCTCCTTCACCAAGGATCCCTCCCAGGATCCCTTGGGCAAAGAGGCCGAGGCAACGCCTCCACCCGATGCGGCGCCCTTGCCTTTCTGCTGAGGCACCTTCGGAGCCATCCTGGTCTAGATCTGGATGAATGGAATAGCGGCATAGGAAGTTTGGAACCCTAATCCAGTACGGCAGAGGGCTCGAGCCGATGGGATTTGGGTCAAGCGAGCAGCTAAGGAAGGGGAGGAAATGAGCAACCGGTGACCCACGCCCTCGAACGGTCCCCCTATTTAAAAGGGGGTGAGCAGGCACCAGCGGATCGGTTGTGCACTTCGCCCACGATGTGCTGGCAACCGCACTCTTCATCACGCGCCATGTAGACATCCAGGATTGCAACCATCGCGGTTGCCAGAAAATATCGTGGGACCAGAGTCGATGGGACGTGACGCTGCAGCGTGCGGACAAGTCACGTCTGGGTCCAAACCCCGAGGGTTAAAGTCCCGATGAACCGGATGCTGGCTGGCAGCCATGAGGCCAGCCCTCAGCTGGTTCGATCCAGGAGCCGGCCTATCCCGAAACTGCCGGCGATGTTAGGAGGATCTTGAACTCAAATGATTTTCCAGCCGGATGAGAATCCCTGGGACTTCAATGGATGTGAGTAAACTTTGGTGAGCAAAAGAACCCGCTGAAGCCCCATGCTGTCCCATGAGACTTCGCCAGTTTCAGGGGCTAGTGTCATGGGGATGACTATCTGGGTTAGCCAAGGGCAGAGCAATCTGCTGGCTGACATCCCAGGGATTGCTGCGACACCGGGCAGGTGAGGCCGGCTTCGACCGAAGAGCCGGCTATGCCAGTAGCCGGCCAAGATCTTCTCCACTGAAGGCTCAAGCCAGCAAAGACGATGAAACCCCAAGCCGATGCTTTATTAAAGCTTGCAGGGGCCCGACAGGAGCGGCAGAGGCTGGAGACCAGAGTGACGCCAGCCACGAACGGGCTCCACCAACCGCACCAAGCAAACCCCCTCTCCATGAAAGGATCCGAGGTGAGTCAGGGGCATATACCCCGATTATGCCGTTCCAGGGGACAAAGGCACGTTATAGAGTAGCCTGCGCGCAGGCAGCCTGTAGAGGGAAGCGGGACCCGTGCCAGAGCCGCGGCCACAGAGAAGCCGGCAGTCGGGCAGCCGGACAACACCTTGTAACCAGGCCCCTGCCTATATAAGGGGGCCTAGACCCTTAGAATAGAGAGATTGAACACTTCTTCTTCTTCCTCTAGACAACACAGCTCAAGGAGCACTGTAAACCACTATGTGCTAATAATAGAGACTAAGGCAGGACGTAGGGGTTTTACCTCCAGCGAGGAGGGCCCTGGACCTGGGTAAGTGTCGTGTCGTCACTGCCCAATCTCGAGCTAGACCCGTCGCTATTCTCCATCGAGCCCCTTCGATAAGCCATCCCTATGGCTACTGTCATCAAAATACCACGACACCGGCAGCGATAAAGCAGCTCCTAACCAACACTTTATAAAAGCCTGTAGGTACCGAACAAAAATGGCAGAGACCGAAGGCCACGGTGACGCCAGCCATGGTGTCGTCGCCACCTACCTCCCCAGTAAAGCAACCTCCAATGGGAGGATCCGAGGGGAGGCCGAGCATATATTATGGATATGCTGACAGGGGGACAGGATTTCTTTATAAAGGCGACCTACACCGCGTAGGAGGAGCAGGAGAAGAGGGGCCCGCGCTAATGTCATCGCCAGCATGGAGCCAGCTGCCGGGCAGCCGGACCAAACTATGTAACCAGGCCCCTGCCTATATAAGGGGGCCTGGACCCTTAGAATAGGGAGATCGATCTAGTCTTCTTTTACCTCTAGACAACACAGCTCAAGGAGCATTGTAGCCAACGTGTGCTCAGAATAAAGAACAAGCAAGACGTAGGTGTTTTACCACCGGCAGGAGGGCCCTCAACCTGGGTACGTGCTCATATCGTCACTGCCCATCTCGAGCTGGAGCCATCACTGTACTCTGACGAGCCCTCTCGATAAGCCACCCCGCATGGCTACTGTCTGTAAAATACGATGACAAGCAGCCGCGTAACTATTGGCAATGGATATCATGGAGTTCAAGGTCAGCTTTCCTTCATATGTTTCTCACAACAGGCGATGGCGGAGCAACTGACCTCTCTCCAGGCTATCGATAAATGCAAGGATGGTGGATTCATAAGTGACTCCTTCACAAGAGTTTTTCATCTCCAACATCGTGCAAGGAAGTTCCTAAAGAACTCATCATCTGCCCGCTAGCACAGTTCAAGGTCTCTGATGTTGCAGGTACCCTCGAAGTTCAGCGTGAACGTAATTTGCATGTTGACCATGTTTGGATGGAGTTTTCTGCCAAGTCATTCATCCACTGCCATGCTATGCCGGATAGCATCACGGGCAGATAGCGGAACGTGACGTTGGGAGAGCCCCCAGCGAAATGCACTGTGTTGAAGTAGTCTTGCAGCCAAGGTAATGGTCTATAAACTCTGTTGTACTGGTGGATGTTTTTCTCAATCTTGTACCCAACTAGGATGGACTCTTCGTCGATATTTTTTCCAAAGCACTTGGGTCTGAGGAAGAACGCCTTCTGTGACTTTGCAATTACATCTAAGCGGGTGCGCGCATCGTAGGCATCCTTTTTGATCTGTGTTGGATTCTTTTTTATAGCTATGGGATCGTGTTGGTCCACCGCCACCACCGCCGCCATGGGGGCTACTTGGTGGTGATTGGGACAGATCACACCTCTTTTTGCTCTCAATGTCCTGCGAGTGACCTTTGCAGGTACGATGGCTTCCCTCATTGTGGTGTCAACCTTGATCTTTTTGTCCTTCTCGTCATGGCGGCGGGAGCCTTTCCCTTTGTCCTCGTGGCGGCAGGATACATGATCCTTTCCTTTATCGATGTTGCATCGGGCGCCATCATCATGACGATCTTCCTCCCTTCGCCTTGATCTGCCATCGCGGCGTGCTTCCCCCCCGTGGTGGCTCATCTCGGCCACCAGCGTCATGGCTTCGTCCTCTGTTGCCTTTGTCGCCACATATAATAATTCCTCCCTTATGGATTTCGAGTGTATTATACTTTGTTGGTGGCATGTTGGTCTTATGTCGAGGAGAAGCTTCGCCGGGATGGTGCTTGTTAGGCGGGGCATAATTTTTGCGAGGAGGTGATGGATTTCTCTACTGCCCCTTGCCATGCGGCTTGTTGTTAGAGGAAATTTGAATTGAGTCAGTCTTGTTATGAGCTTTCCTTCTTCGGAACTCTGTAGACCCAGTACGATATTTGTTATCAGGTCTAGCACCGTTATTTGCACCTCCTGGGGTTTTGGGGGCAGTATTGGATCGGCACAACACAGCATCGGAGGCAAGCCTCTGCGATGTGGTGGCCTTTTCCTATTGCACCAATGCCTTGGTCATTAGTTTGACAACTGTGTCCATGGCTCCCAGTGAATGGTTTCTTTCCAATATTGCCTTGGCGGCTTCTATGTTCTCCACTAGGGTTGCCATGACCTTATCGCGGTTATTGTTGACGTATGACGGATTCTTCACGTACAACTTGGGTAACGTGGCCGCGGTTGGTACAGTGAACTCTAGGTTCCGTACCAACTACAGATCACCTCCATCATTAGCGTTTCCTTGAAGGAGGTTTTAGTATTGTTCCTCCATGTTTCTTGCGTGTTTGAGCGTGTCTTGTGCCGTAGTGATGTCTTTGTCTAGCTTCTCACCCAGCTTCGCCTCCTTGAGGACATCACGTCGCTTCTTCTCAAGATCCAAAATTTCCTTGAAGTATTTAGGAGTGATCAGATCTACTAAGGTGTTGTACATGATCTTGTCCGCCGGGGTGATGAAGTCGTCGGTGAGTTGGTCTTCTGGGATGGCAGGTTGTGCCGGCCTCGGTCCACCATGGATAACTAGAACATCATCATTGGTCGCATTGGTGACTGGAGGCGGATCATCCTGCGCTCCTGAGGCCTGCATGTCCTTAGCTACTAGTACTGGCGGATCGGCGGCTGCTTGGCTTCCCTCATGTCCTTTGCTGGTCATGAACACCTGCCTATCAGTGGCTTGCTTCTTTTTCAACTCCTCCTGAGCAAGGTGAGCCTCAAATTCTTTCATGGCAACATCATACTCCTCGGAGTCATAGCCTTTGTCGCAATCTTCCGAGTCACCGATTTCATTCAGTGCCTCAATAATAGAATCGTTTGGGCTTCCATCTCCATTGGAGGCAGATCCCAAACTCATGCCTGTAAAAGCGATGAGATGCTACCACTGTGCCTCTAACACCTGGCGAGCCATGGCGGATTTGCAGTGGTCTTCCACCTCTTCCTCTACCTCTAGGGCGGGTTGTGTGGGATTGAGTTTTAGATCTAATCCAGGTGACTTAGAAAGTTCCAGATCGGATCCTCCCTCCTCTGTGTCCAGCTCAAAAGCGGTTTGTACAGGGGTTTCGGCCATGTCAATCCGCCGAAAATTGGTTTCCATAGCGATGGTAGGGTTTGTTTCTCCAATAAATATATGAATATCTCCCGGGGGTCATCCCCCGACATCTCCTTAGAGCATCTCTAACGGAACCTATAAACCCCATGAAAACCGTATTACTCCGGCGAGTTTACAGGTCCGTGATGATCCCCAAGGGCAGCGAATCACTGTAGCACAATTCGATAAGTATTTGAGTGTCGATCCCACGAGGAGCTGAAGGTAAACTATCTATTCTTTAAGCCCTATATCCCACTTATATGGCCGTTTATGCAATCCAATGAACTACAAGATGAAAAGAGATTTTTCTTGTAGCTAGAGAACAGTAAAGTAAAACTACCTAGTGTTGAAAATAAATATGCAAAGCAAAGCTATCTAATGCAAGTAAAATAAAAGCAAGTAAAGTAGAAAAGTGAAGAGAGTAACTCTTGGGAGTAAATGTTCTGGCAAGTTGTTATTTCATTTGTTTTGGTTCACACAATTATTGAAGCACTTATTATAGCTAGATGCATAAGTACTAAATGCAATAAAGCATAAAGAACTCGCTGACTAAACTCCCAAGGCACTAAAATCTAGAGCAACAATAGGATTTATTAATGACATGTGTCTAGCAGGTGACACTCCTACATCTAGCTTTCATAGAAAAAGTCTATTATTTCTTCTAGGTGGAGCCATAAATCGCGGAGTAGTCAAGTAAATGAAATACCACACACCCTAGTGATTGGTCCCTAAGCTAAGTGAATGTGCAAGGGATTCATTAAGACAAATATGTCCAACCACCACTTTAAGTTCTAAGTTCCCCAATATATTCCCCGTTAATTAACCATGAATTAATATAGCATGCATATAAGACTTGGAACTTGGTTTCTGTTCATCTCCGTCTGTCCCTCCTCCTAACAACATGTAACAGTGACAACCTTATGCATCCCCCAGCATATGTGTGCACTCATATATCAGTATATAAGACCCTCATAGAAGATAACAAACTTGTATCCAACCAATCAACAAAGTATTTCACAATTGCCATGAACAATCACTACTCAAACTTAGACATAGACACAATAGATCATGGGAAAATAATAGGGGCGCAGGCCCGGCCGAAGGAGGCGCCGGTGGAGGTGGCGGTGAAGGGCAGCGTGCCGCCGCTGGCAGCACGGGGCGCCTCGGCGATGGTCGGCCCTAGGGGAGCACCGCCTCCTTGTCCTCCTTCTTCCTTGGATCTTCTTGGTGCTGTAGATGAGCCTCCCCTTTGGAGATGGCAGACAAGGGGGAGGCAATTTCATAGCTCTTGGTGGTGACCCAAGCCGTGTTAGCCAACCTTCCCGAAGCGGTACGCCGCCGCTTCATGCAGACACTCATAGGTGGGGCCCACATGTCAGTCGTCCCTAACCTTTGGACAGAGTCCGACCTGAACACGATTTCGCCGCCGCCGTCCGATGCGACGCCCCGCATGAATCCTAGCCCCTCGCGCAAGAACCCCCTTGCCTATTTATACCCCCTGCTCCTCTCTCTCTTCTCTGGCAATCCCCACACGCAATCGCTCGCTGAGCCGCCGGAATCGCCCGCGTGACGCCTGTAGCATCTGCACGCTCCGGCCAAGCCCTAGCACCGCACCTGCACACAACCCACGCCGCCACCTAGACCATCGCACTCGCCGTCGCCCGCCGCACCTCGTCGTCGCCTCCGCTTACTCTGGGAAGCCCTGCATCGATGAGAACATCCACGCCCGTTGTAGGATCTCGCCGGAACCCTAGGCTTCTCCGGTGAGCTTTCCCCTCCCCTTTCTCCACCGTCAGATCCTGATCATACGACTGGGATAGATCCCGTGTCCGAATCAGTACGGGCCACTCTGGGCCACCCGATCAAACTTAGATCTAAGGGCTCACAACGCCGATCCGCCTGAAGCGGTATCGGCCAACCACATCGCGCCATGTGGCGAGCCCCTGGCAGCCCCGATTTCAAATTTGTTTTAAATTGCTGAAACTTCCAAAAATAATAGAAAAAGATCTACAACTCCATTTTTGATGAATTATATGTCTATGGAAAACATAGGAGGAGTAGAATTTATTAATGTAGTTTGTTTTCCAAGTTTTTGTATCAAATATGGATATAATCTCAGATTTATTTAAACCCTAATTTTTGCTATTTATTTTTATATCTTTTGTTCTGTAAGTACAAATCTATTGTTTTTGTAGTCATTAGATTGCTCTAGACTTGTAGATTGTTTTAGAATCAAAAATCTTACTTTTTGAAACGTGCACAAATAATTTGGTGTACTCCAATTGCTTCTAGATCACTGTTTTTGCAATAATTAAAAATCTAAAAGTGGTTTTTGAGTATTTCTTTTTGCATTGGTTTTGTTTTACTAAAACCAATCATCTGAGAACCTCAATTGCAACATTTTCACATGTCATAAGATGTGTGATATTAAAATGTCTGTTGCATGCATGCATACATGTCTATAATTGCCATATTGGAATTGTGTGTTTATGTCAGTGTGTATTTTCTTATTTAGATTGTGAAGAGGAGCTGGACCACAATTGTGATTGATGTGCGTGTGCTGGTTGTTTCCAAGGCAAGTGACACACATTATTCTACCTATTTTACTACTGCATTAGTGTTTTTCCAGTAGTATGCATGATAGGTTGAGTTTCAAAGAAGTTTATGAAATGCTTAGATCCTAGTAGTGTGTAGCCAACACTTAAACCCCAAGCTTGGCTAGGATTGCTACTATTGTTTTGAAAGTGATGTCGGCTGCTTAATTAAAAGTAAAAACTTCAATGAATCACCTGGGTGGAATGGTAGTTTGGGTTAGTGGCTACTCAGGGTTGCATGCCTAGGGGAAGGACCTATAGTATGTGGTGACTTGAGAGTGCACTTGTGGTTTGCCACTCAGGATTAAAGAGATTAGTATGTATTCCATGTATAGTATACTTCCAGTGCAGCCTTATGACATTATGGGCTCTGTCTTGATTGAGTAAGTTGTGAGGGTTCAACCATGAGTACTGACATGGGGTGGTATTTGGGTACGGTCAGGCTAGTTTTGTTGAAGTCTTCTTCAGAAAGGTGTTGTCTCATTCTATATGGGTTGAATGGGTCTTAAGGTGAAAGTGCACAATCCCTGCAGGGTGTAAAACTAATCGATTAGCCGTGTCACTGGTTATGGACAACTTGAGTCTCTAGACATGGTTGTACAGAAGAATCTCATCACCTTTTTCTAATTAATTAAAATTGATTAGTCATTCGAGGGATGGACTCGGGTGTCTAAGTAGTTCACGATAGACTTAACCACATGGGGTCATTTCGAGGGATGGACTCGGACTGATTTTCATGTACTCACCTCAAAAACCTTTTCAAGGTTTAGAAATATTGTGATTTGGAAAATATAGGATAAAATTGGCTTTATGCAATTTAGCCCATGAGATCCACCCGCCAAATATCATGTAGTATAGGTCTTTTCACAACAGCCACCAAATATGTGTCATTTGCTAGTACGTTGTTGTACTGACCCCTTCCGTTGGGGCTACATATTCAAATGTACAGGTTGTTCAGAGGAAGAGTAATTGGTAGGTATCGCGAGTCTACATTTCAACATGTCTGCCTGTGGCACTTGCTGAAGATGGAGGCTCATTGCAATTTATTTCCATTGTGTTTAATTCGTGTTAAACTCTGGTATTTAAGCTAGTCCAAGTGGCTAAGCAATTTTGTAAGGTTTAAAGACTTGCGTATCTGGATCTACGATGTAATAAATGATACTATCTGCAATGATTACTATATTTTGTACTGTGGTTCTATCAGTGATCCAGGGAGTAGCACTTAACACAGGAGTTCTGCCTTTTTCAAAAGGTAGGATGCTACTGAAACACGGTTTCTGTTCATCTCCGCCTGTCCCTCCTCCTAACAATATGTAACGGTGACAGCCTTATGCATCCCCCAACATATGTGTGCACTCATATATCAGTATATAAGACCCTCATAGAAGATAACAAACTGGTATGCAACCAATCAACAAAGTATTTCACAATCGCCATGAACAATTACTACTGAAACATAGACATAGAAACAATAGATCATGGGAAAATAATAGATTGTACCACACATCATGTTTGCCAAGAGATTATAGTAGAGATGATGAGGATGTGCTGTAGATGATGATGGAGATGTGCCTCCCCAAGGGGGAGAGGTGGCGGCCCGGCCAAAGGAGACGCCGGCGGAGGCACCGGTGAAGGGCAACGCGCTGGCGGCGGCAACACAGGGCACCCCGGCGGCGGCTGGCCATAGGGGAGCACCGCCTTCTTGTCCTCCTTCCTTGGATCTTCTTGGTGCTGTCGATGATCCCTCCCATTGGATATGGCTGCCAAGGGGAAGGCAATTTCGTAGCTCTTGGTGGCACCTCCGGAAAATAGGGTTCATGTTAATATATAGTGTTGAAGGCTTCACTAGGGCCATCGGATCAAAATCCTTGGATCCAAGAACTCTTGTGAACCTCTAGAACCTTCATGGTGACTCCTACAAAGGCCCATGAGTCTCCAAATTCGTGGCTTGTCCGAACTGATCCCATATAGCAAGAGTTTGAGCCAACCACATCACCAACTTTCGGAATCCCGAAACTGTTTCTGTACCCTTTCGAAATCGGGGCATAACTTATGCATCAGGACTCCGTTTTGGACGAGTTTTGACTCTAAATCATACGTCTTGAAATTTTCCACAACTTTCATGTTGATCACTTTTTGATTTAACGTCATATTTAAGCCCTTTCGTGTCAATATTCGAAAAGTGTTCAGCAGACAGAATTCACGAAACTCCCAATATTGCCATATTTAGTGATTTTCTTTCATATTCATCTTTTTTCTACACAATAAAGTGTAAAACAAGAACTTATGCACTTTTGCAATTATTAGTAGGTTAGGCCTAATAAATAAAATAAAGTTGCAAAATAGTAAGCATTTTAGCACAATAAACTACAAAGTTTATGTATGAATTTTACATGCATCAGTCTGCTAAAAAAAGGCGCCGATCAGAGCCCGTATTCGTGGTCCGGCCAATAAAACTTTTTAGGTGGCCCGTTCTCGTGGAGCGGCGGAAGATATAAGTAGCGGCCAGAGAGGCGTTTACGGGTTGGAACCCTACTTCCTCCGCCGCCAAGCCACTCCCAAGCCCTCTCCACCGCCGAGAACCGGGAGAACTCCGGCGAGCAAGTCAGTCCGACTCCGCTATCGATTAAGCGCGCCATGTGGAGGAGAGGTGATAAGGATCACACCGGTGATCCTATGAGTTTTGTCCCGATCTTTCACAGTGAGTCAAACCAGATATAAATCTTCCAATAATGCGAAGAACGTCACCTGAAGAAGAGGAACGAATCCAGCAAGCAATGTGATGAAGATCACCACGCCTCAAACCACAGCTCGGTAATCCTTGATGACGCAAGAACCCTCGTAGCAATCTTTATTAGATAACATGGCAGCGCCATTTCCCCAGAGGGATGATACACGGTGGAGCACACGATAGTTTTCGACTAAACAACTGAACTCCCCTAAACCCTAGACTGCTGGCCTCCTTATATAGATGGCCAGAAAACTGTTGGGCTTAGACAGGCCCAAACCCAAAACACAAATAAACCTAAGTGGCCCATAACATGACCTGACACATGAAATAACATAAACAGATATATAAATTGCTGACACAACCTTAGACTAAATTATCTCATATCGTAGGTCGTCCTGGCGTGCCAATCTGCAATGAGCTTTCCTCATCTTGGTGGAGTCCTGAAATTGGGCTTCACCTCCTCCTTCATGCCCATATCATCCTCCCCCCCTTCAAAAAGCGTTGTCCCCAACGCGTGAGGGTCTGCTCGAAAGGGTGGCGGAATATCAACAATAGCACCACGCATATTTGCCGTCTTCAAGTCTTGCTTGCCTGCCTCACCACATCCTTCCTCTTGGCCTGCTCGACTTGATACAGCCATGGGTGGTTGCACCTCTTTTCTTTGCCAAATGAACTTGTACTTAGGCGCCTCCACCTTCTTCTTCTCAATCCTTGCTGGAACCTTGCGTTGCTGAACATGAACCTGCTTAGCACGACCCTGCAAACTAGTAATGCCTGGGCCACACAACTGATGAACACGTCCATCTTTGCCTATATGCACACACACTGCTGCTCCAACAAAACATCTCCAAGGTGTTCTCGCAAAACTGTGGCTGACTACCCGCGGCACCATATGCACCGGAACACAATCAGCACCACTGTCATCGGTCTGAACACCCATGTCAACAAGAACTGGAAGTGGAACACATGGAACACATGCTGACATATCCTTCCCTTCATCAATATGAGGCTTGACTTCAACCGGCTTGTCACTAACAAGAACAACTGGCTTGTCATCTACAGGCTTGGCTGAAACAATATCACCACTAACGCTCTTCGCATCATGCTCCTCAAGCTGCACCTTAGCTAGCCTTGGTTGTGGCTTAGCTTTATGCAACTTCACCTTGCGAACCACCAATACAACATCGGACTTGATGTGATCATCACGCATAGGCTTCAAAGTCCGCTGTTTGCCATCATGCATAAAGGAATATGTATTTGCTCTCCCAGCATGCATAGCATTGCGATCATACTGCCATGGACGTCCAAGTAACAACCCACACACCTCCAATGGCAACACATCGCATTCCACCTCATCAACATAGTCATCAACTGTAAATGGCACACGCACCTTGTGAGTAATCTTCAGTATACCACAGCTACTAACCCACTCAACATGCCTCGGTTCGGGAATACGCCATGTGGATAAACCCAAAGCCTCCACAACTGATTTGCTACTGCCATTACAGTAACTACCACCATCAATCATCAACTTGCATGCTTTGCCTTTGATGATGCACTGCGCCTGAAATAAATGCCATCGCTGGCCTCTATCCGCTGTCATACAAGTCTCATCATGTACTCGTTTGACTTGCATATTCAGCCCACTCAATGGTACAACCTCCTCCACGATATCCTTGACAACATCAGCCTTGACAACATCAACCGCTGACAATTCAGAATTCATGGCTGCCACCTTGCTAACTGTCGACAATGGAACAGCTATCAACTTCTCAGGAGTAGTCACAGCTGTCGCGATCTTCGGTATAGGAGCTATGCTCTTGCCAACATCCTCTATCCCATGCACAACCTTGGGTGGCTGCTTAATTACTTCTACGGTTACCATGGGCTTTGGAGAAGGAACCACGGTACTATAAGGTATAAAGCACTCTCGTAGAAATTTCCTAAAATTTGCCCAAGTTGCAGAGGTAATACTCTTCTCCTGCAACGCTTTATGCCACCAACAGTATAGCCTGTCATCCACGTGTCGGTCTGCAAGAGCCAAACGTGTAGAATCAGTCATGTTGTGATCATAGGTAGCACATCTGTAAAAACCCTATAGCATATGACGTTCCCATGACTCAAACTCTTCAGCAGTTGCATCGTAGGTCAGGTGCCAATTGATCTTATATTCATCATATGTTAAAACACCATCCAGCAGGTCAAGAAAATCATTGAAAATATCGCTGGATTTCTTGCCACTGCGACACTTGTAGCCATAAGAATCACCCGGAAAAGAATCCATCTTGTGCCTCTTGGTCCGTCACACCAAAATCTGAAATAAGTGTGTACCAAACTCAGCCTTCACTGATTGCGCAATACAAAACAATTTCACCTGTGATTTTCCTTGCAGCTATCGGTATTGATGAGTATCTATCGAAACTGCAGTCAAACCAGTGAACTGAACTGACCAAAAAAAACCAAAACTGGGGAGCGATCCGGGCGCCTGACCATAGAGACCGTCTGTGTCGGTGTTATGGATACCGGGGTATCCCGGTCCACCTGCTCCTGGGCCACGTCATTGGCCCATCTTCAGAATCAACGACCCAAGCTACGGAGAAGACCCTCACGAGGAGGCGCCTCGTGAGGAGAACGACGACACAAATGGCTAAGGACCAAAAGACCTCCTCACGAGCCCCCGCTGGTGAGGAGAGGAAGCACGCCCACGTCAGCTCGGCACGTTTGCGTGCAGAGCAAGAAGATAACGGGCAGAAGACCGCGTACCACCCACGCTACCCCCGACAGGGAGGAGACCAGCTTTCTCTGTGCCTGCCCAAAGCGGCACAGTGGTAGTTGGCCACCCCCCTAAAAATAGCGTGGACGGTGCAGGGCGCCAGAGGAGGACGTCAGCTTCCTCCACCCACTCCTGTGGACCGGCGCCACTACCCTACGAAGACCAAGTCTACAGAAAAGTGTAGTCTACAGCTGTCCTCCCTCCTTGGCCGTGTGTGGCAACCCCTTCCCCAAGAAAATAAGGGGAAGGAGGACCTTGGCGCTATAAAAGGGGGGGGGAAGGACATCCCTTGAGGGGGATCGAATCTTCATCTTCTTGAGGCTGCTAGCTGGGCACGCAGGTTCTTCAACCTCTGGCCAGCTAGAGCTTTGTAACCAAGGCCTTGTACTCCTCGCGAGGTATCGCGTTGCAATACAAGAAGGCAGGAAGTAGGGGTTTTACCTCACCACGAGGGCCCTGAACCTGGGTAAGGCTCGGTCTCTCTCTCTGCAGTGCGTAGCGCGTTCGACAATCGAGGCTTCCGTCACCGTGTTTCGTTGCGATCCAAGATCTTACACGTTCAGCCCCCTGCGTTCGAATCCTTGGGTCCGTTGCGTGGTACCCCGTGTTCTTGCGACACGAAATCCATCGACATTTGGCGCGCCAGGTAGGGGGCTGTGGTGTGTTTTCTTCTAGATCTGCTTCGACATGGCCGACGCCAACGCAAGGCTCGAGCGTCTTCGCCGTCGCAACGCTATTCGGGGGCAAACCGAGCCCATCTTCCGTCGTCATGAAGCTTCGGCCGAGGAGGAAGAGGAGGAAGATCTGGAGTCCTCCTACCTCCCGTCTGGGCGTACAGAGCCTTCGCTCTCCTTCACCGCCACCGCCACTTCTCGCGCTCGTTTAGGGAGTCAGCTGTCCCCTGCGCAGGCTCTTGCCATGGCGCAGGAGCTGCTGCGCTATCAACCCACCGACGACGGGCGTGAGGGGTGGCGCGCTCGAATCGCCAAGCTCGTCGCCATCGCCAACGAAGACCCGGCCCAGGGAGGAACCCAGGGCGCGGGGAACCCAGATCCGGCGGCGGGGGGTCGCGCCCCGGGCGCCGGAGATGGAAGGGCCAACAAGGCCAAGAAGGTGGTTTCCCGCGCCGCATCTTCGCCGCGCGGGGAGCCCAGCTGCCAAATCGTCCAACGCGCTCTGGAAGACGCACGCGTCTCCCTCGAGCGCCGCCGCGAAAATCATGACCGCGCCATCGACGACATTGGCGAAGCTGGCAAGAACGTCAGGACCCCCGGCGTCCCTATCTACAACCCCGGGTGTCTTGCCCTCACTCGCCAGCAGCGCTACGTCGTCTGGCCTAACAAGTTCAAGCCGGACATCAGCGCGCGTTACGACGGGACCACAAACCCTGTCGAATTCCTCCAACTCTACATCGTCGCTGTCCAAGCTGCGCGTGGAGATCAGCGCGCCATGGCCAATTGGTTCCCCATGGCCCTCAAGGACGCTCCGCGAACTTGGCTCATGAATCTTCCTCACGAATCTGTGACTTCGTGGAAGGATTTATGTCGTCAGTTCGTGGCCAACTTCATGCCCACGTACGAGCGCCCCGCTACCAAGAATGATCTTAAGGCGGTGCGTCAGTACAAGGGCGAGACGCTTCGTCAGTACATCCAACGCTTCAGTCAGATGAGAAACAAGATTCCCAGGATCTCCAACGAGGAGGTCATCTCCGCGTTCTCCACGGGCGTCTCCGACGTCAAGATGCGGGAGAAGCTGTCAGTGAATGACGAGCTGACTTCCGTCGTCAGGCTCTTCGAGATCGCCGACCGCTGCGCCAAGGCTGAGGAGGGGAGGCTCTTCGTGCACAATCTGCCGGAGGCTCCTCCCCCAAAGCCGAAGTCCAAGGACCCCAAGCGAAAGGAGGCTGCTGTCCTCGCGGCGGAGCCAGATCATAAGCAACGCCGCGGGGACCGCTCCGATCGCGATAAAGGTCGACGTCGCCGCTACTACATTATCCACAAGAAGGACACCCACAACACTGAAGATTGTTGGATTGTCCGGAAGTTTCACAAGGAAAACGGCGTCGCCAAGCGTCATGGGGGCGGCCGCAGCAACGACAAGAGTGGATCCTGGGGCGATCGCCGCGATGACGACCGCGAGGAAGGTCGCCGCCGCGGGGGTCTGTCTCGAGCCGATCCCGAGCCGCTGCCGCTGCCCTCACCAGCAAACAATCATCGGGAGGAGGACCAGGGGGGCTATCAAGAGCCGCGAGACTTCGCCGCTTGCCTCCTGGGTGGAGCTCAGGCTCCTTTGTCAAATCAACACTTCAAGCAGCTATCGCGAGAAATCGCGGCGGCGCAGCCCAACGTCGGTAATCGCCTAATGAAGTGGTCGACGTGCAAGATTGGCTTCGACGAGGAGGATCATCCGGCTTCCACAAGGGGCGTGGACACAATTCCCCTCTAGTGCACGCCAACCATCAACAACGTCGCCGTCAATCGCACTCTCATCAACGAAGGGGCGGGCCTCAACATCATCATGGTCGAGATCTTCGAAAGGATGCAGGTGCCGTACCACCGGCTCATGCCAACTCGACCATTCTTCGGGGTAATCGAGGGATCTACAACGCCAATTGGGCAGGTAAGCCTGCCCGTCACCTTCGGCACCCGGGACAACTACAGGACAGAAAGCCTCGACTTCGACGTCGCCTACATCGCCCTGCCATACAATGCCATCCTCGGCTACCCAGCCTTGGCAAGGTTTATGGCAGCAACGCACCATGGCTTCAACGTCCTCAAGATTCTGGGCGCCAACGGCACGATCACCGTGCGCTGCAATGAGAAGGATGCTCTCCGATCAGTTGAGCATGTTTACCGTGAGGCCGCCACCATGTTCCCCGCTGACGAAGACCTACTGGAACACTCCGGCGACCTCGCGAGGAAGAAGCAGCTCGTATCCCAAGAGCGGGCTGCTGCTAAGAAGGCCTCTCTCGAACCCCACCCTCTGGGTTCGACAGGGAAGAAGTTCGCCGCCTCTGCATCGCCTACTCCAAGCGAGGACCTGTTTCATCCGCTGCTGGACATGAGCATTAGGGAAGCTACAGTTCCCTCAGGCAGGAGGCCCCAGTTTACCCAAGAGCGCTCGGCAACTAAGAAGATCTCGCTCCAGGCTAGGGGCTGCGACAACTTCGTCACCATCGGGGCAGGGCTTTCCCCCAAATAGGAAAGCGCGCTCGTCACCTTCCTGCGGGCAAATTCTGACATGTTCGCTTGGACTCCGTCAGATATGCCCGGCGTCCCCAGGGAGGTGATTGAGCACCACCTAGCCGTGTGCCCTCAGGCACACCCCGTGAAGCAGAAGACCAGGAAGCAAGCGCAAGAGAAGCAAGACTTCATCGTCAAGGAAATAGAGAAGCTGAAGAAGGCCAAGTTAATACGCGAGGTGGCCCACCCCACCTGGATTGCTAATCCGGTGGTCGTCCCAAAGGCTAACGGCAGTGGGCGCCTCTGCGTAGACTTCACAAGTCTCAACAAGGCCTGTCCCAAGGATCCGTATCCTCTCCCAAGGATAGATCAAATCGTCGACTCCACCGCCGGCTGCGACCTCCTTTGCTTCTTGGATGCTTTCTCCGGCTATCATCAGATCAAGATGGCAAAGGAGGACGAGGAGAAAACCGCCTTCATCACGCCCTGCGGGGTGTATTGCTACGTCTGTATGCCCTTCGGTCTGAAGAACGCAGGAGCCACCTTCCAAAGGCTCATGCGTAAGGCCCTGGGGACTCAGATGGGAAGGAATGCAGAAGCCTACGTCGACGACATCGTCGTCAAGACTCGCGAGGGACACACCTTCATCGAAGATCTGGAGGAAACATTCGTCAACCTGAGAAAGGTAAACATCAAGCTCAACCCCGCCAAGTGCGCCTTTGGCGTACCGTCGGGAAAACTGTTGGGGTTCCTCGTGTCTTATCGCGGGATAGAGGCGAACCCCGACAAGGTCAAGGCCATCGAAGAAATGCGTCCTCCGCGCAATCTCAAGGAAATGCAATGCCTCGCGGGGTGCATGGCAGCCCTGGGACGCTTCATCGCGAGGAGTGGGGAAAAAGCTTTGCCCTTCTTCAAGCTCATGAACCGCACCGGGAAGTTTGAGTGGACTCCGGAAGCCGACAAGGCCTTCGCCGAGTTGAAAAGGTACCTCACGAGCCCATCGATCATGGTTGCCCCAACGACTCACGAGCCCTTGCTACTCTACATCGCGGCAACTCCAAGGACTGCAAGCGCTGTTCTCGTCGCGGAGCGAGACGTCAAGGTGATCGCCAAGGAGGAGGTCACTCCTCCAGGCTCGGGGGCTCCTCGTGAGGAAGAAGCCGCTTCATCTCCCGTCCCTCGAGAGGAGCTGCCCGCGGCATCTTCGCCGACCGAACCGCTCTCTCAGAGCAACGCTCAAAAGCCTCCCGAGGAGGAGCCTTCCGAGGGTGTCGTCAAGGTACAAAAGCCCGTGTACTTCGTCAGCACGGTACTGCGCGACGCGCGGGAACGCTACACCATGCAGCAAAAGCTGCTCTACACCTTGCTCGTCGCCTCGCGGAAGCTACGCCACTACTTCCAGGGTCACCCGATTAAGGTGGTAACCGATCGTCCCCTGGAAACCATCCTACGCAATCCCAACGTCACTGGGCGGGTGGCCGAGTGGGCTGTGGAACTTCAACCCTTCGAGATCTCCTTCGAAACTACAAAGGTAATTAAGAGCAAGGCTTTGGTCAAGTTCACTGTGGAGTGGACCGATCCGTTCGCCGACGAGCCTCCGGAGGTGGAGTCAACTCTCCCCGGAGAGGAGGCCCCAGGCCTCTGGGTCATGCACTTCGACGGTGCCTTCAACCTCCCCGGTGCGGGAGCCGATGCTATTCTAACCTCTCCCTCTGGAGACAAGCTTTTCTATGCTGTGCAGCTCTGCTTCACGCCTGAGAACAAAGTCTCCAACAACATCGCGGAATACGAAGGACTACTCGCCAGCTTAAGGGCGGCGAACGCTTTGGGCATCAAGCGCCTCATCGTCAAGGGAGATTCACAACTAATTGTGAACTTCTCGAACAAGAGCTACACTCCAAGGGATGAGCACATGGCGGCCTACCTCGAGGAGCATCGAAAGATGGAAAAACGCTTCCAAGGTTTGGAGCTGAAGCACATCCCGAGAGGAGAAAATGTGGAAGCCGACGAGATCGCCAAGCGCGCCTCTCATCGCCTGGCACAACCTGCCGGCGTCTTTTCAAGCCGTCCGCTTCTCCGTCGACATCCGATTCACCACCTCCTTCTGCTTTGCCGCCACCGCCGGAGCAGGGGGCTCCGGATTGCGGGCCTCCTTCGGGTGACCGCGTCCTTCTGGCATTAGCATGGCAGGAGGGAGTGGATTGGATCATCGAGCTCAAGGCCTACCTCACCAGTAGCAGGCTTCCTGAGGATGAAGAGGAGGCCGAGAGGATTGTGCGGCAAGCTTCAGGCTACTGCGTCAAGGACGGTGACTTGTACCGGCGTCGCCCAAATGGCGTCGCTCTGAAGTGCATATCTACTCACCAAGGCCAAGAGCTTCTAAGGGACATCCACGCTGGCGAGTGTGGCCATCATGCTTCCGCTGCAACTTTAGCCGCAAAGGCATATCGAAGTGGCTTCTACTGGCCTTCGGCGCTCGGAGATGCGGCGGAGATGGTCAAGAGGTGCGAGGCGTGCCAATTCCACGCCAAGCAGATACATCAGCCGGCGCAAGAGCTGCAAACCATCCCACTCACTTGGCCCTTTGCAGTTTGGGGGCTGGACATCCTCGGTCCATTCCCTAGAGCGCAAGGGGGCTATCGCTACCTCTATGTCGCCATCGACAAGTTCACCAAGTGGGTGGAGGTGGAACCGGTGTGCACAATCTCGGCGAGGTCCGCAGTCAAGTTCATACGTGGGCTGGTCTGTCGTTTTGGTGTGCCTAACCGCATAATCACCGACAACGGCAGCCAGTTCACCAGCGGGCTGTTCCGGGACTACTGTGCATCGGTCGGCATCAAGATCTGCTTCGCCTCCGTTGCCTACCCCCGGAGCAATGGCCAAGCCGAGCGTGCTAACGCCGAGGTCCTCAAAGGACTCAAGACGAAAAGCTTCAACGCCAAGCTTGAAGCCTGCGGCAAAAAATGGTTAGACAACCTCCAATCCATCTTGTGGTCCATCAGGACTACCGCCACCAAACCCACTGGAGAAACCCCTTTCTTCCTGGTCTATGGGGCGGAGGCTGTTCTTCCCACCGACGTCAAGTTTGGATCGCCAAGAGTGCTCGCCTTCGACGAAATTCGCCAAGAGGACCTCATCAAGGATCGCCTCCTCCTGCTCGAGGAAGCTCGGTGCCAAGCCTTGCTCCGCGCCGTGAGGTACCAGCAAGGATTACGCCGCTACCATAGCCGACATGTTCGAGCAAGAACTCTGGAGGTCGGCGACCTGGTGCTGAGGAGAATACTCTCTCACGAGGGCCTGCACAAGCTGTCTCCAATGTGGGAAGGACCCTTCAAGGTGACGCACATCGCCAGACCAGGCTCGGCGCGGCTGGAAACCGCAGAAGGCGTGCCGGTGGGGAACCCGTGGAACATAGCTCGTCTGCGAAAGTTCTACCCTTAGGTTCCTCACGAGGAGAAAAAGACCGTTTTAACGGCACTTGTATCAGCTCAGTCCGCTCTTAAGCACTGATATTAAGTTAATGCGCAATATAGCGCCTCTGCTTTGGCATGACATCAAATGGCATGAAGTCCATTTATTTTCTATTGTACTCCTCGCGGAAGGGGGCTAGGCATGGTGTCTATGCTGGGGCCTTCGCCCGGAAAATAGCGAGCCCGAAAAACCCGAAGGGAATGAGCTCTGGTCGGGGGCGACGGCCCTGTTATCGATCACCTCCAAATACCCATGGTGCTTAGTTCCTCGCGAAGTACATCGGAAAATAAAAAATCTTCGAGGAAAAGTCCAAGGTGTGCCCCAAGGCACCCGCTAAGGACCTACCCCTCGTGAGCAACCCTCACGAGGGAGCAAAGACGCGTCGATGCACCAGCATCCGCAGGAAGATTCCCTCTGCCGAGGAAGGCCTAACGTGGCAGGATTATTGAAGATCAAGGCCGCTCCGATCATCTTGCGAAGGAGACGCAGATCCGGAGGTCCACGCCAGGCCCTTCACCTCATGAGCAACCCTTGTGAGGTGTCGACGGTCTCTGGGCTCTCTTAAGCGTCGACGTTTTCACGTCCGTGAGGGTCCAGCTTCCCTCAACGACGAGGAAGGCCCCGTGAATTGCCACGCGCGGCAATTTGCTCTTAGCTGCTGGCACAGATAGTGCCGCGCTCCTCCATGACGGAGAAGGTCCCTGTGCCGGTCACAGGGGCATCTTATTCGCCTTCTTTTTCCGTTTGTTTTATCAATTTGTTTTTCCGTTTTCGGGGATTTGGGGTATTTTGTTTTCCAACTCTTTCTTCAACTTCTTGTCTCAGGAATCGTCCAATGTGTCGTCGACGCCGACCCCATCTCGAGCTCTGAGGCTAAGGGAGGCTCCCGTCAATGCCGACAGCTCACTAGGGCTCTCGAGCGAGCAAACGGCCAGGACAATGAAGAACAGCAAGATGATTAACAAGCGGATTTCATTAAAGCGCCCCCAGTGGGGGAAGGAGCAAAAGCTCGGCGGGGCATACCCCGCCGACGAGGACTACACGACAAAAGAGGGGAGGAGACTAGCTCCCCTCCCCTGAGGACTACCGCGCCAGGGCCGCCTCTTCACGGCGCCGCGGGCTGGGGGTAGGTGCGGCGGACGCCGCCGGCGGTGAAGATCCGCACCGTAGCCTCCAGCGTCCCCAGCTTAAAGCGGAAGACGAGGTGGTCGCCGACGCGGAGGCGATGGCCGAGGGCAAATGCCCTCCAGCGGCCAGAGAGGACGGTGTTGCCGCCGTCCCCAAGGAGGATGTCCACAGGCCAGAAGAGGTCTGGCCTGCTCTGTTCCCCCAGGGCAATCTCACCGGCGGCCGCGCCGGGGGCGTAAATCACCCTCCGGATGGCGTCAGGCAGCCAGAGGGAACTGAAGCCCGGGGCGTCGACGACGACGAGAAGCTCCAGGAACTGGGACCCCGGGCCGATGAGGGGTCCCAGCATCGCTGCCGCCAGGGGGCGCGGAGTGGCAATCACTCCGTTCGCCAGCGGGGCCGGAGGATCTGCTTCAGGGGGAGGCGGGCCCAGGGCGGCCAGCACCTCCTGGAGGGCCCGATCGATGCTCCCCGAGGCGTGGGGAGCAGGCGCCGCCGTCAGCGGCGACGGCAAGTTCAGAGCACCCCCACGCACAGGACCCCGGAGGGTCATGGCGCTGGAGGTCCCCAGGGCGGCGCGGCTTACCTCTTCCTGCCGCGGCGCGCCAATGCGGAGGGGGCCGCTGGCGCCGGGAACGCATCGGGCCGGGATCTTCGCCTTGATCCCGCTGCCCGGGGGACGCCCGCGGTGTTTCGCTCCAGAGCTTGTTCCGGCGGCGGCGGAGGAGTTGGAAGGATCCATGAGCTCAGGGGCGCAGAAGCAGAAGTGGCACTGGAGGAAGGAGATGAAGTGCCGGAGGTCTCGAGGAGGATCTATTTAAGGGGGGCATCCGGTGTCGATGCGTCAAATCCCTGCATGGGAATCGAAGAGTTGGCGCAGTGCCCCGCAGTCAAGCGACGCGTCATCATGATGGTTTGACGCCTCGGATACTGTAGCGTCACCCGACGTTTCGTCTCGCCAGTTGTGGCCGCGCCACGCGTCCGCAGCGTCTGCCTCTTCACATGGTCCTCTGACCGCACGGTTGACGCGTGCCGTTGGAGGGCCCAGCAGCTTCTGGGGCCCCCGTCCCTTCGCTCCCTCGAGAGGGCGCGTTTGCGGGCCGGGCTCACGGGGGCTACTGTCGGTGTTATGGATACCGGGGTATCCCGGTCCACCTGCTCCTGGGCCACGTCATTGGCCCATCTTCAGAATCAACGACCCAAGCTACGGAGAAGACCCTCA
Source organism: Dactylis glomerata (assembly GCA_007115705.1). Taxonomy (NCBI): domain Eukaryota; kingdom Viridiplantae; phylum Streptophyta; class Magnoliopsida; order Poales; family Poaceae; genus Dactylis; species Dactylis glomerata. The sequence continues at coordinate 136,987 of QXEO01002108.1, read as the reverse complement.
CGAGGAGGCGCCTCGTGAGGAGAACGACGACACAAACGGCTAAGGACCAAAAGACCTCCTCACGAGCCCCCGCTGGTGAGGAGAGGAAGCACGCCCACGTCAGCTCGGCACGTTTGCGTGTAGAGCAAGAAGATAACGGGCAGAAGACCGCGTACCACCCACGCTACCCCCGACAGGGAGGAGACCAGCTTTCTCTGTGCCTGCCCAAAGCAGCACAGTGGTAGTTGGCCACCCCCCTAAAAATAGCGTGGACGGTGCAGGGCGCCAGAGGAGGACGTCAGCTTCCTCCACCCACTCCTGTGGACCGGCGCCACTACCCTACGAAGACCAAGTCTACAGAAAAGTGTAGTCTACAGCTGTCCTCCCTCCTTGGCCGTGTGTGGCAACCCCTTCCCCAAGAAGATAAGGGGAAGGAGGACCTTGGCGCTATAAAAGGGGGGGAAGGCCATCCCTTGAGGGGGATCGAATCTTCATCTTCTTGAGGCTGCTAGCTGGGCACACAGGTTCTTCAACCTCTGGCCAGCTAGAGCTTTGTAACCAAGGCCTTGTACTCCTCGCGAGGTATCGCGTTGCAATACAAGAAGGCAGGAAGTAGGGGTTTTACCTCACCACGAGGGCCCTGAACCTGGGTAAGGCTCGGTCTCTCTCTCTGCAGTGCGTAGCGCGTTCGACAATTGAGGCTTCCGTCACCGTGTTTCGTTGAGATTCAAGATCTCACATGTTCAGCCCCCTGCGTTCGAATCCTTGGGTCCGTCGCGTGGTACCCCGTGTTCTTGCGACACGAAATCCATCGACAGTCTGTGGTCGAACGACGCTGGACAATCGCTCCAGCGGCTGTGAGCGACCCACGCGAGTGCGTGTGGCCAGATGGGCCGGCCCACTAGTACTTGGCGCTCGGAAGGATCCCGTGCTCCACGCGATCGAGGTGCGCCTGATCCAGCGATCGAAGAGGCGAGCGATGGCGAGGCCGTAGCCGGCGCGGTTTGCTTTTTTTTTAATACTAGCTTCCGATCGGATCTGGTAACCGTGGCATGGCTGGACTCAGAGATCGATCCCGATGCAGTCGACGTAGGATCGCAGGCGCCCTTGTGCGAGCGGCCGCCGCCTTCGCCCTTTTTTTTCCTTCAATTCCTCAATCAGCCGTGATCGGATCTGGCAACAGGGCTATGCTGGCCACCAGATCGATCTTAAAAGGAACATTGATCCAACGTAGCTGTCTTGGAGCGATCGGATCTGGACAGCTAATGAAAACAATTCGATCTGCAAACCTCCGACGCAATGCGCAGATCAAACCAGCCGATCTAAAAACCGCCCAAGGACGAACAATCCGCAGATCCAATAATCAATAGAAAATACTCGCAGTGATAAACCAAGTAATGTGATACCACATGATAAGGATCACACCGGTGATCCTGTGAGTTTTGTCCCGATCTTTCACAGCGAGTCAAACCAGATATAAATCTTCCAATAACGCGAAGAATGTCTTCTGAAGAAGAGGAACGAATCCAGCAAGCAACGTGATGAAGATCACCACGCCTCAAACCATAGCTCGATAATCCTTGATGATGCAAGAACCCTCGCAGCAATCTTTATTAGATAACATGGCATCGCCGTTTCCCCAGAGGGATGATACACGGTGGAGCACACGATAGTTTTCGACTAAACAACTAAACTCCCCTAAACTCTAGACTGCTGGCCTCCTTATATAGATGGCCAGAAAACTGTTGGGCTTGGACAGGCCCAAAGCCAAAACACAAATAAACCTAAGTGGCCCATAACATGACCTGACACACGAAATAACATAAACAGATATATAAATTGCTGACACAACCTTAGACTAAATTATCTCATATCGTAGGTCGTCCTGGCGTGCCAATCTGCAATGAGCTTTCCTCATCTTGGTGGAGTCCTGAAATTGGGCTTCACCTCCTCCTGCGTGCCCATATCAAGAGGGTCATGCTTCCACCGCGGCTCGTCGACCCAGTGGTGGTTCGTCGTCCAGCGATGGGAGTTCATCCAGTGGCGGATCCCGATCGGAGGAGGAGCGGATCGCCCTCATCCGCTCGGAGGATGCAAGGAAGCGCGCCGCCCGCAAGTGGACAAACTACGGCCAACGTCTGCCGCCGTCACTAGCGCCTGGACCATGAGCTCGTTCTCGCGGTGATGAGATCGGTCACCGTCCTTCGAGGATGACATCGATTGGGAGGGCAACGAGGCAGAGCTGGAGATGGAGATGGAGCTAGCGCCAGTGCAACAGGTCCTCGGCCCGTAGGACTTCATCATCGATGACGACAAGGCCGAGCGGCATGCCTTTGGGCTCGCACACCGTCTCTCGGAGGTGGAGTCCAAGATAGCTCGGAAATGGGTGGTGCTAGAGGTGCGCAACGACGTCGCCCTCGTCCGCTAGTACGAGCAGTGGCGGGTGGAGGGAGCTACCCACCGCATCAAGATGGAGATCGTTGTCTCGACGACGAGTAGGTGATGCATGCAAAGTTCATGCATGTAGTTTGTAGTTTATTGATACGTCTCAAACGTATCTATAATATTTTATGCTCCATGCTTGTTTATACACCATTTGCTTTGTGTTTTGTTACACTTCATGGCATTTTTATACATTTTCCGGAACTAACCTACTAACGAGACGCCACAGTGCCAGTTCCCTGTTTTCTACTGTTTTTGTCAGAAAAGCTACACAGGAAATATTCTCGGAATTGGACGAAACAAAAGCCGAACCTCCTATTTTTCCAGAACATGAGTCAGAGTCCAAAGCAGAGATGGAGGGGGGCAAGGACCTGGCCACACCCTAGGGCGGCGCAGGACAAGCCCTGGTCGCGCCACCAGGGGGTGAGCCCCCCTAGTCCACTTCCTAACGCCGCCCTTCCGCCTATATATTCCCCTCGATGGGAAAACATAAAGCCCCCGATCAATTTCCACAAAACATACTACAAGCCACCGCCATCATCGATGCGAGATCGGGAGGGTCCAGAAGCTCTTCCCGGCACCCTGCCGGAGAGGGGAATCACCGCCTGAGGCCTTCTTCATCACCATGCCTTCCTCTGGAGTGATGCGTGAGTAGTCTACCTTGGACTACGGATCCATAGCAGTAGCTAGATGGTTGTCATCTCCTCCATGTGCTTCATGTTTAGATCTTGTGAGCTGCCTATCATGATCAAGATCATCATTGTATAATTCTACATGTTGTGTTTGTTGGGATCCAATGAATATTGATACTATGTCAAGTTGATGTGCTGAATTATTATCTTTACATTATCTCTATGTTGTTTATGATCTTGCATGCTCTCCGTTGCTAGTAGATATCTTGGCCGAGTAGATGCTAGTGACTCCAAGAGGGAGTATTTATGCTCGATAGTGGGTTCATGCCTCTAGTAGTCTCGGGAAGTGACAGAAACCTCTAAGGTTGTAGATGTGATGTTGCCACTAGGGAGAAAACAACAATCTTGTGTTCGAGGACATTTGCATTGTTTACATTACGCACTTTGCTTAATGCAGTTATCTGTTGTTCGCAACTTAATACTCAATGGGTGCTCGGACGACACCTCGAGAGTGGATTATTAGTCATAGATGCAGTTGGATTATGGTCTATGTATTTTGTTGTAATGCCCATAGTGAATCTCGTAGTGATCCTCATGACATATGTATGCTAGCTTTATTCTATCAATTGCCCAACTGTAATTTGTTTACCCATCATGTTATTTACTTTATGGAGAGACACCACTAGTGAACTGTGGACCCCGGTCCATTCTTTTACATAGCTATTACCGTTTACCTTTTACTTGTTTTATTTACATTCTTCCAAACTATTACCTTTTACCACACGATACGCTTAATCCTTTGCACACAACAAACCGGTGAGATTGACAACCTCACTGTGAGTTGGGACTAAGTACTTGGTTGTATTGTGTGCAGATTCCACATTGCTGCTGGTGCAAAGCTAAGCCCTGGACAAGTTATCTGGCGCCATTGTCTGGAGCCATCGCAAAGCTAGCGGGCATCAACCTTCGGAAGTTTGGTTCTTTCTCCTACTGGTTCGATAAACCTTGGTTTCACAACTGAGGGAAGACTTGCTGCTATGCTCATCATAACCTTCTCTTGGAGTTTCCAACTAGGCGGTTATATATATATATAACTCCTACATCAACACCGCACCACCAGTTTTCTGGCGCTGTTGCCTGGGATTGAAGAAGAAAAAGCTCCCATGACAACTACGCGCTAGCAAAATGCCAAGCAAGTTTTCTGGCGCCGTTGCCGGGGAGAAAGAAGATTTCTGCAAGGGGAGTCTCTTGCTTCCAACCTTTTATTTTGTTATTGTTTTGCTTTACTTTATTTTTGCTTGCATCATTTTATCAAAAATACAAAAAAATTAGTTCCTTTATAGTTATTTTTACTTGTCTGCTTTTAGTTTTGCTAGAATGGGTACTCTTGAGAACACCAAGTTGTGTGATTTTTCTAGAACCAATAACAATGATTTTATCTGCACTCCTATTTCGCCATCTGCTCCTGAGGCAAATTTTTATGAGATTAAACCTGCTTTGTTGAACCTTGTTATGAAAGAGCAGATTTCTGGTATTAGTACTGATGATGCTGCAGCTCATCTGTGGGGACCTCGGATTACCCATCCGGAATACCCGATATGCATACAATTCACGATCCCATGGTCAGTGTGTCATGAATCCACATATCCGAGTTGATAACAGAATTACATCATCCATTACAGTATCGAATAATATTTACAATTGGTCACATGACCAAGTATTATATTGCCACGCAGGGCAAATCTACAATTAAGCAGCGGATACCAAGCAGCGCTAATGACCCACGTCATGCCTACTACCCTATAGGCAACTGACTCGGAGATGTTCCTAGTTCGCACCGGCGCCATTGTACCATCACCATCTTCATCGAATTCTTGCTCCAGGTCTGACCAAGTTAATAGCCAGGGACAAAGCCATGAGTACATTTTGAATTGTACTCGCAAACCATCTAGAGAGAAGGAGTTTGATATGCAGTATGGCTGTAGCAAGGGAAGGCTCTACACTAGTTTGTTCTATTTGAAAACATACTTTCTTATGTCGATATAGCATGTCTAGAACCTTGTTCTACGACATCTCCATATCTCTATTAAAAACATTTATAAAACATTTTTGGTAAAATCTCTAGGAAAGGGGAAACCCTTTTTGCTTCAAAAACCCGGTCAATCAAACATGACCATCACCAACTCCTCAGCAGTACCCTTCAAGTACTCCAAACCTTCCCCGTGCCACGGCAGTACCCTCCGAGTACTCCGTCCGGCACCTTCCTCCATTTTCCGAAAACCACTTTTGAAAAGAACACTCGACACAGGTTAAGTATGGCCATTCCAACCGTCCATGACCGACGACTCGGCTATTCGAATAGTTTTACACTCTACAGAGGTTGTACACTTTACCCACACCATCCGAATACTCATCATGTGGGCATCATCCCCGCATAGCGTCCTATGCCACGACAAGCACTCGATCAGAGTCTTTCGCTTATCTACCTTAGTACGGGAATCTACCCTATGGAGTATGTACCTCCCCGGCACACCCGGGCAGTCTACCTCCATGTTCGAGCGTAACTCAAGTGCCACGTCAGGAGACCCGTAGTGTCTTCCGGCCGGATAAATCCCTCATTGGATCCCGATTCACTATTGCCCAGTCGCAGCAATCTGGATTCTAGGGTACCACGTACCCTTATATAGTTATGAGACTCCCATACTAAAATAAACAAACTACGAGCTAAGCCCCGTCCCATACCAGGGTAATGTGGTTGCACAGGTTAAATTGGTCTGGCGAACACTTATACACAATGCCCTTTTTCATAAATACTCCTCCTTTTCTCCATTTTCTAGAACATATTTTCCTGAAAACATTTCAGTGGAATAGAGCACTATTCCAAGGTTTTCAAAATAATTTTTCAAAGTCCCATTCGAGTGTTCCCAACCTAGAGTTTTTGCTCCACTACAAAGTTTTCCAAAGGCTATGATGCTAACCATCACACCACTAATTCTGGGGAATAAGTAGGTGTCAAGATAGGGGTCATTGATGAGGATGATATCATTTGACTTGTGGAGCCAAGTCGCAAACAATTGCTATTTAGGGCAATAGCAACATAAAACAATGCATTTTCATAAACAAAAATAAATCATGCAATAAGTAAAACTAGGATCAGATATGCAACAAGTTTAGATGGCTTGCCTTGATCAGCTTGTCCCTGGTCTTCCTCTTGATACTCAAAGATTTCTCCTTCCTTGGAACAATCGGTGTCATTTGAATCTAACGCCGATAACAATTAACAAATAAGCATGCAATCACAAACAATACATACACTTCACCACAGAAAGCCTAACACACCAAGACAAACACCAATGGTAGTAAAACACATTGCTAAACTACTCCAAGTGGTTTCATGCATTTATCCTACTCCAAGATTAATTTGTGATTTTAACAATCAACAAACCCTAATAGGCCTTATTTATCACTCAGGTATTTCTATACACTCAAAACATACAAACAGCATGCCACTATAAAGGTATGATTTTTCTGAATCCAACAAAAGTGGATTCATCTCATTTAAAGTTATAAAACTTTTTCTATGAATTTTCTAGTGAAAACAGTGGCTGTTCAAGCAAATTAAATCTCAGATATTATCTTTTTATCATAAAAAATCTGCAAGCATAGGATATGAAAGGTACTATAGTGCAATACCACTGAAAATTGGAATCCACTCAATATCACAAACAAAATATGATTTTTGAATTAAACAAGCTAAACAAGTCCCTGCAGAATGTTAATTACTAGGCTAAGCACAAACATCACAGGGACTTCATTTCAGTGACACATGCAAGTACAAACTATAGGCTACCACTGAGAATTGGATTCACTCAATTTGATCTCATAGATCTACATATTTGGATTTTTGGTTCAAAAGGAACCAGATTCACAAGATCAAATACAGATAAATCTACAGGAATTATTTTTCCATGGAACTAGTGCCAATAGGTAGATATTTTATCAAGGAATCGACAGAAATTTGAACCAAGTTATTTACATGCTCCTCGAATTTTCTATGGATTTTAGAAGATCACATAACTACTGAAAATGGTAACAGATTCGTAGAGAAAAAAAATGTAACGGGCTGAGTTCTAACGGATCTACACCAGGCCAGCTCAACTATGGCTATGATCAGTACGGTGACAAAAAAAAGATGCTTTAATATTCATGCTACAGCTAGCAGGATAGTCACGATGCTTGGCTAATTTCAACTCGTCGGAGACGACGGAGGGAGTGCAAGGCTCACCGTGGGGATGTTGTGGAGGCGACAACAGTGAAGTGGAGTGGCGGAGGAGCTTGGGTGGGTCACTTTGGCACCTCAGATGAGTCGGCGATGCTCCCAGTCGCTCTCACGTACGAGGACGAGCGCGGCATCGGGGTAGGAGGGTGCCGTTGATGAAACTCAATGGAGGGTCTCCGGATGGTCCCTGAGCAAGGATGACAGCCGATTCATGTTAGCGAGATGGACATGAAGTGAGAAAGAAAGAGAGCTAGAGAGGAGAGGGGCAGAGGAGGTCTCCATCGGGCTGGGACGGGCGGAGAGCTAGTGACGAACCCACGACGGTGCTCTAGCCATGGGCGGAGCAAGAGGGCATTAGTGGGGCTGGGGCTCAGTGTTCTCTTTATTGAGAGAGAGAAGACCGTGGTGTGAGTTAGAGGGTGGGAGGAGGCTTGGGGCGCGATTTAACTAGGGGACGGTCAGGCATTGCCAGACGTGGCGCTTGTTGTCTGGTCGCGGCGCGCGGCGAGGGCGGACAATAGGAAGAGGACAAGGAGAAGAGTTGGCGCTGCGCCAGCGGTTCTGTGAGGAAGGGGCGTGGTCTGAGGCGAGAGGGCACACACGAAGGTGGATTGTCGGTTCGGCGAGAGGACATTGACTCAGCATCTGCCAGGTGTTCGATGGAAGAACGTCTATCAGGGCACGGCCGGGAGAGACGGGGATGAAAAGTCTAAGGGCTATGTCTTACCAGGGAAGGCTCGAGGGGTCACAGGGGAGGCCACTGGCGAGGCTACGAGGGCTATGGCTGCATTTCCAGTCCCTTGGTCGACAAGGGTGCTCCAGAGCATGCCAGCGACATTGGTGTGATCCAAGCAGAAAGGACAAGCTGGAGGGGACGTGAGGGTGGCAGGTGCGGTGCTGGGTGTGTCCAAATTCCGAAGGTCTGGCTGTAGAGAGAAGGAGAGGACCGACAGCAAGAGTTCTAACATTTTTCCAAGGCATGCATACGCCTCTCTCCCTTCCTTCCTCTCCAAGGATAATCAGCCAGGAGTGGTACTGTAGCAGATGCTAGGGTCGACTAGAGAGAGAGAGAGAGAGAGAGAGAGAGATATCCAGGAGAGGTCATGGTGATGGTTAAATGGTGCTTGAATTTGATTTGAGAAATGTGAGATGGAAATAGAGATTAATATGTGCATAGATGGATTTTGAAATAGAACTAGATACAAATAATTTTCAAGCAATGGTACACTCAAAAATAAGAGAGGGGTGTGATTTGATTTGGTGAAGATGATGCCCAAAAACCGAGAATTACATGAGTTGTTTTGATCCTAAGAGTATGTCCAAAATTGAAGAAATTTGATTTGAACTAGCCTTTGAATTTTATTTTATTTTACCAACGTAAGGTTTTAAGTTCAAAAGGGTTCTACTTCCATAGCAAGACATAGTAGAATCTTCTCATAAATTATTGATGCACCAAAGTGCAAGAAATGGCATATGTAGCATTAACATGCATTTTGTTAAAAAGAGAAAGGAATAACGAAAATAATTTTCTAGAAATTGTTTTTGAGTAGCAGCGAGATGATACTACATATCAGTCAAACTTCCTATTTTTATTTGGGAGAAGTTTTCAAAAAAAGTTTGATAAAATAGGAAAAATAGTTTTGTAGTCAAAACAAGGAAGAAATAGGTTTTTGAGATAGGTTGGGCCATGTGCCAAATTGTAGCCCATAGCTACACATAAAGTCATAAAAGGCATCAATCATCAACTATACAAGGAAAATCAACACTAGCTACCATTCAAACATGACGAGAAACAATTGTTGAACAAGTGCCCACCTAATAATCATGTCTTGGTGAACTTGAAAAGAGTGTAAAATAAGGGAGTAAAGTTTTTGTAGAGTTTTTTTTAGGAACAAGTGGGGACAGAAACATTTCCTTATTTTGATAGAGTTTTCTTTTAAGGGGGTTTGAAAACCATTTGTAAAATGTTTATAAAATAATGGTTCACAAAACTTTGGGATCATAACAAGATATAGATCCCTGTATGTTTTATAAATACTTAATTTGGAACAACTTTTGAGTCAAAATAAATATTGGCAATTTTTTTTTGGAGAAAACCAAATCATTTAAAATTGGAGGGGTTGCCAAGATAATGCTTTTGCAAACTGGCTAGTAGCATTGCTAATGACATGATCCCAAGGGATACACAAGCAACAATCACACAACAATCAAGGAAAACATGCACGAGACTTCATTAAGTTAATTAAGCACAAAAAGTTTTTGTTGGCCCTCATTTTGCATTACTAAACTCTATTTAGCCACGGTTACAAAAGTTGGGATGTTACACATCTTCCCCCCTTAAAAGAATCTCATCCCGAGATTCCTAAGTGTGGTACTAAAGGTGTGCACGGGTTAGTTAGAGTTTCATTGGAAAAGGTTGTTCTTCCAACTTCTAGTTGACACTTTGGGTTATGTAGAAGACTTGCTCTTCCAAAGATGTAGATTGTCTTCACATGCCGCAATTGAGGGCGGAAGAGTTGATGTTGCCAAAAGTACCTTGACAAAAACCATGTCGAGATGCCTTTGAGGTTAATGGGGTTAAGCTATCCAGGGTGCCCGTAAAGATTCTACAAAAGTCAGGAGGTTATCATCTCGTAGCTGAGGTCTTGAACAGTTGAGGCTTCTCGGGTAGCTCTTGTTTGTTGGGAGTCGTCGCTTCCTTCATGTAGCTTGACATAATCTTCAATCTTTGTGTCACGCCTTGAAGCTTGATGTTGGTGTAGACCCTTCTGTCTTGAGCTTGGAGTGCTATAGAGGTTGTAGATAATGGTGCTTGAGCTTCGATCTTTCTAGGTACGTCAGATCTATAGACTTAATTTTTTGTGCTTCTTAACTATCAGGGTGCATGCTAGTCCTAATTGCAAGCATTCTTCTGGGCCTTCTTGGGCTTGAGCTGAAGGTTCTTCTTTGGTGGAGGCAAGTCGAGGGCTTGGCCTTGAAGAGTCTTCAGGCTTCCAATTGCTTAGCAGAGATCAAGCACGTGAGTCTTCGGGCTTCAAGTGGCGATAACATGTTGAACTACGAAAGTTAGGCTTGAGTTTGATACTACTATGCACAATGTTAGTTAGCTTGTTAGAAGATTAACTAGTGCTGGAGGGGTTAAGAGAGTATCATCAATGTTAGCAGGGCTCCCTTTTAAACTGGAAAATATGTTAGTGAAGTCATTGCCTTCGAGGAATCTTCCGTAGTCCAGGCGGGTCTATCTTCTGCTCCCTTGATGATATGGAGAGGTCTTCATGGAGTTTGATCACATAGCAGAACTTGTTGCACCTGATCTTCGATATGTGTTGCGGGAAGAGTTATATTCGACTATTATCCAGGTTGGAGTTAAAGTCTTACTATTAACCTATCTATGCCACTCAAGCTGACATAAATAGATGAGAGGGAATCATTCAGGGTTTTACATGCCAGAGGGGTTTTAAGGCCGAGAGGCTAAAAACAAGCACAAGCATAAGGTAACAATGCACACTCAAGAAACACACAAGACAATCTTCAAACAATCATATCAAGCACATGAGGTACTTCAGGTATCGAAGAACACCTAATACTCGTGGTATTCAGGGGTAGCTCAATCAAAACGATCGAGTTTATCCTATTCATACTTAGGGCCATGGTTGGTCATAGTCGTTGACTCCTTCATTTTCTTGCTTCTGGCTTCAGCTGAAACTTGATGACAGTTAGTAGTGAAGTTGCAATGTTGTTGAGTCGTCGAAGTTGATTTGAGAAGTGCAGAATTGTAGGTCTTCTTGTATCACATCACATGGTTGTGAGGTCTTCATAGGGATTGCTGAAGTGTGCCGTTGGTGGCATACTCGTCTGACAAACCTAACAAATACTAGTCAAGCAACTGAGTACTTTGTCCTTGGCGACTGCAAAAGTGCGAGTCCAAGGAGGAACAAGGTCAACTTCTTGACAAAGCCGTTGGTGTCAACCAAGAGAAAAATATTTGCCAACACTCTTCTTTCTTTGCAGCTGGGGAGGTTTGAAGATGTCCTTCTGAATATTTGATCCATCTTGTGTTGCTAAGCTTCAGGTCTATTTGGGGTACAACTTCCATTAATTAAATGGGATTTCTATTTTTGTGCCCTCGTGTCCTTAGTTGTACTCAGTTTTCCCCAGCTCCTTAGTTTTTCCTCAGTTTTCCCCAAGCCCTTGTCTGAAACCCTCAGAAGGAGCTCGGACGGGAGGATTCCCGTTTAGTTGACCGTTCCATGCTGATGTGTGGGGCCGCGTCGTGTGGGGCTGGTAGAAAGGGACCGCGTGGGACAGGACGAGACCGCGTTTGGTTGTATGTGAGATCTCGGTTCTGTCTCTCTCAGCCCAAATTGGCATTTTTCGGAGCGCCTTTTTCCCCTCTCTCTCTGTAACAGTTCTCTCTATTTTCACCAAATTAGTATCAAATCTAGAGAAGCTTCTATTTCTTTCTTTCTTCAATGATTGTTGCCTTTTGGCCCTCATTTTTTGCCCAATATGGTAACAAATCTAGTAGCAAATCTAGAAGCTAGTATAGGATAAATTCACAGCAGCATAATAAATCCAGAAAACTAAGTATAATACATAAACTACATACAGCAGCCAAAAGCAGCCAATAACGATGTTAATGTTCACGACAAACTAAGCTGAAAATAATACAAGACGCAATGTATGGCCAACATGAAGATTAGGATACCCCAGGATGAATGAATCTGTTCTTCATTCAGCATATATTTCTTCGTCGCTTCATTCTCTGATCTGAAGGAAATATTTATTGAACTCCTTCCATCTGCAGTGTGCAGCCAATACATCCTCCAAACGGTATGTGACGAGGGTTAACTCGACATATGTCCCAGATGAAGGACTTAGGATCGGGGAGACAGGGCATCGGATGAACTCGAAGGTAAACTCAGTCAAACAAGGTGGCTATGAAAGTAAACGTGGGTGTAGAACCTGGCTTGCTTTCAATCTGTCCCACACCGTCCCCTCCTGGCCCCTATATATAGGTGGCCAGGTCTCGAGGATCGGGTGGGATCCGACACAGATTACAATATTGACATACGGTAAGAACTCGTATTTCGACTAGTATTACAATTGGGCCTAGCTTAACGGGCCTCAGGGGTACTCAACTGACGGGCTCTATTATCTATACCCTTGTCAGTATTGGCGCCAACCGTGGGGACTCTGGGCGTTGGAATCATGAATTTGATGGCTTTTTCGCTTTTAGCCAGTAGCAATCCAGAAGTCGACAAAAATCAAGAATGGAATTGACGTTCAGAAGTCTAAGCTTCTACATCGGACCTTCGGGTTCAACTCTCCTTTCAAATCCGACGAAATCAGTTCCATCGGCGGGCAAAGCAGAGAGGATAACAGCGTCTGGATCATCTGTAGGCTCTTCTAGCGAGGCAAACTCGCCAGTCAGCTTAGCAGCAATAGAAAATTTGCAGGGAAAATTAGAGGAACTCGACGAAATCGGGCAAGAGACCATTGTGGAAGAAGCAGTGGACAAATCAAGGGATATCGCCAGCAGAAGCAGCGGCGTCTCCAGGAGCATACACCAATTATGCGTTATCATCACATAAGTAGCAGAAGAAGAAAACAATCACACTGGCAACAAGGAGGTTGACATGCAAGTTGACAAATTAAGGAGCAATGGCAAGAAAGAGAAGGAGAAAGTGCATGTTTCGGCTGGAGAGTGGAGAATGATCATGACAGCTGTTAACCATGGGACTGATGTACCCGCAGATTCAAGAAGAGAAGTTTTAATGGGGTACCAATACGCGCTACACCAACGCAGGAAAAAGTTAAGGGAGGAAAGAGACATGTTCATGAGAAGCCGAGGTGACGATAGTATGCCAAGCGGAGAATACTGGGATGAGCACAGCGACGCATCAAAAATCAGCATGGAGAGGCACAAAGACCCAAAGCACAACAGAAGGACAACAGCACATGTAGTAGAAGAAAGCTATACGAGAAGCCCAAGCGCGAACCAACCAGAAGAGGAGGAAGAATTCGTGCAAGAAACACCAGAAGCAGCACAGGCATACCTACTAACCACGCAACCAAAACCTGGTGACCCACGGGAACAAATGCATCAAGCCGCGATACAGAGCCTCGGGTTAGTAGAAGAAAAGCTAAAAGGTAGCATTTCAGAGAAAAAGTCGACTCACCGCAGTGAAAGGAGAAAAGAAGAGGTCAAGCGCAAATCTTCGCGGAACGAAACTAGCGAGTCCTCAGAAGACGAGAAAAGCCAAAAGAGGAAGGAGGATGCAAGGAACATAATAGCACAAGCAAGGGTAAATAACTCATGTTACGCATGGAGGGAAGAAAACTACGAAGACGACGAAAAAGAGATGGGCGCGCTATGCTTTGCTCGAAGGGTTTGCAAAACACGGGTACCCAAAAGTTTTAAGTTGCCACATGACCAAGAGAAGTATGATGGGTCGCAAGAGCCAACTCTATGGTTGTCAGATTACCTGCAAGCAGTACAGATACTAGGAGGAACAAGAGCAACAGCCATGCAAAGTTTGCAGCTACACCTCACCGGCGCAGCACGGTCCTGGTTAAATACCTTACCCAAAGATTCCATTGGAAGTTGGGGAGAATTAGAGAATCAATTCGCGAGAAACTTTCGCTCAACATATAAGCGCCCAGCATCGCTAGAAGAAATCAAGTCGTGCATACAGCAGAAAGGCGAAACCCTACGCTCTTATATACAATGCTGGAGTGTAATCAAAAACTCAGCAGAAGACATCTCTGATGAAAGAGCAATAGATGCTTTTTCGAGCGGCCTTCGTCGTGCAGACCTAGTAGAAGAGATAGGAAGAACAAGGCCAAGAACAGTATCTGAGCTAATGGAAATAGCCAACAGATTCGCCGATGGGGAAGACGCGTACAATAACAAAAGGGGGCATTCACCAGAAGTCGACAAAACAAGTAGGCAAAGGCAAAGATACCGCAATGGCGACAACCACGGAAGGAGAAATCAGATAGCCACAGGATATGACGAAAGGAATGAAGAAAGCTATGAAAACATGGAATTTCCTATGAGAGACAGCAGGGGAAAGGAGAAGCCAAGGTACTCGGGTCCTTCGGCAGAAGATATGCTATACGGTCCTTGTCGTATCCATTATGCTTACTTAGACGGGAAACGAGTTTCCAACCACCAGATGAAGGATTGTAGAACCTTCCTAAGGTTGCAAAACGCCATGGATTCAAGCCAAGGAGCACGATAGGGAGGAAAAAACATAAATCAAGGATATCAAATGCAACGACTCGCAAAACAGCTGGAGTCAAAAGTATATATATCAACAATGATCCAACCAGTACCAAAGTCAAAGAAAGAAAGAAAGAGCATATCAAGACAGGTCAACCTGGCAATAACATCACCACCAGCTACTACGGAGTATCTAAAGTGGTCCGATCAACCAGTTAGGTTCAGCAGAGCAGACCACCCGAGGAAAGTCCCAAGACCAGGTCACTCACCAATGGTGCTCAAAGCTCAAATAGGGGGATATGACGTCGAAAGAGTATTCATGGATGCAGGAAGTGGTATAAACCTAATATATGCCAGAACGTTGAAAGCAATGTGCATATCATTAGAAAATCTAAAGCCAACAGATTGTTCTTTCCATGGAATAGTACCAGGAGCCGCAAATTATCCTTTGGGCAAAGTAGAACTCGACGTCTGTTTCGGCGACAGCAGCAATTATCGCAGAGAAAAGCTGGAGTTTGAAGTCATGGACTGGCCCTCACAATACCATGCAATCCTGGGGCGCCCAGCATTTGCAAAATTCATGGCAGTACCTCACTATGCATATCTCACACTCAAGATCCCAGGGCCTAAAGGAACGATCACGGTACAAGGAAGCTTTGAAGTATCCAACACTTGTGACAAAGAATTTAATAGGTTGGCGCAAACCTTCGGCATGACGGCAGAGTACGCAAGGCTAAAAGGTGAAACAGACCACAATGTGCTACCCGACGTCGGGCGATCCCTACCAGATCAGGCTTTCGATGCAACTCAAGACTCAAAGAAAATACAGGTCCACCCGACGGACCCGAGCAAGACCACCTCCATAGCAGTAAACTTGGATCCCGCATTGGAAAGCACGCTCATCGAGTTCCTCCGTGAGCACTGGGAAATCTTCGCCTGGTGTCCTTCAGATATGCCAGGTGTTCCCAGGGAACTCGTCGAGCACGCACTAAATGTGGATCCTAAAGCAAAGCCAGTCAAGCAACCACTACGACGATTTGATGAACCCAAGAGGAAAGCAATAGCATCAGAACTACATAGACTAGAAAACGCAGGGTTCATCCGAGAAATCAAAACATCGACTTGGGTTTCTAATCCTGTTATAGTCCCCAAGAAAAACACAGACGTACAAAGAGTATGTGTCGACTACACATCCCTCAACAAGCACTGTCCAAAGGATCCCTTCCCCTTACCATGCATTGATCAAATAATCGACTCAACAGCGGGGTGCGCAAGGCTTTCCTTCCTAGATGCATACTCTGGTTATAATCAGATCAAATTAAAAGATAGCCTTCATCACACCATACGGCGTGTTTTGTTATCAGGTCATGCCTTTCGGCGTGCAAAATGCAGGAGCAACCTACCAGCGAATGATGCAAAATTGCCTCGGAAGTCAAATAGGACGCAATATCCAACTTTACATCGACGACGTGGTCATCACCACGAGGAAGGAAGAATCTCTTATCAGCGACCTGGCAGAAACTTTTGACAACCTAAACAGGTACAAGCTCAAGCTCAACCCGACAAAATTCTCTTTCGGTGTATCAGCAGGGCAACTTTTGGGGTTCCTAGTATCAACAAGAGGAATAGAGGCAAACCCAGAAAAGATCCAAGCAATATTAACAATGGGAAAACCAACAAAGCTACACGACATTCAGAAGCTCGCAGGGCGCGTCGCGGCGCTAAGTCGATTTGTGGCTCGATTGGGAGAGAAAGCACTACCTTTCTACGCGCTTATGAAAAAATCAGATGATAAATTCGAGTGGACGGAAGAAGCGCACGTAGCCTTCGCGCAGTTGAAAAAGGTGCTCTCCACACCTCTGGTGTTGGTCGTACCAAAGGAAAAAGAACCACTACTATTATACATTGCAGCAACACATCAAGTGGTAAGTACAGTGCTGGTAGTCGAAAGATGTGAAGAAGGAAAAGCTCACGGCGTTCAGAGGCCAGTCTATTTCATCAGCGAAGTACTCTCTCCAACAAAGCAAAGGTACCCACACTATCAAAAGCTTGCATACAGTGTTTTTACAACAGCTCGGAAACTACGGCAATACTTTGCGGTGCACCCAATTATAGTGGTCCATGAAGCACCACTATCCAATATATTGAACAACCCTTCAAAAATAGGACGTGTCTCCTTATGGGGAATTGAGTTATCACCCCTGGACATCACATACGAAAAGCGAAAGGCAATCAAATCACAAATTCTGCCAGACTTCATAGCAGAGTGGCTGGAATTACAAAGTGCAGGTCCTCTAGATTTATCGAGTGTTTGGACGATGTACTTCGACGGCTCAAAAAGAATCCAAGGCGCAGGAGCAGGTGTAGTCCTGATATCACCACAAGGCGACAAATTGAAATATGTGTTGCGGATGAGTTTTCCCCAAGCTTCTAACAATAAAGCCGAATACGAGGCATTGCTCCATGGAATGAAAATGGCAAAAGCTTGTGGAGCAACTCAACTTAAAATATTTGGAGACTCGAACCTCGTCGTCCAACAAGTAGTGAACAAATGCGACACCATCAGCGATAACATGACAGTGTATAGAAACTTATACTACTATCTCGAAGGAACATTCGATGGATGCAAAGTTTCGCACGTCAGCAGAGCCAGCAACGAGGAAGCCGACAATTTAGCAAACATCGGGTCCCAATGCTTACCCATACCACAAGGATTCTTCTAGGAGGAAATCATAGAGCGATCAATAAAAAACAACAAAACCTCGACTACAGAGGGACAAACAATAGGCTCGGGGGCTGAAAAAACAAGTGCAATAGAACCAGAAGAAGTCATGATGATAGAAGAAACTTGGATGCAGCTATATCTGGCATACATGATAAACAAAACACTACCCGAAGACACGGTAGAAGCAAAAAGAATAATACGACGATCCAAGGCTTTCGTCGTATTACAAGGAAAGTTATATAAGAAAAGCATATCAGGCGTCTTGCAATGATGCGTCACCCCTCAAGAAGGATGAGAAATCTTAAAGGATATTCATGCAGGAGTGTGTGGACATCACGCGAGTAGCAGAGCTATCGCGGCCAAAGCCTTTCAAGCGGGATTCTATTGGTTAACAGCTATCGAAGACGCAAAAGACATAGTTCGAAAGTGTGAAGCATGCCAAAGGTTCGCATCTCGGCCACATGCGCCAGCAGCAGAGCTACAACCAATACCATTATCCTGGCCCTTTGCGCAGTGGGGTCTCGACATGGTGGGAAAATTGCACAAATCCTGGCCAGGAGGGCACATTTATATGCTGGTGGCAGTCGACAAATTCACTAAGTGGGTAGAAGCAGCCCCGGTAACAACCCAAGATTCTAAAGCCGCAATAAATTTCATCAAGTCTATAGTCTTTCACTTCGGAGTACCACACAGCATAATCATAGACAATGGTACAAATTTCACGTCAAAGGAGTTCAAGGATTATTGCGACGGATTGGGAATCAAACTGAAATTTGCATCTGTAGCACATCCGAAGACAAATGGGCAAGTCGAAAAAGCCAATGGCCTAATATGCAACGGGATAAAAAATGGTTGTTGGCACCCCTTGAGAAAGCCAAGCACGCTTGGGTAGATGAGCTACCCTCTGTACTCTAGAGTCTACGAACTACACCCAACGCAGCTACTCAGGAAACACCCTTTTTCCTGGTCTATGGCGCAGAAGCTGTGCTTCCAGTTGAAATAACTCATGAAGCTCCAAGGATCGCGGCATACGATGAGGCAACTTCCACAGAAGCACTGCAGGATGATATCGACGCACTCGATGAGGCAAGAGATGTAGCGCTCGCCAGAGCTACTCAGTATCAGCAAAATTTGCGAAATTACCATAGCAGTCGAGTTCGTCCATGATCTTTCGTGGTAGGAGATCTAGCTCTACGGCTCAAGCAAGATGGCCATGGAAAACTCGAGTCCCCATGGGTGGGACCTTACATCGTGATAGAAGTGATACCAGGAGGAGCTTATCGACTACAAGACAAGAAAACAAGGCAAAACAAGAGTAACCCGTGGAATACAGAGCAGCTATGACGGTTCTACGCATAGGCGAAATAAGGCGACCAAGGAGTTTTTTTGAGTTATGACCCTCTAAATCCAGAACATGAGGCCATAGGTCGGGTTCATTGGGTCAAATCAACAATATGTGTAAATATTTTACTTTACACTCGGGGGCTAAGATCCTCGAGTTGTACAAAATAATATTAGCAAGTTTGGTGACTAATTGCGACATATTACAAGGTTGATTGCAACCCGATATTTTGACAGCACCATATACGGTTCAAAGGAACCCGATAAAATACTAATGCACATACCTCGGAACCATGATTCATTCCCATTGTCTATTCATAAACACATAATTCCAATACGATTACAGATAAGCACGACGAAGAAACAACTGGATTACATAAAGGAGAAAACTAGTGAAACTACATTTCGGCTTTGTACTCCTTCTGGCACTAGGTGCAGTCTTAGATTCTCACGTCAAACTTCGACGTGCCAACATGGAAATCAAAGGTCATAAAGAATCCCTGATGGAGGTCATGATCCTCCGCAAATCGCAGCCAGCCGCCCTTGAAGAATTGTTCACCGGCGCCGTCGTACCACACCTCCACTTCATATGGGGTTCCTCCACCAGAGTGTTCACAGAGAACTGCTTCACGTAGTTCTCGCCCATCCATGAATTTAGTAAAATTCAGTGGCAGGCGCTAAATTTCGTGGCACTACGTGTTGCAGATGCAGAAGAAGGAATAGATTTTGGGTGAAGAAGAAGGAGAATTAGCAGGTGGGGCACTTGTACCTGGTGCAGCAGGAGCCAGCTTGGGCTTATTCTTACTTCCGACCGGACGGCCAGGACGTCGCTTCACCAGAGCAGATGTTGAAGCCACCAGAGTTGTGGCGGTAGCTTTGTTCTTGCTACCGCGAGGACGGCCGCAGCCCCGTTTCTCCACCGGGGCGCCGAGGTTCAAACGAGATCCATCTGCATCGGCCATGGAGACAAGTGGCAGGGACGAAAAACCCTAGATGGTTAAGGAAGAAGAAGACGATGCGGCGGAGGAAAGCACTAGTGAAAGGATTAGGGTTTTTACCCTGGTCACGAGTGCTTTAATTATAAGCACGTGCTAATGGGCCTTTGGAGCGGCAAGGCCCAAAGTATACTTTCGGGTTTTTACAGTGCAAAATAGTATAGAAGAATTAAACGTATCAAGGGAAAAGATGCGAGCAAAAAATAAAGAAAGCAGGGAATAAGAAAATGTCTGACAAAGAAACACAAGTTCACCTCATCTTCGACTAGGGGGCTTGTGTTATGAAGAGGAAGGAAACCCATTGCAAAGATGAAAGAAGTCGACAAATGACGCAAGAAGAAGTATAAAAAGCAGGTTTATCCATATTTCTTGAGCCTATACCCGAAAATTTCGGCTATAGCCTCTGGGGCTACTCCCATCGGGAGCGCTGGGCGCGCACCCGATGATATTTATTCATGAATATTGAAGCAAAGAAGGCGAAAGAAGATTTAGGAAGCTTCATTACTCCCATCGGGAGGGAGCTTTTTATCGATCTAAGTTAAATAACCCGAATAATTCGTACACTGAAACAGTCAAACAAGGCTGCGACATATGATTCTCGAGTTGCGTCATCGTGACAAAACTCGAATGCCATGATTGAAATATATCACGAAGGTAAGACCCCAGGATCCGTCCTGCATGGCCTAGTATACGCACATGGATGCGCTCTGCTGGCATGTATCCGTGTCTACGACACGAAAAAAAAATCCTGGTGGACGCACTGGGTACCCTGAGAACCACTGGGATTCATTCTTTGTAAGTCCTAAATGCGGCAAAAGAATGGATTTGACCGGTTTCCCGAATTCAAGTCCAAGGGGATTGAATTTGAAGTAGGTGACAAGTATCTGTTTCGGCAGTTAACTGACCTCTTCATCCGTCAGAGTTGTCAGAGTTGTCAAGCTTGTTCATCAAAACCCCTTGCGAGATATCATAATGAAAATAAGTCGAAAGACCAATGCGAAGATTTGAAGATATGAAGAAGTCGAAGAAATGATCAAGTCGAAGATTTAAAGATCAGAGATTCAACCCGAATTTGTAATTCAGGTAGAATCTCAGGGGCTACTGACAAGGGTATAGATAATAGAGCCCGTCAGTTGAGTACCCCTGAGGCCCATTAAGCTAGGCCCAATTGTAATACTAGTCAAAATACGAGTTCTTACTGTATGTCGATATTGTAATCTGTGTCGGATCCCACCCGATCCTCGAGACCTGGCCACCTATATATAGGGGCCAGGAGGGGACGGTGTGGGGCAGATTGAAAGCAAGCCAGGTTCTACACCCACGTTTACTTTCATAGCCACCTTGTTTGACTGAGTTTACCTTCGAGTTCATCCGACGCCCTGTCTCCCCGATTCTAAGTCCTTCATCTAGGACATTTGTCGAGTTAACCCTCGTCAGTATGGCCTTTGTTTATTTCTCAGACCGTAGTTTCCTAATCTATCCACACGTACTGGCCACTCATCCCAGGCCTTTATATCATCAAAGTACTCTCTGATATAACCCAAATCCGCGTAGTAGATGCAGCCAGGTCAAAGTGTCGGGTGCACTCTGGTGTCGACGGAGATACACTGGATATAATGGATGAAAAAGGCACGACTGCCAATGTTACTGACGGCATGGAGAGAGCGGCTCTCAGTGTCCACACAGTACACCAATGGTTGACCTTCCTCCAAATGCCTGTTGTCACTACCACTGCCCAACAACACAAGCAGCAGATCACCATCCGACTTCACAAGGTAGAACTTGTCATTTCCAAGTTCTGGAAATGAAAATAGTGTCTCCATGTTGATAGTGCTCGCGCGCTGCTCCAACTGGACATTGTTGGTCCACACTAATTTTCCGAACTCAAAATTGTTCACAGCTATTGCATACAATTCACCATTGAACGGGGTAATGCAATGCAGAGAATGGTGCTCGATCAAAAATCTTCCTTCTCCCCAATCTTCATCTATGCCCTTAGTTGGAGTGCTCTCATCGACCCAAGCAATTTCCGCCGGGTAATCTGTGGAAACGAAGACCATAGTCGGGGACTTTATTACAGCGACTAACTCTAGAATAACAGATGGCATCTGTGCCTCAAACATAGTATTCGATGTCTTTGTGAGTGGGTTCAGAAGCCGTATCTTGTGCGGCTGGTTCTTCTGGGCAAGCACGATGACGCCACAGCAAAAGCCGATGAAGTAGTATCTAAACTATATTGATGAAGATAACATTCAGCCCTAAGATGTTTACGATTGAAAATAAAAATAGATTAACTCTATAGATATGGAGGAATTTGAACCTTGCATGAACTTCCGTTAGATCGATGGTGACATAGCGGGATGTGCGGAGGTGGAGGAAGGTGAACTCAGCGGTGCGTGGAAGGGCATGTTCTACCATAATCCATTCATGCAGGTGCACATCGGGCTCAGGTAAATCAGAGCGCCAATTTCTACAAACTTGCCTCAAAGCAGAGTAGGTGTCCACATACTCCTCATTTGCCAGTAAGCAGTCACCGATCTTGTGAAGTGGTCCGTCAGCCATGAGAGAGGCCCAGTTCATGGAGGCGCCGCGCTTGGATGCGCCGCCCTCAGAGGCGACAGGCTCGGCGGCGACGGCCTCGGATGCGACGAGCTCGGATGCGAGGGCTCGGAGGCGATGGGCTCGGAGGCGATGGGCTCGAAGGCGACGGGCTTGGGGGCGACGACCGCCGTCACATTCTTCTTCTCCATCACCGGCAGGGGAGCGCGCGTAGGGCAGTTGGGGTTTTTTCCTTCGATTTGGAGAAGTTGATGGGACGTGAGAGGCATGGTTGTGTGCGTGAGTGAGAATGAGACTGTGTGTAGAGGGAGGGAGAGAGGGGCTCTGTACAGGCAAAGTGACGGTTGGTCTTGGTAGTTTCTCAAAAAAACTAGACGTTTGGTCTCAACATGTGCACCGCCTAACTGCTGCGCACCGCGACATGCGTCTATGGTACTGCACATCTGTACCATTACGTGTACTCGTTCTACCCTCGAGTCTTACACTAGAAAAATATCTGTACTCAGTTTTCCCCTCGAGTACTAATACTGGCTAGTGCAATATACTCAGTTTTACCCTCAAGTGGCTGGTCAACAGAGAGTCAATAAATGGGATTAAGCTATCTAATTGAGTTATTTCATGCGCAAAAAAATTCAAAAAATAAAATCATAGTGTCTCCTACTCATGGAGTCTTGTTACGCGACCTGCCACGTAGGAAATCATAACAATCATATATAAATCAAGTTTTACCACAAATGGCCACTTCTCAAATCACTAGTAGGTATGAAGGTTCATGGCTTTCCACTCAAACCCCTTCTCAAAACATCTATACCCAAAACATAGATTGTCTGAATGAGGCCATAATTTTTACACTCATGTATATTTGAATTGCTAATACTTTGAGGTAGGCCAACCTGGGTTTCATTGTACAAAACATGTGTTTTTCTTTTTCTAAATCTCTTATTTGAATTCCTTAGCCTGTTTACTATTTACTTGCCCTTGGATCCTTGATACTACTCAGTTTTACCCTCTCCCTTCTCACACAAGCCCAAACTTGGCCTGATTGGTCGAGATGTTGTCACACGGATCGTGCCCACCTACCATCGATCCTATGATCTAACGGGCAGGATAACCCCTCTTTCTCTCTCATCATGGCCACCCTCTCTCTATATGTCGGTGGCAAACTACTACCCCTCTATGTATGCTAAATAACAAGTTTGCCACCGGATTCAACAAGTTTGGTAATCATGAATTTCTTGTAGGCATTACTTTTCACGGTAAAATGATAAACTATCATGAATTTCCATTTCTTTTAGGCATTACTTTTCACGGTAAAATGATAAACTATCACGAATTTTCATTTCTTGTAGGCATTACTTTTCACGGTAAAATGATAAACTATCATGAATTTCCATTTCTTTTAGGCATTACTTTTCACGATAAAATGATAAACTATCACAAATTTCCATTTCCGTCAAGATAGTCTGCATTACTTTTTTGTTGAGATATAAACCCCCACAACGGTCATCTCCTCCTTAATTTATTGTGTAAACCCCACAATGGTCATCTCTACCTTAAATTATGGTGTAAACCCCACAACGGTCATCTCTCCCTTATAAACCCCCCACAACGGCCATCCCTCATGTCAATAGGTTCTGCCTCTCTCTTCTTCGTTCACATACACTTGATCCATTGCCATGGCTTCCACGTCTCGGACGCCGACCGGAAGGGGAAGGGGAAGGGGAAGGAGAAGGGGAAGGGGCGGCCGGGGTGGTGGATCATCATCATTGCCACCACCACCGTCAACACTGCCATTGATCATAGAGGAGTTCTTCATCGTCATCTATGAAGACCCTTTGGCCAAGAAGGTACGTACGCGTTTCCACATATATGATGCATGTGATTAATTATGTGCATGTTCTAAAAAACCTTTAATTTCAAATGATCGGCGCTCGATCTCTTTGCAGGCACTGCCAAAAAAGTTTGCGGACTATCTTGACGGCCAGGAGCCCGCTAAGGTGTATCTGCGAGCAGCTGACTGCGGTCCTCGTCTCTGGACCGTGGAGGTCCTATTTGACGGACAAGGCCGGATGTACCTCGACAAAGGCTGGGAGAATTTTGCCATCGCGCACGGTGTGGATTTCGGCTGCTTCCTACACTTCAAATATGAAGGCGATGATGTGCTCACAGTGAAGGTGTTCGACGGAACAATGTGCAGGAAGTACTACTACACGGACGACGAAGATACTAACGATGAAAGCGACGACGACGTAAAGCCATGCATCCATCCCCTTTAGATAAGGGGATTATGACCAAGAATATATATGTAGCTTCATATGCATCGATTTAGAGATCTAGCTATTTTCTATATATTATGCATGTAAAAATAATATCGCAATTTCCACCATGATTCGAGCACCACAGCCTCCAAACGATGCCGATGCCGATATCGGCATGGTCAGAACGGCTATGCTCACCGCCACTTCTAGGTCACCGTCGGGATGCACCCTCAATCCCGTCCCCTCATTCGATCACTGACACACCAGAGATACCGCCGAGGCCAATGACGAACGTACATGCTGATGCCAATGCCGAACATGCACGCCGATGTGGGCACGGCCACGCCGCCCCGCTACGCTGGATGCCACAGACCACCGCAAGGTCTTTCCCTTCACCATCACACTCCCCTAGCACCCATCTATACATGCCAGAAAGGAGAGACACTAGTTTTCTCTACATTGCTCGCGTTCGTGTCCGACACCGGTAGTCAAAGTGTTGAGGTCGTCGTCGATTTCCTTGACCATTTCTTCTCTTCTTTGCATGGTTAAACGCGTCTAGTTCATATCTATCTAATGCGTCTGGTCTCGCCTCATGCAGTTCTTTGTGGACGTCGATCTCATCTCGGCACCCCGCAGGCCACCTCCTCCGTGCCATCGCTATAGAGCTCCATTTAAAAATCTAATCCTACCCGTGTATTGCCCCTTGTATCAGCGTCATGGCCCCACTTGTCATTCGATATACCGAAGCCCCACTCGTCCGTGTTTTGGTCAGGGATACGGCGATGCTTACGGTCAAACAAAGATGGATGGTCTACCGTGTCTTTGTGAGCTCTACGTGGCCCCACTAGTCAGCAGATAACGGTCAAAGTTGTTGACCCGTCGGGCAACCGGCCGTTCTAGCACTTGTGAGGGTTTCAGACAAGGGCTTGGACAAAACTGAGGAAAAACTAAGGAGCTGGGGAAAACTGAGTACAACTAAGGACCCGAGGGCACGAAAATAGAAATCCCTAATTAAATTTGAAGAAGATGAGATAAAATAGTAAAAGTTGTGAAAAATTTGGCAATCAGATAGATAAGATGAAGTTTTAAAGAGGTATGAAAGCTATAAGCCATACTATTGGCTACATAAGAAAATAAGTGTTGCAAATAGGTTTACTCAAAAAGTATTTTCCTAACTAACGCCCATGCTAACTAGGGTCTCCTAAAGTCAGGACGGCTTTGATACTAACTCTATGGGGACCCCGGATTACCCATCCGGAATACCCGATATGCATACAATTCACGATCCCATGATCAGTGTGTTGTGAATCCACATATCCGAGTTGACAACAGAATTACATCATCCATTACAGTACCGAATAATATTTACATTTGGTCACATGACCAAGTATTATATTGCCACGCAGGGCAAATCTACAATTAAGCAGTGGATACCAAGTAGCGCTGATGACCCACGTCATGCCTACTACCCTACAGGCAACTGACTGGGAGACGTGCCTAGTTCGCACCAGTGCCATCGTACCATCACCATCTTCATCAAATTCTTGCTCCAGGTCTGACCAAGTTAATAGCCAGGGATAAAGCCATGAGTACATTTTGAATTGTACTCGCAAACCATCTAAAGAGAAGGAGTTTGATATGCAGTATGGCTGTAGCAAGGGAAGGCTCTACAGTAGTTTGTTATATTTAAAAACATACTTTCTCATGTCGATATAGCATGTCTAGAACCTTGTTCTACGACATCTCCATATCTCTATTAAAAACATTTATAAAACATTTTTGGTAAAATCTCTAGGAAAGGGGAAACCCTTTTTGCTTCAAAAACCCAATCAATCAAACATGACCATCACCAACTCCTCAGCAGTACCCTTCAAGTACTCCGAACCTTCCCCGTGCCACGACAGTACCCTCTGAGTACTCCATCCGGCACCTTCCTCCATTTTCCGAAAACCACTTTTGAAAACAACACTCGACATAGGTTAAGTATGGCTATTCCAACCGTCCATGATCGAGGACTCGGCTATTCGAATAGTTTTACACTCTACAGAGGTTGTACACTTTACCCACACCATCCGAATACTCATCGTGTGGGCATCATCCCCGCATAGCATCCTATGCCACGACAAGCACTCGATCAGAGCCTTTCGCTTATCTACCTTAGTATGGGAATCTACCCTATGGAGTATGTATGTCCCCGGCACACACTGGCAATCTACCTCCACGTTCGAGCGTAACTCCAGTGCCACGTCAGGAGACCCATAGTGTCTTCCGACCGGATAAATCCCTCACTGGATCCCGATTCACTATTGCCCAGTCGCAGCAATCCGGATTCCGGGGTACCACGTACCCTTATATAGTTATGAGACTCCTGTACTAAAATAAACAAACTACAAGATAAGCCACGTCCCATACCAGGGTAATGTGGTTTCACGGGTTAAATTGGTTTGGCGAACACTTATACACAATGTCCTTTTTCATAAATACTCCTCCTCCCTTTCTCCATTTTCTAGAACATATTTTCCTGAAAACATTTCAGTGGAATAGAGCACTATTCCAAGGTTTTCGAAATCATTTTTCAAAGTCCCATTTGAGTGTTCCCAACCTAGAGTTTTTGCTCCACTACAAAGTTTTCCAAAGGCTATGATGCTAACCATCACACCACTAATTCTGGGGAATAAGTAGGTGTCAAGATAGGGGTCATCCATGAGGATGATATCATTTGACTTGTGGAGCCAAGTCGCAAACAATTGCTATTTAGGGCAATAGCAACATAAAACAATGCATTTTCATAAATAGAAATAAATCATGCAATAAGAAAAACTGGGATCAGATATGCAACAAGTTTAGATGGTTTGCCTTGATCAGCTTGTCCCTGGTCTTCCTATTGGTACTCAAAGATTTCTCCTTCCTTGGAACACTCGGTGTCGTTCGAATCTAACGCCGATAACAATTAACAAATAAGCATGCAATCACAAACAATACATAGACTTCACCACAGAAAGCCTAACACACCAAGACAAACACCAATGGGTAGTAAAACACATTACTGAACTACTCCAAGTGGTTTCATCCATTTATCCTACTCCAAGATTAATTTGTGATTTTAACAATCAACAAACCCTAATAGGCCTTATTTATCACTCAGGTATTTCTATACACTTAAAACATACAAATAACATGCCACTATAAAGGTATGATTTTTCTGAATCCAACAAAAGTGGATTCAACTCATTTAAAGTTATAAAACTTTTTCTATGAATTTTCTAGTGAAAACAGTGGTTGTTCAAGCAAATTAAATCTCAGATATTATCTTTTTATCATAAAAAATCTGCAAGCATAGGATATGAAAGGTACTGTACTCGCAAACCATCTAAAGAGAAGGAGTTTGATATGCAGTATGGCTGTAGCAAGGGAAGGCTCTACACTAGTTTGTTCTATTTGAAAACATACTTTCTCATGTCGATATAGCATGTCTAGAACCTTGTTCTACGACATCTCCATATCTCTATTAAAAACATTTATAAAACATTTTTGGTAAAATCTCTAGGAAAGGGGAAACCCTTTTTGCTTCAAAA
Organism: Dactylis glomerata; assembly: GCA_007115705.1. Classification (NCBI taxonomy): domain Eukaryota; kingdom Viridiplantae; phylum Streptophyta; class Magnoliopsida; order Poales; family Poaceae; genus Dactylis; species Dactylis glomerata. Next base: position 108,974 of record QXEO01002108.1, on the reverse strand, counting down.
ACCCGGTCAATCAAACATGAACATCACCAACTCCTCAGCAGTACCCTTCAAGTACTCCGAACCTTCCTCGTGCCACGGCAGTACCCTCCGAGTACTCTGTCCGGCACCTTCCTCCATTTTTCAAAAACCACTTTTAAAAACAACACTCGACACAGGTTAAGTATGGCCATTCCAACCATCCATGATCAAGGACTCGGCTATTCGAATAGTTTTACACTCTGCAGAGGTTGTACACTTTACCCACACCATCCGAATACTCATCATGTGGGCATCATCCCCGCATAGCATCCTATGCCACGACATGCACTCGATCAGAGCCTTTCGCTTATCTACCTTAGTACGGGAATCTACCCTATGGAGTATGTACCTCCCCGGCACACCCTGGTAGTCTATCTCCACGTTCGAGCATAACTCCAGTGCCATGTCAGGAGACCCATAGTGTGTTCTGGCCGGATAAATCCCTCACTGGATCTCGATTCACTATTGCCCAGTCACAGCAATCCGGATTCTGGGGTACCACGTACCCTTATATATTTATGAGACTCCCATACTAAAATAAACAAACTACAAGCTAAGCCCCGTCCCATACCAAGGTAATGTGGTTGCACGGGTTAAATTGGTCTGGCGAACACTTATACACAATGCCCTTTTTCATTAATACTCCTCCTTTTCTCCATTTTCTAGAACATATTTTCCTGAAAACATTTCAGTGGAATAGAGCACTATTCCAAGGTTTTCGAAATCATTTTTCAAAGTCCCATTTGAGTGTTCCCAACCTAGAGTTTTTGCTCCACTACAAAGTTTTCCAAAGGCTATGATGCTAACCATCACACCACTAATTCTGGGGAATAAGTAGGTGTCAAGATAGGGGTCATCCATGAGGATGATATCATTTGACTTGTGGAGCCAAGTCGCAAACAATTGCTATTTAGGGAATAGCAACATAAAACAATGTATTTTCATAAACAGAAATAAATCATGCAATAAGTAAAACTGGGATCAGATATGCAACAAGTTTAGATGGTTTGCCTTGATCAGCTTGTCCCTGGTCTTCCTCTTGATACTCAAAGATTTCTCCTTCCTTGGAACACTCGGTGTCGTTCGAATCTAACGCCGATAACAATTAACAAATAAGCATGCAATCACAAACAATACATACACTTCACCATAGAAAGGCTAACACACCAAGACAAACACCAATGGGTAGTAAAACACATTACTGAACTACTCCAAGTGGTTTCATCCATTTATCCTACTCCAAGATTAATTTGTGATTTTAACAATCAATAAACCCTAATAGGCCTTATTTATCACTCAGGTATTTCTATACACTCAAAACATACAAAGAGCATGCCACTATAAAGGTATGATTTTTCTGAATCCAACAAAAGTGGATTCAACTCATTTAAAGTTATAAAACTTTTTCTATGAATTTTCTAATGAAAATAGTGGATGTTCAAGCAAATTAAATCTCAGATATTATCTTTTTATCATAAAAAATCTGCAAGCATAGGATATGAAAGGTACTGTAGTGCAATACCACTGAAAATTGGAATCCACTCAATATCACCACCAGAATATGATTTTTGAATTAAACAAGCTAAATAAGTCCCTACAGAATTTTAATTACTAGGCTGAGCACAAACATCACAGGGACTTCATTTCAGTGACACATGCAAGTACAAACTATAGGCTACCACTGAGAATTGGATTCACTCAATTTGATCTCACAGATCTACATATTTGGATTTTTGGTTGAAAAGGAACCAGATTCACAAGATTAAATACAGATAAATCTACAGTAATTATTTTGACATGGAACCAGTGCCAATAGGTAGATATTTTATCAAGGAATCAACAGAAATTTGAACCAAGTTATTTGCATGCTCCTCAAATTTTCTATGGATTTTAGAAAATCACATAACTGCTGAAAATGGTAACAGATTCATAGAGAAAAAAAATAATGGGCTGAGTTCTAACGGATCTACACCAGGTCGGCTCAACTATGGCTATGATCAGTACGGTGACAAAAAAAGATGCTTTAATATTTGTGCTACAGCTAGCAGGATAGTCACGATGCCTGGCTAATTTCAACTCGTCATAGACGACGGATGGAATGCAAGGCTCACCGTAGTTATGTCGTGGAGGTGATAACAGTAAAGTGGAGTGGCGGAGGAGCTTGGGTGGGTCACTTTGGCACCTCAGATGAGTCGGCGAAGCTCTCGGTCGCTCTCACAGATGAGGACGAGCGCGGCGTCGGGGCAGGAGGCTGCCATTGATGAAACTCAACGGAGGGTCTCTAGATGGTACCTGAGCAAGGATGACGGCCGATTCATGTTAGCGAGATGGACATGAAGTGAGACAGACAGAGAGCTAGAGAGGAGAGGGACGGAGGAGGTCTCCAGCGGGCTGGGACGGACGAAGAGCTAGTCACGAGCCCACGACGGTGCTCTGGCCATGGGCGGAGCAAGAGGGCGTTAGAGGGGCTAGGTGATGAGGACATCCCATCTATTGATACACCCGCTGCACCTACAGCGGAACACATACAAGGACCCATCACTCGAGCTCGTGCCAAGCAACTTAACTATCAGGTACTTTCGTTTCTTGGAACTATTTCTCACATACATGAGAATATGATGCTGCCTAAATCAGATATGTTTGTTACTCTTAGGAATGATGGACCTAGCATGGATGAGAGGGACAAGCATTGGAGCATGATCGTGCATGGAGATGGCAGCAAGCGTTTGAGGATTGAAGAAGATGCCACGAGTGGAGATTTCAGAACTTTGAAGCCACCATAATGAGGGATGAAGACTTGGACGAAATATACAAAGAGCTACTTCATAATTTCGTCCATAGATGCATATGGTGCTGCGTCACTTCTATTTTTGGGCCAGGCCCATGTAATTTTCGCAGCAAATAAGACAGCCACTTTTAGGAGTCCGAATTTGAGGAGAAAAGGCCTGTTAGGGCTCCGTTCGACCACCCTACCCAAGGCTGGTCGCACCCCTACCTTTTCCTCCTCAAATACCCCCCGTAGCCGTCATTAGAACTCGGATTTTGTTTAGACTAAAAGTTAGCCATTGCTGCAACTACGAGCTCGACTTTTGAGGCCAATCGCCCAGAAGAAGACCGCCTATTCGGAATCCCACCTTTTGAATAAAGCATACATCTTTCATCCGCAATATCTTGATTGCTGTATTAGTTCTTACTTGTTCTCGATTTCAGGTAGGAATTAAGACCCTCGCTGGTCAGGCTGATCGTGCATCCGCAAGATCAGTAACTCTCGGAGATTGTCCTAGCGATTGCATTGGCGCACGAGCTTCGCACGTGTAGTCGGATCGTCAAGCACGAACTCCACCCACCAAATCGACATATCAAGATCTCATCGAAAGATCGGACACCTTTGCCCTATCAAGTGGTATCAGATTTCAGGTTGCTCGGTGAGATTTACTGTTTTCGTAGTTTAGATTGCATCTGTGTTCATACCTATAAACCACGAAAAAGCCAAAAATACAGTTAGGGTTTAGATCATCTCGTCCCATAAACCATCCGAGCCTTTGCATTGTCTTTTCAGTTTGCATCGTTGAATTTGTGTCTGCATCCGCGTGTCGAGTTGCTAGTCTTAGTGTCTGTTCCTTTAGAGTTTCGAGTTCGGATCACCATAGTCCCGCCGCCGCCGCACGCTTGCAGCCCCGCTCCACCATATCCTTTCACCACCACGCCATATACTTCCGCCACCGCCTTCACATAAGCTTTTGTTCATTCTTCCCAATTTCATCCGTGCCTTTTTCCAGAGTCCGTGAGTAGGTTTCGGTCGCCGTCCAGAGGAAGAAGAAGAGCAAAAAAAAAAAAAAAGTCAACTCCGCATCCAAGTCGGATTTTGACCGCTGGCTACTAGTGCAGTCCGAATTCCGTCTGAATTTTAACAGTTCCGTCGGTTTTTTGACGGTTTTCGACAGCAAACTTCAACAGGCCATAACTTTTGCATACGAACTCCGTTTTCGACGTGCGAGTACTCAAAATGTTGCTATCGAAAAGATCTATCTGACCACAACACGTCGTTGTGCGACACTCAGAACTCCCAAAAAAGGCCGGGAAGGCCGAGTTTTTGCCCTCCGAAGTTTCAGACCTGAAAATTCCTGCAGTTTTTCACTTATATCTTGCTTTTGAGCTGTTCCTTTCTGCTTGTTGGGCCACGCCGTGACTTTCTTAGTGTTCTCGGCTCGCGTCTCTAGCTCGGTATAGCCTAGGACCAGCACAGTACTGCGGTTGAGCATTCTTTCAGCTTTGCATTGCTGTTTTGATACTTGCTATTTTTTGCTACCATATAAGCCATCCTACAGCTCCACATATTTCTGCACGTGCTTTGTATCGACACCTGGTAATCGCTTGTGCAATTTTTGGAGTCGCTGTTCTTTGCTGGTTGCATATCACCTTCCTCCTGTTGGGTAAGAACTTGTAAGAGCTTTGTATACCGCTTGACGGATTACGCGTGATTCCACCATATTCCGTAGTGCATAGGTATATATATTTGTGCTTGCTTCCACGCTAACCATGACAGGAACCACGAAGGATGATGTTGATCCGGAGAAGATGACTAGTGCAGAGTTGCATGCCCACTTCACTCGGCTGTTGGTGGGCCGTGCACAAGATGTGGACACACGCTTGGGTGATGTTGATTCCAAGCTTTCTGATGCGATGGACAAGATTGCTGGTCTTGAGGCATCCTTCAACACCAAGCTCGACACCCGGTTCCAGGAAGTCCTGGCCCGTTTACCACCACCACAGCCACAGCCGGGCATCCCTGTACCACGTGCTCGCCGCGTTCCTCTCATACCGCCATCTGCGGGTACCGTTACAGCCGCGGCAGCTGCTGCGGCCGCTACGGAGGCGGCCACCCAGGATGGATATGCTGCTGATGAGGGGGAAAACGAGTTCGAAGATGAAAACGAGCTCGACGAGGACGAGGTCCAACAACCTGCACCTGGCCGTCCGCGGCAATACAACCGCAACGCTCGTCCACCTCCGCGTCCGGTACGTGATGATGAACATGTGGCTAAGCTAAAATTAAATATTCCGCCATTTGAGGGTAGATATAATCCTGATGCATATCTCACTTGGGAATTAGAAGTAGAGCAACGTTTTGCATGTTTACGCTACCCTGAGCATTTGCGTGTTAGTGCTGCTACATGTGAATTTACAGATTTTGCTTCTATCTGGTGGTCTGAATATTGTCGAGTCAATCATGCTAATATTCCTGCTACTTGGCTTGGTCTAAAACATGCCATGCATACTCATTTTGTACCTCCACATTATCAATGGGACTTGCTTAAGAAATTAACTCGTTTAGAACAAGGCAAAAATTCTGTACAAGAGTATTATCAAGAGTTACAAACAGGCATGATTCGTTCTGGTATTGTAGAGGATAATGAAGCTATGCTTGCATGTTTCTTTGGTGGTTTAAATAAGGAGATTCAGCATATTTTAGACTATAAGGAGAACAACACTATTACTCGTTTATTTCACCTTGCTTGCAAAGCTGAACTTGAAGTGCAGGATCGTCAACCATCGTGGAGAAGAGCTAATAATTCTGCAGGTCGTACTTCTTCATGGTCTGCGCGACCATCAGCTCCACCTTCTCGTGGGGATGTACCAGGTCCTTCCACCTCCAGGTATACCACGCCGACGTCAAGAACGCCACCTGCTCCTGCTCCATCACCATCTGCTGGTCCGACACGGAGTTCTTCTTCCATGGCCTCCACGGGGAAGACTCGCGACATTCAATGTCGCAAATGTTTTGGGTTCGGTCACATCGAAAAAGAATGCAGAACCAAACGTGTGATGGTGGTGCTTGAAGATGGCGAATATGACTTTGCGAGTGATTTTGATGATGATACATTGGCACTTATTGCTGCACGTGATGGTGCCAATTCTGATTCTGACAAGGAGATGGAGGTAATGGGAGCTGAAACTGCTGATCAATACAAGAGTTTAGTTGCACAACGTGTCTTGAGTGTGCAATTGAGCAAAGCTGAGCATGATCAACGCCACAACTTGTTTCAAACAAGAGGCGTTGTTAAGGAGAGAGCTATCCGGATCATCATTGATGGGGGGAGTTGTAACAATCTGGCTAGTATTGACATGGTGGAGAAGCTTGCTCTACCCACACGACAACGACCTCATCCTTATTACATTCAATGGTTTGAGAGCTCCCGTAAGCTCAAGGTAACAAGAACTGCACGCGTGCATTTTACTATTGGTACTTATTCAGATTTTGTTGATTGTGATGTTGTACCTATGCAAGCTTGTTCTTTGTTACTTGGTGGACCATGGCAATTTGATAGAGAATTTGTACATAATGGTAAAACAAATCAGTATTCTCTCACACATGCTGGCAAGAAAATTGGACTTAAACCCATGACTCCGGAACAAATTTTGAAAGATGATCTTGCTAGAGCTAGTAGATTAAAAAACGAGGACAAACATAAGAGTGAGAATCAGATTATTGCTGCAGATTTTGTCCCCCCTAAGCATTCTTCTAAATCTGATTCTAACCATGCTACTGAAATTCGTTTGAAGAATCCTTGTTTACTTGCTAGAAAATCTGATCTTGTTGAAATTGATGTCACTATTACTCCATGTTATGCCATTGTTTGCAAAGAAGTTCTGTTTTCATTTGAGGATATGCCTCCTTCTTTGCCACCTGCGGTTGCTAACCTTTTGCAGGAATACATGGACGTTTTTCCACAAGATGTTCCACCTGGACTTCCACCTATTCGTGGGATAGAACACCAAATTGATTTGATTCCAGGAGCCTCGCTGCCCAACCGTGCGCCATATCGCACCAATCCTGAAGAAACAAAAGAGATACAACGACAAATTCAGAGTTTATTGGACAAAGGTTATATTCGTGAGTCTCTTAGTCCATGCGCTGTTCCTATTATTTTAGTGCCTAAGAAAGATGGTTCTTCGCGCATGTGTACTGATTGTCGAGCTATTAATAATATTACCATTCGATATCGTCACCCTATACCTCGTTTGGATGACATGCTCGATGAGTTGAGTGGTTCTATTATGTTCTCTAAAGTTGATTTGCGTAGTGGTTACCACCAAATTCGTATGCAATTAGGAGATGAATGGAAAACAGCTTTTAAAACTAAGTTCGGTTTATATGAGTGGTTAGTAATGCCGTTTGGTTTAACTAATGCACCTAGTACCTTTATGAGACTGATGAACGAAGTTTTACGTGCTTTTATTGGTCGTTTTGTGGTGGTATATTTTGATGACATTCTCATATATAGCAAATCTTTAGAGGACCATTTGGATCATTTACGTGCTGTTTTCAATGCTTTACGTGATGCACGTCTGTATGGTAATCTTGAGAAGTGCACCTTTTGCACAAACAGAGTTGCTTTTCTTGGTTATGTTGTTACAGAACAGGGAATTGAAGTTGATCCAGCCAAGATTGAAGCTATTGAGAATTGGCCGCAGCCCAAGACGGTCACACAAGTGAGGAGTTTTCTGGGTCTTGCTGGGTTTTATAGGCGCTTTGTCAAAGATTTTGGTTCTATTGCTGCGCCATTGAATGAGCTCACAAAGAAGGATGTGCCCTTTGTTTGGGGCGATGCACAACAAGAGGCCTTCATGATACTGAAAGATAAGTTAACACATGCTCCATTACTCCAACTTCCTGATTTTAATAAGACGTTTGAACTTGAATGTGATGCTAGTGGAATTGGTTTGGGAGGTGTGTTATTACAAGAGGGCAAACCTGTAGCATATTTTAGTGAAAAATTGAGTGGGCCTAGTCTGAACTATTCTACTTATGATAAAGAATTATATGCGCTGGTTCGGACATTAGAAACTTGGCAACATTATTTATGGCCTAAAGAATTTGTTATACATTCTGATCATGAATCTTTGAAGCATATTCGTAGTCAAGCAAAACTGAATCGTCGCCATGCAAAGTGGGTTGAATTTATTGAATCTTTTCCTTATGTTATCAAACACAAAAAGGGTAAAGATAATGTTATTGCTGATGCTTTGTCGCGCCGTTATACTATGTTATCTCAGCTTGACTTCAAAATTTTTGGGTTGGAAACTATAAAAGAACAATACTTGCATGATGCTGAATTTACAGATGTGTTGCAGAATTGTAGAGATGGTAGAACATGGAACAAATTCATCCTTAATGATGGATTTGTGTTCCGTGCTAACAAACTATGCATCCCAGATGGTTCCGTTCGTCTTTTGTTGTTACAGGAGGCGCATGGAGGAGGATTAATGGGACACTTTGGTGTCAAGAAGACGGAGGATGTTCTTGCTGCACACTTCTTTTGGCCACGCATGCGGCGAGATGTTGAGAGATTCGTGGCACGCTGCACTACTTGTCAAAAAGCTAAGTCTCGCCTTAATCCACATGGTTTATATATGCCTCTTCCTGTTCCTAGTGTTCCTTGGGAGGATATTTCGATGGACTTTGTTTTGGGATTACCTCGTACACAGAAGGGGAGGGATAGTATTTTTGTTGTTGTGGATCGGTTTTCTAAGATGGCACACTTTATTCCTTGTCACAAGACCGATGATGCTGCGCACATTGCTGATTTGTTCTTTCGTGATATCGTTCGTTTGCATGGTGTGCCAAATACTATTGTTTCTGATCGTGATACTAAATTTCTTAGCCACTTTTGGAGATGTTTATGGGCTAAGTTGGGGACTAAATTGTTGTTTAGTACTACTTGTCATCCCCAAACTGATGGACAAACTGAAGTAGTTAATAGAACTTTATCTACCATGTTGCGGGCTGTTTTAAAGAACTTAAAATTGTGGGAAGAGTGTTTACCTCATATTGAATTTGCTTATAATCGTTCGCTGCATTCTACCACAAAGATGAGCCCTTTTCAGATTGTCTATGGTTTTGTTCCACGTGCACCTATTGATTTGTTGCCTTTACCATCTTCAGTGCAAAATAATTTTGATGCTACACAGCGTGCTGAATTGATTTTGAAATTGCATGCAACTACTAAAGACAATATAGAACGCATGAATGTTAAGTATAAAGTTGCTGGGGATAGAGGACGCAAGCATGTTGTGTTTGAGGTTGGAGATCTTGTTTGGTTGCATTTGCGCAAAGATCGTTTTCCTGATTTGCGCAAGTCTAAGTTAATGCCACGTGCTGATGGTCCTTTTAAGGTGATAGAGAAAATCAATGATAATGCATATAAACTTGAGCTTCCTGCAGATTTTGGTACGGTAAGTCCTACATTTAACATTGCAGATTTAAAGCCTTACTTCGGTGAAGAAGATGAGGTTGCGTCGAGGACGACTTCAATTCAAGAAGGGGAGCATGATGAGGACATCCCATCTATTGATACACCCGCTGCACCTACAGCGGAACACATACAAGGACCCATCACTCGAGCTCGTGCCAAGCAACTTAACTATCAGGTACTTTCGTTTCTTGGAACTATTTCTCACATACATGAGAATATGATGTTGCCTAAATCAGATATGTTTGTTACTCTTAGGAATGATGGACCTAGCATGGATGAGAGGGACAAGCATTGGAGCATGATCGTGCATGGAGATGGCAGCAAGCGTTTGAGGATTGAAGAAGATGCCACGAGTGGAGATTTCAGAACTTTGAAGCCACCATAATGAGGGATGAAGACTTGGACGAAATATACAAAGAGCTACTTCATAATTTCGTCCATAGATACATATGGTGCTGCGTCACTTCTATTTTTGGGCCAGGCCCATGTAATTTTCGCAGCAAATAAGACAGCCACTTTTAGGAGTCCGAATTTGAGGAGAAAAGGCCTGTTAGGGCTCCGTTCGACCACCCTACCCAAGGCTGGTCGCACCCCTACCTTTTCCTCCTCAAATACCCCCCGTAGCCGTCATTAGAACTCGGATTTTGTTTAGACTAAAAGTTAGCCATTGCTGCAACTACGAGCTCGACTTTTGAGGCCAATCGCCCAGAAGAAGACCGCCTATTCGGAATCCCACCTTTTGAATAAAGCATATATCTTTCATCCGCAATATCTTGATTGCTGTATTAGTTCTTACTTGTTCTCGATTTCAGGTAGGAATTAAGACCCTCGCTGGTCAGGCTGATCGTGCATCCGCAAGATCAGTAGCTCTCGGAGATTGTCCTAGCGATTGCATTGGCGCACGAGCTTCGCACGTGTAGTCGGATCGTCAAGCACGAACTCCACCCACCAAATCGACATATCAAGATCTCATCGAAAGATCAGACACCTTTGCCCTATCACTAGGGCTCAGTATTCTATTTATTGAGAGAGAGAAGACCGTGCTGTGAGTTAGAGGGTGGGAGGAGGCTTGTTGTCTGGCCGCGGCGTGCGGTGAGGGCGGACAGCAGGAAGAGGACAAGGAGAAGAGCTGGCGCTGTGCCAGCGGTTCTGCGAGGAAGGGGCGTGGTCTAAGGCGAGAGGGCACACGCGGAGGTGGATTGTCGGTTCGGCGAGAGGACATCGACTCGGCGTCCGCCAGGTGTTCGCTGGAAGAACGTCTATCAGGGCGCGGTCGGGAGAGACGGGGATGAAAAGTCTAAGGGCTATGTCTTACCGGGGAAGGCTCGAGGGATCACAAGGGAGGCCACTGGCGAGGCTACGAGGGCTATGGCTGCCTTTCCAATCCCTTGGTCCACAAGGGTGCTTCGGGAGCATGCCAGCGACATTGGTGCGATCCAAGCAGAAAGGACAAGCTGGAGGGGACGTGAGGGTGGCAGGTGCGGTGCTGGGTGTGTCCAAATTCCGAAGGTCTGGTTGTAGAGAGAAGGAGAGGACCAACAGCAAGAGTTCTAAGATTTTGCCAAGGCATGCATACGCCTCTCTCCCTTCCTTCCTCTCCAAGGATAATCAGCCAGGAGTGGTACTGTAGCAGATGCTAGGGTTGACCAGAGAGAGAGAGATATCCAAGAGAGGTCATGGTGATGGTTAAATGGTGCTTGAATTTGATTTGAGAAAAGTGAGATGGAAATAGAGATTAATATGTGCATAGATGGATTTTGAAATAGAACTAGATCCAAATAATTTTCAAGCAATGGCACACTCAAAAATAAAAGAGGGGTGTGATTTGATTTGGTGAAGATGATGCCCAAAAACTGAGAATTACATGAGTTGTTTTGATCCTAAGAGTATGTCCAAAATTGAAGAAATTTGATTTGAACTAGCCTTTGAATTTTATTTTATTTTACGAACGTAAGGTTTTAAGTTCAAAAAGGTTCTACTTCCATAGCAAGACATAGTAGAATCTTCTCATAAATTATTGATGCACCAAAGTGCAAGAAATGGCATATGTAGCATTAGCATGCATTTTGTTAAAAAGAGAAAGGAATAACGAAAATAATTTTCTAGAAATTGTTTTTGAGTAGGAGCGATATGATACTACATATCAGTCAAACTTCCTATTTTTATTTGGGAGAAGTTTTCAAAAAAGTTTGATAAAATAGGAAAAATAGTTTTGTAGTCAAAACAAGGAAGAAATAGGTTTTTGAGGTTTTTGAGGTTTTTGAGATAGGTTGAGCCATGTGCCAAATGGTAGCCCATAGCTACACATAAAGTCATAAAAGGCATCAATCATCAACTATACAAGGAAAATCAACACTAGCTACCATTCAAACATGACGAGAAACAATTGTTGAACAAGTGCCCACCTAATAATCATGTCTTGGTGAACTTGAAAAGAGTGTTAAATAAGGTAGTAAATTTTTTGTAGAGTTTTTTTTAGGAACAAGTGGGGACAGAAACATCTCCTTATTTTGATAAAGTTTTCTTTTAAGGGGGTTTGAAAACCATTTGTAAAATGTTTATAAAATAATGGTTCACAAAACTTTGGGATCATAACAAGATATAGATCCATGTATGTTTATAAATACTTAATTTGGAACAACTTTTGAGTCAAAATAAATATTGGCAATTTGTTTTTGGAGAAAACCAAATCATTTAAAATTGGAGGGGTTGCCAAGATAATGCTTTTGCAAACCGGCTAGTAGCATTGCTAATGACATGATCCCAAGGGATACACAAGCAACAATCACACAACAATCAAGGAAAACATGCACGAGACTTCATTAAGTTAATTAAGCACAAAAAGTTTTGTTGGCCCTCATTTTGCATTACTAAACTCTATTTAGCCACGGTTACAAAAGTTGGGGTGTTACATCATCTCAACAATTTTATTGAGCTATGTGAGCTGCAGAAGTATAAGGATGTAGATGGTGACATTATTAAGCTTAAGTTGTTTCCTTTCTCTTTAAGAGGAAGAGCTAAGGATTGGTTCCTATCTTTGCCTAGAAATAGTATTGATTCATGGGTTAAGTGTAAGGATGCTTTTATTGGAAAATATTATCCTCCTGCTAAGATTATAGCTTTGCGAAGTGATATTATGATGTTTAGACAGTTTGATAATGAACATGTTGCTCAAGCTTGGGAAAGAATGAAATCTATGATAAAGAATTGTCCCACTCATGGACTAACTACTTGGATGATTATCCAAACCTTTTATGCAGGACTAAATTTTTCTTCAAGAAATCTATTGGATTCAGCTGCTGGAGGCACTTTTATATCCATCACCTTGGGCGCCGCAAAAAAGCTTCTTGACAACATGATTGTAAATTATTCTGAGTGGCACACCGAGAGAGCTCCACAAGGTAAGAAGGTAAATTCTGTTGAGGAAACCTCTTCCTTAAGTGATAAGATTGATACTATTATGCTTATGCTTGCTAATGATAGAGCTCATGTTGATCCTAATAATGTTCCTTTGGCCTCTTTGGTTGCTCAAGAAGAGCATGTTGATGTAAACTTCATTAGAAATAATAATTTCAACAATAGTGCTTATAGGAATAATTTTGCTAGCAACAATTATAGGCCGTATCCTTCTACCAATGGTAATGGTTATGGTAACTCTTATGGTAATTCCTCCAACAACACTAGGGACGCACCCTCTGAGCTTGAAGTCATGCTCAAGGACTTCATCGGTAAGCAAACTGCTTTTAACAAGTCTGTTGAGGAAAAGTTGGGTAAAATTGATATTCTTGCTTCTAAAGTTGTATCCTTGCTCTTGATGTTGAACTTCTAAAACTAAAAGTGTTGCCTAATGATGTGAAAGAAAGCAATACTTTGAATGCCATTCAAGTTAGAATTGATGAAAATGTTAGGATGTTAGCAGAATTGCATGCCAGGTGGGAAAGAGAAGACGAGATGGCTAGAAATATGAAGGTATGTACTATTACCACCTCTAGTAATGTTGTTTCAAATGCTAGCAATCCTCTTACTTTGATTGGTGTAGAGAAAACTCCTACTCCTTTTGCGAAAAAGCCCAAAACTGCAAAAAAAAAATCTACAAAAAGTGCTGAAATTTTTCGGAGTATGGGAGATGATAGCTCTACTTATTTTAATGATTTTGATGTTGATGGTTGCAATATCTCTGAAGTTATTTTGTTCTTGCAAAAGCTTGCTTTGAGTCCTAATGCTAGTTCTATGAATGTTGCTTTTACAAAGCATATTACAAATGCTCTCATGAAAATTATGGAAGAAAAGTTCAAACAAAAGGTTTCTATTCCCAAGAAGTTAGAAGATGGTTGGGAGCCCATCATTGATATGAATGTGAATGATTTTGATTGCCATGGTTTATGTGATCTAGGTGCAAGTATTTCTATTATGCCTAGAAAAATTTATGATATGCTTGGTTTACTACCGCTTGAAAAGTGTTATTTTTATGTTCCTCTTGCTGATGTTGCTAAGAAGAAACCATTGGGAAGGATTAATGATGTTCTTATTATGGTTAACAATAACCTTGTTCCCGTTGATTTCCTTGTTATGGATGTTGAATGCAATGCTTCATGTCCTATTATTTTGGGAAGACCTTTTCTTCGAACAGTTGGTGCCATCATTGATATGAAGGAAGGTACCATTAAATATCAATTCCCACTCAAGAAAGGTATGGAACACTTCCCTAGAAAGAGAAAGAAATTACTTTTTGACTCTATTCATAGAGCAAATTATGAACTTGATGCTTCATCACTTGATATTACTTGATTCCCACTTTCTGCGCCTAGCTCAAAGGCGTTAAAGAAAAGCACTCTTGGGAGATAACCCAATGTTTTCTTTTCAGTAGTTTTCTTTTATTTGAGTCTTAGAAGTTATTACTACTGTAATGACCTCTCCTTATCATTTTTATTTCATTTTTGTGCCAAGAAGAACCTCTAATTTGAGGGAGGTAAGATTTGGGGAAGTTGCTGTCGTGAAACAAATTTCTGCGCTGCACCGTACAAATTCATGAAAATTCTCCGAATATCTATTTGATCTGTGATTTATTGTGCATATGCCCCAGGTTATTTCCAGACTTCTATTAGTTTTGCACTTTTCGATTTGAGCAACAGAAGGTCCTCCGAAAAATCGATCGTTGTCAGCTGTTCTATTTTGACAGATTCTGCCACTATTTGTGTTTGCCTCTCGATCGCTTTCTTTTTGAGTTCTTTTGATCACGGAACTTTTGAGGAGGTTGCTACAGTATCTTATGCTTTAATGGATGGTATATTTGAGTTTGAAACTGAACCAAAAGAGTAGATTTATTATCATGCTTATACTAATGTTGCTAATAGAATTGTGTGAAGTTTTGTATGAAGGAAGTTTTCAAGTGTAGGGAATGGAGAGTGATGAGATGAGATGAAGTATGGACAAAAGCTCAAGCTTGGGGATTCCCATGTAACCCCAAGAAATATCCAAGAGGTACAAGCGTCAAAGCTTGGGGATTCTTCATCGGTAAAAATCAGGTCACCTTTCAAGACACTATATTTTTATTGCTTCATGTATTATGTGTTTTTCTTGGAGCGTCTTTACTTTTGCTTTCATTTTTATTTTGTTTTGTTTGCTTCAATAAATGGTTGGACCCAAACAAATTTCTTTTAGAGATGACACACTCCGTTTTTCATTGCCAAGAATACTCTAGTTTTCACTCTTATCGTTCAACGAGTGTTCTCTTTTTCTACTACTACGTTTAGCTTTCATTTTTTGCCTATGTTGGTCTATGTTGGTTTTCATCAAAAGAGTTGTTTCAAAAAGGTTTGAATGGTGTTGGAAAAGAGAAAAAAGTTCATGCCTATAGTGGTACAAATGGGAGCTTGTTTAGACTGTGGCTTAGACTTTTGCATGTCATGCTTGATGTCGTTTTGATAGTATGCTTAGTAGTTTTTGCTGTAGCATGACTTGTCTCAAATGACTGAGATTGCTTAATGAGCCTTTGAAAAAATCATGCGTTGTTTTTATTATATGGGAGCATGTTATTTTGGTTTTCTCCTTTGATGCTTTATTTGGGTTGACTTGGCGCATGCTTACAACGTGTTTGACTCTAACAAGTCACCATATAGCCTCTATGATCATTTGGTTTTTGACTTGTGATACTACTTTATGCTTCGGTTAATGATGTCTTATCGCTATGCATGATTATGGCCGTTATTGCTCTCTTAGTTGGTCACTCCCAGTCTTTTGCTAGCCTTCATTTTGTACTGAGAGGGAATACTTCTCGTGCATCCAACTCCTAAAAACCAAGTTTTCCAATGAGTCCACTATAAATTCCTATGCATGGTATTTGCAAGCCATTCCAAGTAAATTTTCATGTGCTACCTTTCAAAAAACCTTCAAAATACTTCTCATTTTGTGACACTGTTTTCAGCTCATGGGGACGTAGTGGTCGGATTTGCTATCTTCCATATTGTTTTATTCCAAAAAAAAGGCACTCCTCCATGGTATGTGAAAGTTGGTGGGCACCCGATGGAATCGGTTAGCCATGGTTTGGGAAAGGAAAAGTGGGGAGGAGTGCCAAGCTTTAGAAAAGAGCACCAAAGTGCCAATCTCTCTCTCAAAAACTTGCTTTGTATGGAAGATAGTAAGAACCCCATTGCCAGCCGTTGACAAGAACAACCACCTCTCAAAACAAATTTTTATCTCTCTATTTGATATGGGGTGGCCCGATCTTCTCGTGAGCGACGCGATGGTGATGATGGCAGCGGATGATTGTCGGGGATAACTTGGTGTCACCGATGAACTCTCCTTGCTTGAACCCTGATGCCAATGCAATAGCTCTCAAACCCTGAAGGATATTCACGACTCCAGACACTTGCGCACGTAGCCGTCGACCACAAAATGGTAGTTTGCAATCTACTAATTCCCAGTGGAACAACAGATCACACTAAACTTGCAGTAGTATAATTCTCCCAATCGATGAATTGGCGAGAGGAATTCAAGATGAATGCTTGCAGCAGTTCAACAAGAGTATTTTGTCTAAAACGTGGTCTAACCCTAATTGAGGGGGCGCCCAGGGCTACTTATAGGTGGCCGGGCGTCCTCAGCAAAGACCTGGCCCAAAACTTGTCTGGTTTGGGCCCAAATTGACTCGGTTCGACTCAAACAGGTACATACCGACCCATATATGGGTTTGGCCTAATTTTAGCACGCAGGCTATGTGTGTAGCGCGCCTTAGACGTGTAGACATTGTGTCGTAGGCAGTCCTAGTGCGCCATCACGTGCTCGTGCTCATCCAGACTTGATCTCCTTCACGTGGTGATGTTCTCCATGCTTGTGGCGCCGGCCTCCCTCTCCTCCCTCGCGCTCTCTTGCTTGATCACCACGTCGTGCTCCATGTGTTGCATCTCCTCGCTCCCTCGAACCCCTTCTTCTCCAATGAACCTGATCATACATATGAACAAAGACTTAGGCAGTATAAAATTCTCATTACAATAAATATCAGATTCAACAAGGAGTGAATTCACCTGTTGTTGTAACAACTTAGCATGGGCTCGAGTAATTGGTCCAATCCTAATCTCATCATTGGACTTATCTTGATTAGCAACAATAGGATCATCAACAGTAGGTGGAGATGACTATGTAGTAGGGATGTCCTCATCATCTCCCCCCCCCTTCAAAAGGGGTGGACCTCGACGCTCCAAGGTCATCTCCATCATATGGTGATAAATCAGCAACGTTGAAACTGTTGCTAACACCACCAAACTCAGCAATAGGAATATCGATCGAGTAGGCATTATCATTGATCTTGGCAAGCACTCTATAGGGACCAGCACCTCGGGGCCTCAACTTGGAATGCCTAAGCAAAGGAAATCTGTCCTTGCGCAGGTGCACCCATACCATATCACCGGGCTGAAAAAGAACCTGCTTTCTCGACTTGTTGCGAGTAGCAGCAGTATTCTTCCCTTTCTTCTCAATAGCCTCTCAAGTCTTCTCATGAATTTTCTTCACAAAATCAGCTCTCTTTGATGCCTCCATATTAACTCTCTCATGCAATGGAAGAGGCAATAAATCTAGTGGTGTAATAGGTTTGAAGCCATACACCACCTCAAACGGACAAAGCTGAGTAGTAGAATGTACCGCCCTGTTGTATGCAAATTCCACATGCAGCAAACAATCTTCCCACTCCCGCAGATTTTTCTTGATCATTGTCCTCAACAACTGTGACAAAGTTCTATTCACCACCTCGGTCTGGCCGTCAGTTTGGGGATGACATGTAGTGCTGAACAGCAGCTTCGTTCCTAGCTTTCCCCATAAGGTCTTCCAGAAGTAGCTCATGAACTTGACGTCCCTGTCAGAAACAATAGTCTTGGGCACTCCATGCAAGCGTACAATATCCCTGAAAAACAGGTTAGCCACATGCGACGCATCGTCGCTCTTATGACATGCAATAAAGTGTGCCATCTTAGAGAATCTACCCACTACCACAAATATAGAATCATGACCATGTTTAGTTTTTGGCAATCCTAGCACAAAATCCATACTAATATCTTCCCATGGTGTAATAGGTGCCAGTAGTGGTGTATACAAACCGTGAGGCTTCAGCTTGGACTTGGATGTGTTGCACACAATACAGCGCCGCACAAACCTGTCCCCATCACGCCTCATCCGGGGCCAAAACAAGTGATCAGCTAGCATGAGTAATGTCTTCTCACGCCCAAAGTGACCCATCAAACCTCCAGCATGTGATTCCTGCAGTAAGAGCAAACGCAAAGACGACTCTGGAACACATAGTTCGTTAGCTCGAAATAGAAACCCATCATGTATGTGATATTTCTCCCAAGATTTTTTTAAAGCACACAAACGATATGGTTCAGCAAAATCATGATCAGTTGCATAAAGCTCACAAATACTCTCTAAACCAGGAATATTAATATCCAGTTGTGTCAATAACATATTCTTCCTAGATAGAGCATCAGCAACCACATTATCTTTTCCCTTCTTATGTTTAATGATGTATGGAAAAGATTCAATAAACTCAACCCACTTAGCGAGACGCCTATGCAGGTTGGATTATGCTTTCAAATATTTCAAAGCTTCATGATCAGAATGTATGATAAATTCTTTTGGCCACAAATAATGTTGCTAAACCTCAAGAACTCTAACAAGTGCATACAATTCTTTATCATAAATAGGATAATTCAGTCTAGCACCAGATAATTTCTCAGAAAAATAAGCTATAGGACGACCCTCTTGCATCAAAACGCCACCTATGCCTATACCACTAGCATCACATTCAACTTCAAATTGCTTTGAAAAATCAGGCAATGCAAGTAAAGGTGCAGAAGTAAGCAAACGTTTCAATTCATCAAATGCATGATCTTGGGCTGCGCCCCACACAAAAGGAACACCTTTCTTCGTTAACTCATTTAATGGAGCAGCAATAGTACTAAAGTCTTTCACAAAACGGCGATAAAAACAAGCAAGACCGTGAAAACTTCATACTTGACTAACATTAATGGGAGTAGGCCAATCTTGAATAGCAGCAATTTTAGATTGATCTACCTCTACTCCATGCTTAGAAACAACATAACCCAGAAATATGACCTTATCTTTTGCAAATGTGCACTTCTCAAGATTAGCATACAATTTATTATCACGCAGCATTTGCAAAACTTGTCTAATATGAGTACAGTGTTCAGTTTCATTGCGGCTGTAAATAAGTATGTCATCAAAATAGACAACCACAAAATGACCAATGAACTCTCTCAAAACATGATTCATTAAGCGCATGAATGTACTAGGTGCATTAGTAAGACCAAAAGGCATGACTAGCCACTCATATAAACCAAATTTAGTTTTGAAAGCAGTTTTCCATTCATCTCCTTCTTTCATGCGAATTTGATGGTAACCACTACGCAAATCAATTTTAGAGAAAACAGCAGCACCACTCAATTCATCTAACATATCCTCGAGACGGGGAATAGGATGACGATATCGAATAGTAATGTTGTTTATAGCTCTACAATCTATGCACATGCGCCATGTACCATCTTTCTTAGGCACCAAAATCACAGGAACAGCACAAGGACTAAGAGAGACACGAATGTACCCTTTATCCAGAAGAGCTTGCACTTGTGCTTGTATCTCCTTTGTTTCGTCGGGGTTGGTCCTGTAGGGGGCATGGTTGGGCAAGGAGGCGCCAGTGATCAAGTCAATCTGGTGCTCGATGCCTCGTAATGGTGGCAGCCCAGCAGGTACCTCCGCCGGAAAAACATCATCAAAGTCCTGCAAAACAGTTGAGACACCAAGAGAAACAGGTTGCATATCGTTAGAAACTAAGACCTCGCCCTTGTACATGAGCACAAGAGGCATGGCTGTAGGATCCTCACTAAATTCTCTCATGTCTTCTTTGGTGGCTAAAACTAACAAGTTGGGCACTCCCTCACTTTTCGTTATATCACTCACGGCTGTTACATTATCTCGTGGAGGTGGCTGTTCGAGTTTCACTTCAGTCTTCTGACGAGATTCATTAACAATTTGCTGCGGTGACATAGGCAGTAGGTTGATTTTCTTGCCCTTGAACTCCAAGTGATAAGTATTTGCTCGACCATTGTGTTGCACATGTCGATCATAGAGCCATGGCCGACCCAACAAGAGATGACAAACCGTCATAGGAACCACATCAAAATCAATAGAATCCTTGTATGGCCCTATCTCAAAGTTCACACATACCATGTAGTTTACCTTCATCTCACCATTGTCACTTAACCACTAAATATAATATGAGTTAGGATGAGGTAAATATTTCAAACCCAGCTTGGCACATAACTCCTTACTTGCGAGATTACGATAGCTTCCGCCATCAATGATCACCTTGCAAGCTTTATTGGGACCAACTAATGCCTTGGTTTGAAACAGGTTGCAGCGCTGAGAATCAATTTTGGGCTGCACACTCAATGTACGTGGAGAGACAACAATAATAGGAGAAGAGTCAGCATAAGCATCTTCACCTTCATCATCAGAACCAAACGGATCAGCATCTTCTCCGGTCTCATATCCGTTCTCAGTAACCACTATCACTTTGTTGTTGGGACAATCTCTTTTAAAGTGTCCCTTGCCTCCACACGTATGACATAGTTTCTCAGTAGCACGAGTCACGGAGGCACTCGAACCAGAACTAGCGGCTGGTGTGGTAGCGGGACGTCGGGACGGAGCTCCAGAGGTCGCTGGCCTAGTGGACGAGGAGGGGCGAGTAGGAGTCCCCTCAAGTGGCGCTGGGGCAGGGCTAGACGGCGCCCTGGCAGTGTATCGACTGGCAGGTGAAAAGCGAGATTTTTGTTGTGCCTCTTTAGCAAGCTGTGCCTCAGCCTCCATAGCATGGTGAAGCAACTGATTCATATCATGGTAAGTATGATGCCGGACGATGTTCTTGATAGGAAGTCTGAGTCCGTGCAAAAACCGTTGCATAGTCATCTGACTAGACTCTTGAACTCGCGATCGCTGCATCAACAGTTCCATCTCCTTGTAATAAGCATCAACTGTCAAAAATCCTTGCTTCAGCTGTGTCAATCTATCAAAACTGAACGCAAATAATTGGTGGGTACAAAACGAGCCTGCATGATTTCCTTCATCTCTGTCCAGTGCAAAACAGGAAGCTCATGAGCTGCTCGGTGTTGTGACAGAATATTATCCCACCAACGCAGGGCATCACCATCAAATTCTGAGGATGCAAGTTTGATCTTCTTATCTTCAGTGTAAGCATGCAAACGCCACAGGTTGTCGATCTTGAGCTCCCAAGTGAGGTAATCCTCCACATCACCTTCACCATCAAATCTGGGTATCGAGAACTTTGGCTTCCCTAGAAAATCATCCTCAGCAGGTATTACACGTCGGGCACCAAGGCCATGTGGTGGCCGACCATGTTGTCCAAGACCACGCCCACGAGCATTGGGGCCTAGTAGATTGGCATTGTCATGGACACTGTCATCATCAACAAAGTCAGCAGCAGGCTGCACAGGCGGTGGTACCATGGGTCGACGCAGCTCCGCTAGGGATTGGTTCAATTGATCAATGTTGTTCTGGAAAGTAGTGAATTGAGCTTGCATAGCTTGAACAGTATCTGCGGTGCCTTGCACTTTGAACTGGAGTTGCTGATGTGCAGTCACAGCGTCGGCAGTAGAGCGATCCAACACCCCCTCCAGATGAGTGCGCAGTCCAACAAAGTCTATCCAAACCACAGGTGTATCCCCATCTTTTTCCTGCATCACATCATAACCACTAGTAGACATGATTAGTAGATTAGCGCACGAAATCAAAAACGTGTGGTGCCTCTCACAACTCACTCAAAACTGACAAGAAAAGGTAATCTTACCGTTCCAAAGTGAATAGTAGTGCGTACCAGAACAAAGTATCAAGTTCGTGCACGGATGTGATGAAGTGAATACCGAGGGTATAAGAGCAATCACACGACAAACCAGGAATATATGGTGGAGCTGTAGGTATGGTATCCTAAGTACACCGCAAATAAGTCCTAGTGCTGATCGTATGACAAGACTCACGAAACACACACGGTGGAGATAAGTGAGGCAAAGCAATTCTGAAAAAGAGCTCAAGAGATATAAGTGACAACGCACAGTAGCTCGTGTTGCAATGCACAAGAGAGACGCTAGCACTGGCTCGATGAACAGGCACAAGATTGCGCACACGGCAGCAGCCCGATGAGCACGAAGTAGCTAGTCTCGTATGGGTAAGCTCCTAAAACGATGTTGTAGACAGGCTGTAGCTAAAGCGATCAAAATCGTGTAGAAAGGACGCTATATGGACACAGTGGTAACACGCTATCGTGGAAGAGAAATCGACAAAAAATGTGTCGCGGCAGAGATATACGACGCCGGAAACGCACGGCAGCGCGACGGCGACGCGAAACGGACAAAGTAGTTTGTCTCTTTTTTTTATAGGTGCGGCGTGTGCAGGCACGTCCCTTTTTTTTTACTGTACAAAAATTGGGCCTAAAAAGAAGTGGCCCGATCAGGCGCCGGACCACAGACGATCTCTGCGCTGGCGCGAGACTCACCAACCTGGCGATCGAGCGGGGGCGCCCGACCCCGAACAATCTCCGCACCGAAGCTTTTGTTTTTTGATTTTTTTTTGAAACCGATCGGGTAGGCAGACCTGGATAGCTAGACAGCAATGCTTTTTTTTCAGTGACTAGCGATCCGATCTGTTGATTTGATGATCGGAAATATCGGAAACAATCGGAAATCGTGAGCGGCAGATTGATTTCACAAGAACGCTGACGACACAAGCGATAGAAAGTAAAAGAAAAGGAAATAATAGACACGGCTAAGACGTAGATATATAGAAAAGGCTACGCAAAAGAGCTACGATCAGCAACTAAAACTCAAGAACGGTGCAATCTAGGCTATGGCAGAAACTAAGAACCCTAATTTTTTTTTGGCTTTTTCTAGATAGGACTGAAAACAAAAACGAATTGCAGGGATGGATTTGTGGATGCTCACCGAGTAAACCGTGGAAATCTGATACCAAGATGATATGGGGTGGCCCGATCTTCTCGTGAGCGATGATACGTCTCAAACGTATCTATAATTTTTGATGCTCCATGCTTTGTTTTACACCATTTGCCTATTGTTTCGTTACACTTAGTGGCATTTTTATACATTTTCCGGAACTAACCTATTAACGAAGTGCCACAGTGCCAGTTTCCTGTTTTCTGCTGTTTTTGTGTTTCAGAAGTGATACACAGGAAATATTCTCGGAATTGGACGAAACAAGTTCCTGAAGTCATATTTCACCGGGGAGCTCCCAAACATCCGAAGGAGAGAAGGAGAGGGGCCACGTGGGCCCCACACATAGGGGTGGCGCGGCCAGGGGCCTGGTCGCGCCGGCCCCGTGTGAGGGGGCGTGGGACCCCCTCTGACAGTCCCCTTTCGCCTATAAGTACCCCCTGACGAGAAAAACCTAAGGGCCCGATCAGTTTTCCAGAATACATCGCGATCCGCCGCCGCCGTCGACCCGAAGATCGGGAGGGTCCAGAAGCTCTTCCCGGCACCCTGCCGGAGAGGGGAATCGCCACCGGAGGTCTTCTTCATCGCCATGCTTGCCTCCGGAGCGATGAGTGAGTAGTCTACCTTGGACTATGGGTCCATAGCAGTAGCTAGATGGTTGTCTTCTCCACCATGTGCTTCATGTTTAGATCTCATGAGCTGCCCTACATGATTGAGATCACCGTTATGTAATACTATGATGTTGGTTTGTTGGGATCCGATGAATATTGGTGTTTATGATTAAGTTGCTATACTAAATTATATCTTTTGTTATCTCTATGTTGTTTATGATCTTGCATGCTCTCCGTTGTTAGTAGCTATCTTGGCCGAGTAGTTGCTAGTTTCTCCAAGAGGGGGTATTTATGCTCGATAGTGGGTTCATGCCTCTATTTCACCTGGGGGAGTGACAGAAACCTCTAAGGTGGTAGATGTGCTGTTGCTACTAGGGAGAAAACAACATTCATATGCTCAAGGGCATATGCTTTGTTTACATTACACACTTTGCTTAATGCAATTATCTGTTGTTCGCAACTTAATACTTTCGGGGTGTTCGGATGATATCCCTGGGGGTGGATTATTAGTCATAGATGCAGTTGGATGGCGGTCTATGTATTTTGTTGTAATGCCCAGAGTGAATCTCATAGTGATCTTCTTGACATATCACGTTATCTTTATTCTATCAATTGCCCAACTGTAATTTGTTTACCCAGCATGTTATTTTATCTATGGAGAGACACCACTAGTGAACTGTGGACCCCGGTCCTATTTTTATCATATTGCAATCACCTGTTTACTTTTCCCGCACTGTTTACTTTACTAGCATTTTACTACTGTTTTCCACTCGATACACTCATAACCTTTGTTTCAAGCAAACCGGTGAGATTGACAACCTCATCGCAAGTTGGGAACAAAGTATTTGTCTGTGTGTGTGCAGGTTCCGCGTTGCTGCTGGCCGAAGACGAGTCAACAAGTATCGTTAAACGGCGCCCTTGTTGGAGTGTCACTAAGCCAGTCTGCATCACCTTCAGTCGTCACCGTCTCCCTTCTCCTGATCGACATACCTTGGTTTCTTAACTGAGGGAAGACTAGCCGCTACACTCATCATACCTTCCTCTTGGGGTTCCCAACGGGCTGGTCATCACCACGCACAAGGACTCACTGCTCCCACATCATCACACGAGTAGCAGCTAATTTTCTGGCGCCGTTGCCGGGGAAGGAAGAGAAGACTTCTGCGAGGGGAGTTCTTCGCACACACATCCATTACTTTGTTATTTGTTTTGCTTTACTTTATTTTATTTTACCTGCATTGCTTTATATCAAAAACCCAAAAAAATTAGAATCCTTGGTAGTTGTTTTTACTTATCTGCTTTTAGTTTTGTTACAATGAGTAATCCTGAAGTAGAAGTTCGTAGTTTCAAGCAACAAGGGGGAGAAAGTTTAAAAGATGCTTGGTACCGTATTAACAATGCTCATCATAGGTGTACCAAAAAGCACTCCACCACGATCCTCCTTAGAAATTTTTATGTTGGTATATCTAGCTGGAATAGGTATGTTCTTGATACTCTTACAGGAGGTAATTTTCTGGGTACTCCCGCGGGAGAAGCATGCACTATAATTGAAAGTTTAGTGGGAGTACCACCTATTCATGTTGCTAAAACTGAGACCACTTTGGAAGAGGTGGTAGAAAAGCTCAGCTCCTTAGAGAAAAGTTTGCCAAGTATCCTAGAAAATGCTAGCCGCGATAGTGAATTAATAGAAAGCATTGGTAAGAGAATTACCATTTTAGAGGCTAGCACTACTCATGACAATCAAAACTTGAGGATTGGTAAACTAGAGGAATCCATGGAAACTCTTAGTTTAATCTTCTCTTCTCTTAAATTTAAGAAGGAGAAAGTGTTTGTTGGAAAAGAGCAAAAATTTATGTATGTTCCCAAGGTTTCTGCGCTTAAATCTCAACATGTTCTTAAGATTGGTAAGACTCTTAGTTCCACTAAGGGTGACTTGCAGGTTGAATCATCTTCAGGAACCTTCAAAGAGCCTACTGAGGTAACTAGCACTTCATCTATTGATATTACTTGATTCGCAATTTTCTGCGCCTAGCTCAAAGGCGTTAAAGAAAAGCACTCTTGGGAGATAACCCAATGTTTACTTTCAGTACTTTTTCTTTTATTTGAGTCTTGGAAGTCATTACTACTGTAATGACCGCTCTTTATCTTGTTTATTTCGTTTTTGTGCCAAGAGAAGCCTCTGATTTGAGTGAGGTAAAGATTTGGGGTTATTGCTGTCCTGAAACTGTTTTCGGTGCTGCACCGTAAAAATTCGTGAAAATTCTCTGTTTATCTTTTGGACCTGCGATTTCTTGTGCTTATGCCCCAGGTTATATCCAAACTTTTCTTAGTTGAACACTTTTTGATTTGAGCAACAGAAAATCCCGCAAAAATTCGTCCATTATCAGCTGTCCAGTTTTGACAGATTTCTGCCAATATTTGTTTTTGCCACTTTATCGCTTTCTTTCGAGTTCTTTTTTATCATGGAACTCTTGTGGAAGTTGCTACAGTAGTATATACTTTATATGTGGTAGTTTTGGGTTGAAACCTGAAGCTAAAAGAGGTTGAATATATTTTATGCTTACACTAATGTTGCTAATAGAATTGTGTTTAGTTTTGTATGAAGGAAGTTTTCAAGTGTAGGGATTGGAGAATGATGAGATGAGTTGAAGAACGGACAAAAGCTCAAGCTTGGGGATGCCCATGCATCACCCCAAGAAATATCCAAGAAGTACAAGCGTCAAAGCTTGGGGATGCCCCCGAGGCACCCCTTCTTCATCGGCAAAAATCAGGTCACCTTTCAAAACACTATATTTTTATTGCTTCATGCACTATGTGTTTTTCTTGGAGCGTCAGTTGTTTTAGTTTTCTTAGTTTGCTTAGTTTGTTTGTTTGCTGCAATAAATGGTTGGACCCCAACAAATTTCCTTTGGAGGAGATGTACTCGTTTTCATTTGCAAAGAATGCTCTAGTTTTCACTCTTATAAATCGAGCATTCTAGTTTTTCTGCTACTGCTTTTGGTTTTCGTTTTCGCCTTGATATGCGTTCAGATCTTGTCATATCTTTTCATCAAGGTGCATTTTTGCCTCTGATCTTTATTGGTTTTCATCAAAAGAGGTGTCTTTAAAAATTTCAAATGGTGTTGGAAAAGAGAAAAAGCTTTGTGCAAAATAGTGGTACAAGAAGGAGCTTGTGTAGACTGCGGCTTAGGCTTTTTCATGTCATGCTTGATGTCTTTTTGATAGTATGCTTAGTGGTTCTGCTGTAGCATGACTTGTCTCAAATAACTGAGATTGCTTAATGAGCCTTTGAAAAAATCATGCGTTGTTTTTATTGTATGGAAGCATTATTTTGGTTTTCTCCTTGATGCTTTATTTGGGTTGACTTGGCGCATGCTCACACATGTTAGACTCTTCCAAAGTCGCCATTAGCCTTCATGATCATTTAGTTTTTGACTTTTGATGCCATCGTATGCTTCTTTTAATGTCGCTTTGTCGCTTTGCATGATTATGGCCATTATTGCTCTCTTAGTTGGTCGCTCCCAGTCTTTTGCTAGCCCTCGCCTTGTACTGAGTATGAGCTCTACTCGTGCATCCAACTCCTAAAAGCCAAAGTTTTCCATTGTGTCCACTATAAATTCCTATGCATGGTATTTGTAAGCCATTCCAAAGTAAAATTTTCGTGTGCTACCTTTCAAAAACCTTCAAAATACTTCTCGTTTTGTGACACTGTTTTCAGCTCATGGGGACGTAGTGGTCGGATTTGCTATCTTCCATATTGTTTATTCCAAAAAGAAAAAAAGGAAAAAAAAAAGAAAAAAGGCACTCCTCCAATGAATGTGAATGTTGGTGGGCACCCGATGGAATCGGTTAGCCATGGTATGTGAAAGGAAAAGGTGGGGAGGAGTGCCAAGTTTTATAAAAAGAGCACGAAGTGCCAATCTCTCTCTCAAAAACTTGCTTTATTTTTGTATGGAAGATAGTAAGAACCCCATTGCCAGTCGTTGACAAAGACAACCACCTCTCAAAATCAAGTTTTATCTCTGTTTTACAAATGAAAAGCTCTAGCACATGTTTAAATCACTGCTTCCCTCTGCGAAGGGCCTTTCTTCTACTTTTATGTTGAGTCACCACCTTCTTTCTTTATGCACCATTAAGAGAGCATAGTTGTCATTCTTAGTGTGATATGCATTGTCCCAAAGTTCATTGATTGACTCATATTGATTGGTTTCACTTGTTCTTAAATTATTTGTATCTAGTCGCCCTCTTAAACTTTGAGGTGTCCTATGCATTTATGGTTTGCTCTCTTTGAAGGACAAGCTGAAAACCATCTTCATGTTTTTCCTTATGATTTGAACACACGTTTGACTTTCATTGTTTCATTATCATGATCTTTTGTTTGTGTTCATTTGCATGTTTACAACATGGTTGCTAAGTTCTTATTGTCATGATTATATCTTTCATGCCCATGTTTTAAGTTCTATTGATCCCAGCTCATCAATGCTTACATATATGATCAAGATTGTGTAGGTGCATGTCACCTCAAAAATTATTCTTTTGTTATCACTTACCTACTCGAGGACGAGCAGGAGTTAAGCTTGGGGATGCTTGATACGTCTCAAACGTATCTATAATTTTTGATGCTCCATGCTTTGTTTTACACCATTTGCCTATTGTTTCGTTACACTTAGTGGCATTTTTATACATTTTCCGGAACTAACCTATTAACGAAGTGCCACAGTGCCAGTTTCCTGTTTTCTGTTGTTTTTGTGTTTCAGAAGTGATACACAGGAAATATTCTCGGAATTGGACGAAACAAGTTCCTGAAGTCATATTTCACCGGGGAGCTCCCAAACATCCGAAGGAGAGAAGGAGAGGGGCCACGTGGGCCCCACACACAGGGGTGGCGCGGCCAGGCCCCTGGCCGCGCCGGCCCCGTGTGAGGGGGCGTGGGACCCCCTCTGACAGTCCCCTTTCGCCTATAAGTACCCCCTGACGAGAAAAACCTAAGGGCCCGATCAGTTTTCCAGAATACATCGCGATCCGCCGCCGCCGTCGACCCGAAGATCGGGAGGGTCCAGAAGCTCTTCCCGGCACCCTGCCGGAGAGGGGAATCGCCACCGGAGGTCTTCTTCATCGCCATGCTTGCCTCCGGAGCGATGAGTGAGTAGTCTACCTTGGACTATGGGTCCATAGCAGTAGCTAGATGGTTGTCTTCTCCACCATGTGCTTCATGTTTAGATCTCATGAGCTGCCCTACATGATTGAGATCACCGTTATGTAATACTATGATGTTGGTTTGTTGGGATCCGATGAATATTGGTGTTTATGATTAAGTTGCTGTACTGAATTATATCTTTTGTTATCTCTATGTTGTTTATGATCTTGCATGCTCTCCGTTGTTAGTAGCTATCTTGGCCGAGTAGTTGCTAGTTTCTCCAAGAGGGGGTATTTATGCTCGATAGTGGGTTCATGCCTCTATTTCACCTGGGGGAGTGACAGAAACCTCTAAGGTGGTAGATGTGCTGTTGCTACTAGGGAGAAAACAACATTCATATGCTCAAGGGCATATGCTTTGTTTACATTACACACTTTGCTTAATGCAATTATCTGTTGTTCGCAACTTAATACTTTCGGGGTGTTCGGATGATATCCCTGGGGGTGGATTATTAGTCATAGATGCAGTTGGATGGCGGTCTATGTATTTTGTTGTAATGCCCAGAGTGAATCTCATAGTGATCTTCTTGACATATCACGTTATCTTTATTCTATCAATTGCCCAACTGTAATTTGTTTACCCAGCATGTTATTTTATCTATGGAGAGACACCACTAGTGAACTGTGGACCCCGGTCCTATTTTTATCATATTGCAATCACCTGTTTACTTTTCCCGCACTGTTTACTTTACTAGCATTTTACTACTGTTTTCCACTCGATACACTCATAACCTTTGTTTCAAGCAAACCGGTGAGATTGACAACCTTATCGCAAGTTGGGAACAAAGTATTTGTCTGTGTGTGTGCAGGTTCCGCGTTGCTGCTGGCCGAAGACGAGTCAACAAGTATCGTTAAACGGCGCCCTTGTTGGAGTGTCACTAAGCCAGTCCGCATCACCTTCAGTCGTCACCGTCTCCCTTCTCCTGATCGACATACCTTGGTTTCTTAACTGAGGGAAGACTAGCCGCTACACTCATCATACCTTCCTCTTGGGGTTCCCAACGGGCTGGTCATCACCACGCACAAGGACTCACTGCTCCCACATCATCACACGAGTAGCAAGCGACGCGATGGTGATGATGGCAGCGGATGATTGTCGGGGATAACTTGGTGTCACCGATGAACTCTCCTCGCTTGAACCCTGATGCCAATGCAACAGCTCTCAAACCCTATAGGATATTCACGACTCCACACAATCTGATACCAAGATGATATGGGGTGGCCCGATCTTCTCGTGAGCGACGCGATGGTGATGATGGCAGCGGATGATTGTCGGGGATAACTTGGTGTCACCGATGAACTCTCCTCGCTTGAACCCTGATGCCAATGCAACAGCTCTCAAACCCTATAGGATATTCACGACTCCACACACTTGCGCACGTAGCCGTCGACCACGAAACGGTAGTTTGCAATCTACTAATTCCCAGTGGAACAACAGATCACACTAAACTTGTAGTAGTATAATTCTCCCAATCGATAAATTTGCGAAAGGAATTCAAGATGAATGCTTGCAGCAGTTCAACAAGAGTATTTTGCCTAAAACGTGGTCTAACCCTAATTGAGGGGGCGCCCAGGGCTATTTATAGGTGGCCGGGCGTCCTCAGCAAAGACCTGGCCCAAAACATGTCTGGTTTGGGCCCAAACTGACTCGGTTCGACTCAAACGGGTACATACCGACCCATATATGGGTTCGGCCTAATTTTAGCACGCAGGGTATGTGTGTAGCGCACCTTAGATGTGTAGACATCGTGTCGTAGGCAGTCCTAGTGCGCCATCACATGCTCGTGCTCATCCAGACTTGATCTCCTTCACGTGGTGATGTTCTCCATGCTTGTGGTGCCGGCCTCCCTCTCCTCCCTCGCGCTCTCTTGCTTGATCACCACATCGTGCTCCATGTGTTGCATCTCCTCGCTCCCTCAAACCCCTTCTTCTCCAATGAACCTAATCATACATATGAACAAGGACTTAGACAGTATAAAATTCTCATTACAATAAATATCAGATTCAACAAGGAGTGAATTCACCTGCTATTGTAACAACTTAGCACGGGCTCGAGTAATTGGTCCAATCCTAATCTCATCATTGGACTTATCTTGATCAGCAACAATAGGATCATCAACAGTAGGTGGAGATGACTGTGTAGTAGGGATGTCCTCATCACTATTTTACAAATGAAAAGCTCTAGCACATGTTTAATCACTGCTTCCCTCTGCGAAGGGCCTTTCTTTTACTTTTATGTTGAGTCTCCACCTTCTACCTTTATGCACCGTCTAAGAGAGCATAGTTGTCATTTTGAGTTTAATGTGCATAGTCCCAAAATTTATCATTGATTGATTCATGATTATGGTTTTAATTGTTCTTAAATTATTTGTATCTAGTCGCCCTCTTAAACTTGAAGGTGTCCTATGCTTTTATGTTTTGCTACTCCATGAAGGACAGGCTGAAAACCACTTTACTATGTTTTTCTATATGATTGAAACACACACTTGACTTTCAATGCCTCATTGCTCATGATCTTTTGTTTATGTTACTTTTCATGTTATAGCATGGTTGCTAAGTTTTATTGTCAAGATTATGTCTCTTATTCCCATGTTTTAAGTACTTTGATCTCAACACTCAATGCTTTACATCGTTGATCAAGATTGTGATGGTGCATGTCACCTAAAAAATTATTGTTTTGTTATCACTTACCTACTTGAGGACGAGCAGGAGTTAAGCTTGGGGATGCTTGATACATCTCAAGCGTATCTATAATTTTTTGATGCTCCATGCTTGTTTATACACCATTTGCTTTGTGTTTTGTTACACTTCATGGCATTTTTATGCATTTTCTGGAACTAACCTACTAACGAGACGCCACAGTGCCATTTCCCTATTTTCTGCTATTTTTGTGTTTCAGAAAAGCTATACAGGAAATATTCTTAGAATTGGACGAAACAAAAGCCGAATGTGGGGACCCCGGTTTACCATCCGGGATTCCCGTTATGCATACAATTCATGATCCCAGGAAGACCGTCATGAATCCACATAACAGAGTTGGCATTACAGAGTATATCATCCATTACATAAATAAGTCGAATAGTCTTACATGGCCACTTGGCCGAATTTAAATGCCACGCAGGGCAAGTTCACTAAACAAATGCAGCGGATATAAGGGTAGCATCGGTAGCCCGTGTCATGCCTCTACCCTACAGGCGACTGACCGGGAGACGGATCCTAGTTCGCACCAGCGTCGTCGAACTCCTCACCATTATCATCGTAGTCCTCTCCATAATCTGGACAAGTTAATAGCCAGGGACAAAGCCGTGAGTACATTTTGGAATTGTACTCGCAAACCACCTAAGAGGAACAAGTTGCATGCTATTTGGCTGTAGCAAGGGAAATGGTTCAAGGCTTGTTGCTCTATACTAACTATGGTTTCTCGTGTCGATATAGCATGTCATACGACATCTCTATATCATAGTTTCTCTTGTCGATATAGCATGTCATACGACATCTCTATATCCTTAATTAAAGAAGAAGTTTTGTAAAGCATTTTAGTAAAAGCTCTAGGGAAGGGGGAACTCATTTTTCCAGAGAAGAGCCGGTGGTCAATCAAACATGACCACCATCCTTTTTAAATCTGGTCAATCACACATGACCACTTCCATTCCTTCGGCAGTACCCTGCGAGTACTCCGAACCATATCCGCGCCACGGCAGTACCCTCCAAGTACTCCGTCCGGCACCTTTCTCCATTTTTCTGAAAACATCTTTTGAAAACAAAACAGACATTGGGCTAGATAGCGACCATTCCAACCGTCCATGACCAAGGACTCAGCTATTCGAATAGATTTACACTCTGCAGAGGTTGTACACTTTACCCACACCATCCGATAAATCCGCCGGGATACCACCACAGTCTGTCATACACAAGTATGCAGGGTTCGGATAATCGATCATAGCCTTCCATCTATCCACCTTAGTATGGGTGCCTACCCTGTGTAGTGTACATCCCCGGCAAACCCTGGCCGTCTACCTCCGTCGAGCGTAGTTCCAGTGCCACGGCGGGTAGCTTTTGGTGGGCCCACTACACTGTTGCCCACCACTTGCGACAACTCGGATTCTGGGGTCCTACAAAGCCTTATATAGTGCGAGGCTCCCCGCACTAAGGCAGACAAACTTCGGACTAAGCCCCATCCCATACCGGGGTAATGTGGTTGCACGGGTTAATTGTTCCGGTGGATACCTAGTGATCACCAATGTCATTTGAAAACCACCAACTCCTTTATCCTCCAAGATCATCTTTTCCTGACCAAAAAATCATTTTTGAAAACATTTCATCGGAGTAGATACTACCCCAAGGTTTTCAAAAACATTTTCAAAACTTTCTTAGAGTGTTCCCAAACCTAGAGTTTTTGGCTCCACTAGATGTCTCCCAAGGGCTTTGTTGCTAATCAACAAGCCACTATTGTAAAGGTAAAGAATAGGTGTTCAAGGTGTCATCACGAAGGATGATAACAAATTGGCTTGTGGAGCTTGAGCCAGCAACTAATTGCTACAAGGACTATAGCAATATAGAAATCATGCACTTTAATAAAACCTTATGAAACATGCAATATATGTGAATAGGATTCAGATATGCATCAAGTTAGATGGCTTGCCTTGGTTGGCTAGTCCCTGGTCTTCCTCCTCCTGGTACTCAAAAACTTCTCCTTCCTCGGTACACTCCTCGTTCGATTCTATCGCCGGGAAAAATAATAACGCACAAATAAATATACATGCATGCACAAGTCACAAGCATTTCAGCACTCAATACCACACAATCAAGGAGTATCAGAAGCAAACAAGTTTAGAAAACCAAACAAGGTTTTATAGGTTTTTAATTAGCAATTAACCCTATTAGAAACTAGGGTTTCTCATTTGAGGCAACACAACAACAAAGCACTCCAATCAAGCATGCAGGCATTTAAATGGATCAAACAGCACATCCAGCATACTTGCAAGTTGACAACAATCTTAAGAACCTAACAAAGTTGGATTTACCTAAAAACAATTTGTGGTTGATTTCCTATGAACTAAACAATAGGAAATAACACTAGAGTACCAAAAAAATTCTCAGATATTCTCTGAGTTTCGGAAAAACATGAGGTAAAGTGCTCTGGAAAGATCTTCTAGAACACAATCCAATGAAATTGGATTCAACCCAAAATTCTTAACCTACTGCAAATGATAATTTATCTAATATTAACTACACACAATGCCTTATTAATTACTACTGCAAGGATATGAATCCTAAAATAGTAAAATCAGTGGGTCAAGCAAGACAACACAATAAGCTACCACTAGAAATTGGAATCACCCAATTTCAGTACATAAAACTCAAGATTTGCATTTAAGTTTAAAAAGAGGTTAATTTAGCTCCACAATTTATCATCTGACCTACAGTGCTCCTACAGATGTGAGACCTATACCATCTGAAAGATAATCAATTAAGCTATCCAGGGAAATTTGAATCACACCATTTGCATGCACAGAGAATTACTTATAAATTTTTTAACTTTGCAGGCAAATCAAAATAACAGAGCATTTTCTAAAAAAATTATGAAACAGGCCGGAACTCAGCCCGGGCATCTGCGGACATGAGCCGGTCCGGCCCATCTGCGGCCTCGCCGCGTCGGCGCTTAACCGATTCGGTACATGCCCGTCCGATCCAGATCGGACGGTGCAGATGCGCCCCGATCGGCGGCGACCATAAACGGGCGGCGCTACCGCTCGGCCTCGCCGGGAAAGAGCACGCGCTCAGCTAGGGCTGGTCGAAGATGCTGGTGGCGATGTGATTCAGCGGCGGTGTTGTGGAGGAGTTCTTGGTGGTCGCGGCTTGGTCTGAATAGCGGCGGGATGTTACTGGAAGCTCCGCGACGTTCCCGCACCGCTGCTGCTCCGGTGATCTCCCATCGAGCTCGGGCAAGGGGTCCTAGTTGTAGGACAAGCGGCGGGTGAGTGTGGCTACACATGAGAGAGGAAGGGGGTCAAAAATGGCGGAGGGTTTCGATCGGAAACGGCCGCTGTGGCCACCTTTCTTGTCGGTATCGGCAGAGATGCAGAGCTCCTTCTCCGCTCGGGAGAGGAGCTGGCTCGCTCTAGCTCGTCTCAGTGAGTGAGTGGGAGGGTGGCGGAGTGGTCTGGGCGAAAGAAATGGGAGAAGGAGAGAGGTGCTGGCTTTATAGTGTGACATCCCAGTTTTTGTAATCCAGAAAACCCTAGTGTGGGAATGCTAAAAATTAGGACCGACAAAAACTATTGCATTTGTATGTGTGTATGCATGTGAACTTGTGTGTTTGCTTGAGTGCATTTTGAGAAAACCCTAAATATCTAGGTGAGTATTTTATTTTTGTCTACCAACTAGGTATCAAGAGAGGATTTACCTTTCCATGCAAAAACAATGATCTATGGTTCTATTTCATTTATCCCCGGGAACCAAATAAAATCCCATTGTTAGAAATTCTTCCATAGCACTACGATGCTAAGATAGGATCCATGGTGTTGTGAACTCATCAAATCATATTTCTCCTCTAATAATTTTTTCTTATAAATTCTTGATTCCCCAAATTTGGTTGAGTGCATGGGAAGCCATTCCTTTATTCACTCTCCGATCTTTTATTCCTCTATATTTCTAAATCTTGAATTAGAAATCAAGATATTAGATGGAGTGGTTATTACAACAAAAATATTTATTTTGTTATTGCCTACGTCATAAAAACTTTGAAGTCTTCCATCCAAATAAATCCTTCCCTCACTATTTCATTTGATCCATTTTCTCTTGCAAATAAAGGATTATTCGGTAATCAAAATCATGCCACTTGGCATATTCTTTTCTATACTTTGCTTTCATCTATGAATATTACCAACACCATTTTCTACTCCATAACCATTCTCAAAAATCTTGTTTGAATTTAAATTCAAACCAAGCCTACCTCCACCTCTTCCTCTTCTCTTTTTAGTTATTGATCAAAGGAGTGGCATATGGAGTACCAACATCTCTCTCACGTCCCTCAACTTGGTACATCACTACAGTCTAGTGTTTGTCGTTTGTGGGTGGAGGCAATTGCCTGGTACCGATTCTAATCTTGTAAGATCTTGCAACTCTCTCTCTTTCTCATGCCACCCTCTCCCGATCGACCCCCAACCGGCTGCCTCCGACCTTCCCAGCAATGCCCGGTGACCCCATCCTCCAGCGGCACGAGCTAGAGCTCTGCCAGCCTTTTCCCTGCCCGCATGCCCACGAGCGCCGAGTCAAAGGAGACAGGGAGGAGGCCGCATTGTCCCTTCCCTAGGCCGCGCCAGAAGACTACCCTGCAACCCTACAGCCACCAGGACACGCAACCCGCGCCCAGGCCCTAGTCTATCCCGCTAAGTAGCGCCGCCCACTCCGTGCCGACGACCGGGTGGACGTGCCCCTGTGTTCTGAGTCGTGCAATGCCCGATACCCTCTCCCATACACGTACAAGACCACGGCACCGCACCGGGACTCCAATGCCGCTCATGACGTGGCCGCTCATCGACCACACCGTCCAGGGACGCTATCGAACATCTACTAAAACCGACCTGACCACGCCTCCCCTGCCCGTTTCAGCACACGAACCTCTCTCTCGTTACCCTTGTTAGACTCAGACTACTACGCCGTGCACAGCGCACCGCTTCCTTGGCCAATCCCATCCGACGGGACCTATCATACTCCGAGCTCACCGCCCCAGTATAAGAATCCAGAGGCCGGGGTCGAGCCTTCGTTTGGAAGCCATTATCCCCTCTCTTCACTAAAATCGCTCACCAGAGGAAGTAGAACACCACTCCAAACTTTCCCCTGCTGTGGGGAGCTCGCCATCACTGTTAACTCTGAGCAACAGTAGCAGAGGTGGACGTCGCTGCTGCCGCTCTCCCCTCTCCCTCTCTGCATGCATGACTTCCCCCCGTCCATACCTAACTAACCCTACCCCTTCCTTGGCCTAGGGACGCCAGAACTTCAACCTCTCAACGCACCCAAGGCGGCCGTCTCCATCGCAGATGCACGAGCCACTTTTCGGAGCCGAAACCGACGCTTCCGCCCACCGATGAGGTCCTCTCAGAGCGCCGCGCCTCTTCCTCACCTCGCCATGGTCCGGGGAGGCCTCTAGGTGAGCCCCTAGTCGAAACCAAATCTTGCTAGGGTTTCCTCCTTTTCCCGAGCAGCCGGAGGAAGGAGACGATGGGGCACCGTCGATCTCTCTTTGATCGGGTGGCCTGCATCGCTCCATAACGGTTCGTCGCTCGCAGGCCCCGGCCGACAGGCCCGGCCGGGTGGGCGTTTGAGCGTGCCGCCCGCGCGCGGCGGACACATACGGGCCAGCCGGTGCCAGATCGGGCCCGGATCTCGTTCCTTGCCCGTGTTATTTTTTTCGCCTGGAATCTTTTAATATTTTACCAGATCTGTTTAACTTGCTGCCAGAATTAAATCCTAATAAAATTGAAAATGCATGAGAATGACTAGATCTAATTTTTGTAAACTTCCTATTACATTTATATATCATGCAGTACTAGTCCCTTGCCAAAATAATGTCTGCTTTATTTATGGCATTTAATCTTGTATAATGAGTGGTTTTCCTTACAAAATCCAAATCTGGAGTTATAGAACTTAGAATTTGGTAAATCCAATTTTGTTGGAACCCTTGTTTAGATATCTTTCATGAGGCACTGGTTTGAACCATATATGTGGTGTGAACAAGGTACAATATTGTTTGAACGATAATAGCTTGTTTGCCTTTAGAAATTTATTGGCCAAGATTTATGATAGAAAATGAGTTAGAACCAATTTTCAGCGCTCATGCACTACAGTAGCTTGCTAATCCTAAGTTTAAAGAATTTATTGACGTACTGATAATTTATGGGAGTTTTTATTTCCAAAACAGCCACCTTTTTCACTAGAAAAAGCATAGAAAAAGTTGTATAAATTAGAATGAGATGAATCCACTTTTGTTGGATTCAGAAAAATCACATTATTCTATTGATATGCTATTTGTATGGTTTGGTTGCATATAAATCCCTGAGTGTGGTAAATGGCTTATTAGGGGTTGTTGTTTGCTAAATTCACCATTTAATCCTCAAAATTTATAATCGAGTGAAACCACTTGCAGTAGCTTAGTGTTGTGCTATGATACCTGATTATGCTTGTGAATGTGTGTTTTTCTTGCTGTAGTGAAGCGTGTGAATTATTTGTGCTTGTGTGCTTATTGTGTTAATTTGTTATCGGCGCTAGATTCGAACGACGTCGGGTTTTCTGGAGAAGGGGAGGTATTTGAATATCAAGAAGAAGACCAGGGACAAGCTAACTAAGGCAAGCCATCTAAACTTGTTGCATATCTGATCCTAGTTTTAATTATTGCATGGTTATTACTATTTATGAAAGTGCATGTTTCTTTATTGCTATTACCTCTAGATAGCAATTATTGGCGACTTGGCTCCACAAGTCATTTGCTATCATCCCCATGGATGATACCCTCTTGCCACCTACTTATTCCCTTGGTTAGTGGCCTGATGATTAGCATCATGGCCTTTGGAAAACTTTGTAGTGGAGCAAAAACTCTAGGTTGGGAATACTCAGAAATGATTTTGAAAAATGTCTTTGAAAACCTTGGAATGGGAAATTATTCCATTGATGGCTTTCAAAACTGATTTTTGAAAAATGAGGAGGATGATTATCCAGGTGTTGGAGGCAAGTTTGTTTTCAAAAAAATGACATTGGTGATTAGGTATTCACCCCGGACAATTAACCAGTGCAACCACAATTACCCTGGTATGGGACGGGGCGTAGCGGAGTAGTTTGTTCACTTTGGTATGGGGCCTCCAAATGTAATGGCAGTCCAACCATGGACACCTTTTCCGGGGCACCCTGGGTAGCAGCGGTTACTCAGGCTCGCATTGTCACCTTTTCAGGTGGCAGGGTTACAACCTAGGTTCCCTCATTGAAAATGCCTGCGAGTAATGGCAGGGTTCTGGAGGGTCAAGTGGGCTAGGGAATTTGCTACTCCTAGGTCAAACAGCCACTTGGGCTTCGGTGTTGAGGGGTGCATCTCTAGGTGGTAGGTCCTATGCTAAGGTGAGCAGGTGAAAACTATGATCGGGTGCTTGTCGTGGCATATGTTGTTATGCAGGGAAGATGCCCACACGACGAGTATCCGGATGTTGTGGGTAAAGTGTACAACCTCTATAGAGTGTAAATCTATTCGAATAGCCGAGTCCTCGGTCATGGATGATTGAACTGGCCGTTGCTTAGCCCAATGTCTGTTTTGTTTTTAAAAATGGTTTTCGGAAAATGGAGGAAAGTGCCAGACGGAGTACTCAGAGGGTACTACCATGGCATGGGAAAGGTTCGGAGTACCTGGAGGGTACTGCCGAGAAGATGGAAGTGGTCATGTATGATTGACCTGGTTTATGAAACAAAAAGGGTTACCCCCTTCCTAGAGATTTTACCAAAAATGTTTTATAAATGTTTTTACTAAGGATATAGAAATGTCGTAGAACATGGTTCTGGACATGCTATATCGACATGAGAAAACCGTGTTTTCAAAGAAAGTAACCTAGACTGGAGCTTATCCTTGCTACAGCCAAACTGCATATCACCCTCTCTCTTTAGATGGTTTGTGAGTACAATTCCAAAATGTACTCATGGCTTTGTCCCTGGCTATTAACTTGGTCAGACCTGGAAGAAGACTATGAGGAAGATGATGGTGGGAAACAATGATGCCGGTGCGAACTAGGAACGTCTCCCAGTCAGTTGCCTGTAGGGTAGTAGGCATGACGTGGGTCATCAACGCTGCTTGGTATCCGCTGCTTAGTTGTAGATTTGCCCTGCGTGGCATTATCCGTCTTGGTCATGTGACCCATATGTAAGACTTTTATTCGGTATTGTAATGGATGATGTAACTTTGATATCGACTCGGTTATGTGGATTCACGACACTTTTTCTGGGATCGTGAATTCTATGCATAACGAGTATTCCAGATGGGTAATCCAGGGTCCCCACAGAGTTGGTATCAGAGCCATCCTGACTTTAGGAGACCTTAGTTAGCACGGGCGTTAGACATGACAAAAAAAACTATTTTCGATAAACTAAAAGAGATGGCTATATATTAGAAATATATATATTGCTTACATCTCTCACCTTATTCTTTAAACATCTAGACTAATTGCATTATTAACTTAAGTTTTATTTTCGCATATTTAATACTGCACACTTGGGGTAAGTCACTAATTTAAATCTATCTTAAAAACTTGTGGAGATGTGTGATGAGTAGGTCACATATGTCTCACCCACTACACTTAGGACTTGCAATGTACCTAGTAGGACTACCTTGATCCCTTTTTGCGTGTTTGTGTGTTGTATGGTTTGGCCGAAACCATCTGCTACTTGTTGGTGTGCTAGACTATGTTGCTTGTGTGTGTTGGGACTTGGTGTGGCACCCTTTTTGGTTGTATGCTTGTGTTGGACATGATGGTCTATGATTACCTAGTTGAACTGCTTACATGATTGTCTGCTTATGTTTGTGCATTGTATGTATGTTTCCTAGCAAATTATTATTGTCATGCACTTGTTACATTGTTACCCACCTCTCACACGACTATGTTTCCAGAATGGCTTCGGGAACCCGTGGCCATGGTGGAAGCAACGCACCATCCCCACCACCTGACTTAACCATAGAGCAACTACTGCGGCTGATGATGGAGGACCGTGAAACAGCACGCGCCGAGCGTCAGGCAAACCTCGCCACACTTCAGCACCTTGCCCAGATTGCCATCAACCACAACAATAATGGTGGTAATGGTGATGATCAACCCCGCACCAAACTTAGGGATTTCTAGAACTCTAATCCCCTGACCTTCTCCAAATCCACTGAGCCACTAGATGTCGATGATTGGCTCTGCACCACTGAGAATAAGCTTGAGTATGCTGGAGTTGGACCAAATGAGAAGGTACTTTATGCCTCCCACTTACTAGCTGGAGCCGTAGGTGCATGGTGGGAAAATGTCTGTGCCATGCAGCCTAAAGACCAAGTGATGACCTGGGATGACTTCAAGACCAAGTTTCGTAAAGCCCACATCCCATCTGGACTAATCAAGCGTATGCGAGATAAGTTCCTCAACCTGAAGCAAGGAAAGCATGAACGTCTCGGAGTATTTTGACAAGTTCACATCTTGGGGAAGGTATGCTCCCAATGATATTGACTCCGAAGACAAGAAGAAGGAGCAATTCCTGAATGGTCTTCATGAAGAGCTACAGACTTATCTTGTGGCTGTGCCCTATCCTGATCTTGAGGCCATGGTGGATGCTGCCATCATGGTAGAGGATAAACGTAAGGCAGCCCTTGAGAGCCGCAAGAGGAGGATGATGATACAAGGTGGATCTAGTAGCCAGAGATCCCGCAGCCTGCCTCCAGCCAGGTCAGCGCCCCTACCACCCAGATTTGCATCTCAGGCACCAAAACCCAACAACCCCAACTGTCAGCCCAGCAACAATCGCACTTGAGACGGAAGCTACTCTGGTGGCAACCGCAACAATGCCAACCCCAATACCCGTAGCCAAGGAAGTGACTGTTATACATGTGGACAGCCAGGACACTTCTCTAGGGATTGCCCTCTCAAGAAGCCTGCAACACCGAGCCTCAACGTGCCACAGCCCAATCAGGGCCAAGGCCGTGGACCCCCTAGAAGGAACCAGAAAAATCAAGCCAATGCTGCCAGAGGCCGTCTGAACCATGTCAGCGCAGAGGAAGCTGAGGAAGCACCTGATGTCGTTCTGGATACATTTCTTATCAACTCAATAACTGCAAGAGTGTTGTTTGACTCAGGTGCATCACATTCCTTCGTTACTGAGCACTTTGTGGAAAAGGGGAAACTAGTTCCCACTATGATGTCCAAATCTATGCTAGTTCAGATCCCCGGGTCAGTCATGAGAACCAAGAGAACTTGATTGGACATACCGGTGGAGATCCATGGAGTATCCTTCCAAGCAAACCTCATAATTTTGGGCACTAAAGGTCTGGACGTGATACTCGGTATGGATTGGATGTCCAAGTATCATGGGCATATAGACTGCGCCAGGAAGGCAATTTCCATCACCAATAGTGAGGGTATTCTAGTTGAGCACATAGCAACTATGCCATCCCGCAAGGCCTACTATAAGAAAGCTATCTCTGGGCCAACCCTTGACCAAGTACCCGTGGTGTGCGAGTATCCTGATGTTTTTCCTGAAGAGTTGCCTGGTATGCCTCCTGATCAGGATATCGAGTTTATAATTGAGCTGATTCCCGGAACAGTCCCTATTGCTCAAAGACCCTATCGCATGAACCCTCAAGAGCTAGAAGAGTTGAAGAAGTAGCTTGCTGATATGCTCAGCAAGGGCCTTATCCATCCCAGCGCTTCACCTTGGGGATCACCTGTACTATTTGTTGACAAACGAGACGGTACCATTCGACTGTGTGTGGATTACCGTAGGCTGAATGAAGTGACCATCAAAAATAAATATCCTCTTCCAAAAATCGAAGACCTCTTTGATCAGCTGAATGGAGCCAGAGTCTTCTCCAAAATTGATCTTCGGACTGGATACCATCAGCTGAAAGTCCGTGAGTCCGACATTCCCAAGACAGCCTTCACTACTCGTTACGGGTTGTTCGAATACACCGTAATGTCCTTTGGCCTAACCAATGCCCTAGCCTATTTCATGAACCTCATGAATAAGGTGTTCATGAAGTTTCTTGACAAGTTTGTCGTGGTGTTTATTGATGATATCTTTATCTACTCCAAGACTGAAGAAGAACACGCAGACAAGGTAGTCAAAATCCCGATCCAAATCCTGGAATCCTATGATTTTACGACCCTACAATATCATGTCGATCCAAATCCCACTATGAATCCCAATCTGATAGAATCCATGTTGAATCCCGATCCAAATCATAGAATCCGATACAATATTGCAAAATCTCGATCCTCTTTATGGAGTTTACCGATTCTGAATGATTAGTTGAGTCATCCTCTTAACTGTAGTAGTATACTATGTCAACCTCCTAAGCCATTTATAGTAGTATGCATATATTTGTGATATAATATATGTCAAATAATTAAGATGCAATACCATACATAGTATACTTTGTGTACGCTCTCACCAAGGTCTCAACAGTAATTACAAGGAAGGGTTAATTACACATTGTATTTTTATAGAAAAAATTACACCAGTGAGTTTTCTTTACTTTTTGGATATATTAGTGTAAACCATATTGCTAGAAATTTTAATGCTTAGTATTTTCACATTTTCTATACTATCATACAAAATTTCTGCATGGATAAACTCTTGGCTGAAAAATCTACTAGAATCCAGAATTCTACGATTCGATTCTACGACTCGATTCTGTCGGGGGAAAATCGATCCGACTCCGAATCCCGACTCTAACTACCTTGCACGCAGAGCATCTGCGATTAGTATTGGGAACCTTGAGGGAACATCGGCTCTATGCGAAGTTCAGCAAGTGTGAGTTTTGGTTGAAGGAAGTTGGATTTCTTGGCCATGTTATATCAGCCGGTGGAGTATCTGTCGACCCCTCAAATATCAAATCCATTATGGAAAGAAAGGCTCCTACCAATCCTACTGAAGTTTGAGCTTTCCTTGGGCTAGCCGGTTATTATCGGAAATTTGTTGAAGGGTTTTCTAGTATCGCTCGCCCATTGACCCAGCTGCTCAAGAAAGAAAAGAAGTTTGAGTGGACCGAGAAGTGCAAGCAAAGTTTCCAAGAACTCAAGAAAAGACTTGTCTCAGCCCCTATCCTCACCATGCCCGATATCACCAAGAGCTTTGATGTCTATTGCGATGCATCAAAGCTTGGGCTTGGAAGTGTCCTAATGCAAGAAGGCAAGGTCATTGCTTATCTATCTCGACAATTGCACCCTCATGAACTAAACTACCCTACCCATGACCTAGAGCTTGCAGCTGTTGTCCATGCCCTCAAAACATGGCGACACTACCTTATGGGAAACCGGTGTGAGATTTACACTGACCACAAGAGCTTGAAGTATATTTTCTCTCAGAAGGAGTTGAACATGAGGCAAAGAAGGTGGATTGAACTCATCAAAGATTATGATTTAGGCATTC
The DNA here is from genome assembly GCA_007115705.1 of Dactylis glomerata. NCBI lineage: Eukaryota > Viridiplantae > Streptophyta > Magnoliopsida > Poales > Poaceae > Dactylis > Dactylis glomerata. The sequence continues at coordinate 65,222 of QXEO01002108.1, read as the reverse complement.
ATTACCATCCTGGTAAGGCTAATGTGGTAGCCGATGCCCTTAGCCGGGAACCATGTTCCCTAAATGCCATGCTAAAAGCTGAACAACCTACTTTGTGTGAAGAGTTTGAAAGGTTTGGGCTCAAGCTTGTGAGCCATGGTTTCTTAGCAAACCTTGAAGTACGACCTACTATTTTTGATCAAATCAAGGAGTCACAGAGGGGCCATGAAAGTATTGAAGGCATCAAGCGAAGGATGGATCATGAAAAAGTACCTGGGTTCTCTATAGATAAGGAAGGAGTACTGTGGTACAACAGCCGCATATGCGTCCCAAATGTCGATGATTTGAAGCAACTCATTATGAAGGAGGCACACGACACTCCATATTCTATTCACCCTGGAGGTACCAAGATGTATCAAGACCTGAAGGAGCAGTTCTGGTGGCATGGAATGAAGCAAGAAATGGCCTTCTACATTGCCAGGTGTGACATTTGTCAGAGAGCCAAAGCAGAACACCAAAGACCTGCGGGTCTACTGCAGCCTTTGAAGGTACCCATGTGGAAATGGGAGGAAGTTGGAATGGACTTCATCACCGGTCTACCTAAGTCGAACCGGGGACATGATTCCATTTGGGTCATAATTGACCGTCTCACAAAGGTAGCACACTTTATTCCTGTCAAGACTGTCTACAACGGGAGGCACCTGGCCGAGCTCTACATCTCCCGAATAGTGAGCCTCCATGGAGTCCCCAAAGTGATCATGTCAGATCGAGGTTCTCAGTTCACCTCTCGGTTTTGGAAAAGCCTGCATGAAGCCCTAGGTACGAAACTCTCTTTCAGCACTGCCTATCACCCGCAAACCGGAGGTCAGACCGAGCGAGTCAATCGGATTCTTGAAGATATGCTTCGTGCATGTGTCCTAGCTGAACCGGTACCGGTGAACCAGAACACGCCACGTGTCGGCCCTCTGTTCAATTAGGAATTCAAAATTAGAATTTAAACAAGAAAATGCCTAAATCTTTGAAAATTCATATCTTTTGATATGTAGATCCAAAAATTGCAAATAATATGTCTCTAAAATCCTACAAATGTGTAGAATCCCATGGAACCAAAATATCTATGAATTGAGCTAGTTGAAGACATTCAAATTCAATCATGTGAGTTTGAGTATTTCTGAAATAGTTCAAATTCTATAAATCCTTTTCAGTCGATTCTTTTTGCAATAGGATCATATTGATATCCTCTGTCCAGTAGAACCACTACACAAATTATTTGGACCAACTTTCTCAAGTATTCAAATTCAAATGAGGACTTGAATATTTTCCCTCTAGATTTAATTCTATAAATATCTTAGGCATAATTCCTTTTGCAAAATTGCTTTTCTTGATAATGAAAAACCACCAGAATACTTCACACACTTTTCACACTTATTCAAAGTTCAACTCCTTTAGTTCATCCTTTTGCAAGCTATAGTTGTGTTATTTGAGCACCTTGCAAATATCAAATTCCTATTGGGCACTTTGTGCTATTTGACTGTTGCCCCACTCTACCAAGTGGTGTGAAATATCCTAAGTTTTAATGACCATCTCTACCATGACTTAGTGAAAAATCTACTCCCTATCCTTACCCAAGTGCAAAACTATCAACTCCATCTTACCCAAAATTCTTCTAAGTATTTTGACTACCCCATCCAACAATATGACATAGAAGTTCTCCCATATCAAGACCATGGAGAAGAAGTTGAAGAGAAGACAAGGAGTTGAAGGCAAAAAGAAGACATTGAAGAGAAGACAAGGAGATGAAGGAAAACAAGAAGATCAAGAGAAGAGAGCCAAGTCAAGAAGATGAAAGTGATAAACCTCATGACTTAGAATTTATCCATCCAACTTCTCAACCCAAGCCTAAGAATTTCCTTGAAGCTATTTTTACTAAGTGTTTGACACTTACTAACAATTTAGAAAACCACATCAATCTTTAAAACTCTTGACTTAGCCATTCTCTCCATCCATATCAAGTCAACTTCATGCCACAATCTTTCATCAAATTATCACTAAGACAATTGAAGACTAAGCTAAAACAAATAAACACTTTTGTTTGTCTTGTTTGATTATGTTGCCTTGAAAGGTGTGTTTATGTTGTGTTCTTTTCTATCTTATAGTTGTACGGAGAACTACGTGTGTTGATTAAGAGAAGTACAATTTTTAGAAATTACTAAGGCAAGTGTCACTTTTATGTCGTTTCTATCTTTTCTATACATGTTTTGTGATTGTGAGTATAAGTGCATGTGTAGGGTTAGGTTGTTATTGCGTTACATGAATGTGATGGGAATTAACATGGTAAGGGCATGGAGCCTGACTTACTAACATGTATGGTGGTGGAAAGAAGATTGGCATGGTAAGGGCATGGAGCCTGACTTACTGACATGAGCAATGGAGAAAAGAAGATTGGCATGGTAAGGGCATGGAGCCTGACTTACTGACATGTATGATGGTGGAATGAAGATTGGCATGGTAGGGGCTTTGAGCCTGACCTACTGACATGTACCCTCGTGGAGTTAGAAGCTTTATGCCTTTGCAGAATTAAAATATTGATTAGAAAGATAGGACGGAGTCTGAGACTATTTTTCTGCAACCCCACTTAACCTAAGTTCAGATTAAAAAAGTTAGACCTCATAGTAGTGATATCTTGCCAATACAATTCAAGTGTATTGACCCTTTGTGGCTGCAACGTTTCATGTTGCAGATTTTCAACAACAAGTAAGGAACGATAGGGTTACGAGTCTATTCGCAGCATGTTCGCCTGTGGCAAATGAAGAAGAAGGACTCCATGCTATTTTTGATTTTGTTGTAAACTCTGAAAGCTTTATACTATGAGTATTGTAAAGTTCTTTATGTAATTGCTAGATCATGCAATGTAATAAAAATGACTTTTGTTTCTTTATATTACATCTTAAACGGTGTGTGCTAGCGTTTGATCCAGGGACTAGCACTGAAAACTATAGGGATCGTCATCTTTAAAAGGTGAGGTCACTACAGATGGTATCAGAGCATTGTGTTGCCCTTAGGTTCGTGACCCTAGGATTGGACAAAGACCCCTTAGAAATATAGGAGTTGCTTTTATTTCTAAGTTAAAATTTACACACTCATTATCTCGTAAACTCTTCCCTTAGTCATTTTTGCCTCTACTTCTCTTCATTTCAACTCAAAGATGAAAAGCTTCAGCTTTGACACCTCAAAGAACTTCAAGATCCACCCACCTCTATCATCAAAGGAAGCAAATTGAAGCAGTCTAGAAGAAAAAGCCTATGCATCAATAGTTCTAGGACCTAGAAATTCTTACGAAGGATCCCGATAACAATAGGACCAATGAACTATTTAGCAAATGATGAGCTACTTGCCCCACTCAAAGAGGACAAGATGACGAGAAAGATTAGGAAGTACCCTAGGATTTAAAAATTTATCCAAGTTTTACCTTCTTGTTATAATATTCTTTCGTTACTTATTCCATTTGTTTCAAAATCTTTTAGATGGCCAACATCAACGAATCTGTCAAGAAAGGACCCATGATGACCATGACCCTGAAGTGTGAGACTGAATTTCCCAAAGCACCGAAGAACATCATGTTAAGCATGGGAATGCAAGGAGAAGCTGTCTACAAGGGATTTCCCGTGATTAATGAAGGTCAAGAATATTGGTGGGTACAACTCCACCTATACAAGAACGAAGAAGACGACCACAAGAAGATGGGACTCTGGATGTTCACCAACTCCGAGATGTATACATCATTCTTTGACTCCGCAAGATGTGCTACATGGGGAGCTATAAAAGAACTTGGAGAGAGACTCAAGTGGAGACTATATAATACTCAGAAGGACCTCAAAGAAGAAAAAGAGGATACTACTGAACTGAAGGAAACCATAAGCCAACTCCAAAGTGACATGGCAGAGCTTGCATTTAAGCTTAGTGTCCAAGATGATCTCAACATCACCAAGGATGATCAGATTGCAGCTCTAAAGAAGCAGATATACCAAAACAATGGATCTGCCTGAAAGGGAACCAAAAGCTTTAGTTGGACCTCCATTTAAGACTTTTAATAAGCGATGATGTTGTAATAAATGTTTATGATCATACCGACTTGTGGAATGATCGTACCTCTCATTTGTGTTAAAACTTGATTGCTTAATGAGTTGAATGATTATTAGATGATGTATGTAAGATGAATTGCCTTGATCTGCTGTGTTTGGGTAGGAATTTTCCTTAGATCCCTTCTATCTATTCTCATCTTTATTCAAACCCAAACAAGTGTTTTCTTGACAAGCCCCATGAAGACAACATTTACAGATCCAGCTAAGATGCTCGGTATCATGAAAAAGATGCATAGAACAAGAGGCGGCAAACCGAAGGATCTACAAGCTAAGAGATTTCGCCATATGAGAGTTTACACAAATCACTAGCTAAGGATCGATAGATTTACTTTTTCTCAACTGTAATTTGTTTACCCAGCATGTTATTTACTTTATGGAGAGACACCACTAGTGAACTGTGGACCCTGGTCCATTCTTTTACATTGCTATTACCATTTACCTTTTACTTGTTTTATTTACATTCTTGCAAACTATTACCTTTTACCACTCGATACGGTTAATCCTTTGTTCACGGCAAACCAGTGAGATTGACAACCTCACTGTGAGTTGGGACAAAGTACTTGGTTGTGTTGTGTGCAGGTTCCATGTTGCTGCTGGTGCAAAGCTAAGCCCTGGACAAGTTATCTGGCGCCATTGTCCGGAGCCATCGCAAAGCTAGTGGGCATCAACCTTCAGAAGTTTGGTTCTTTCTCCTACTGGTTCGATAAACCATGGTTTCACAACTGAGGAAAGACTTGCTGCTATCCTCATCATAACCTTCTCTTAGGGTTTCCAACTGGGCGGTTATATATATATATAACTCCTACATCAACACCGCACCACCATTTATTGATGCATATTCCAACATATTTAGATGTTATGAGATGTTATAATCATGATTTACATTGATTTCGGGGATTTTCTAATTAATCCCCTATTTTTTGGAATTAACTCTCTTTGTCAGAAAACACTTTTTTAGCATTTTTGACTTTCCAGGAGCTATGGGACTCAAAAAAGGGCAAGGTCTCGGAACAAGGCTTGGAAATTTCGAGATGAACATTTTGAGATGAAGTGGGCCACCAGGGGACCACCTAGCTGCAAATGACACCAAGTGGCGCGGTCAGCCCAGTAGACCGCGCCACCTGGGTCTGTTTGAGCCTTGGTGGCCGGCTCCACCTCTCCTTTGACGCACGCCCGTATATATGTGAAAAACCCTATTCCTAGAAGGGCGGAATTTTACAAGGTCGAGAGCGCCGCCACCATCGTGATCTTCGTTTTTGGGGGCTGCAGGATCCTGCTCTCCACTTGAGAGAGGGGTATTTCGAGGGTTTCTTCACCGTCATCATCACCAACACTGTCTCCATCCACCATGTGCTTGTTCTCCATCACCATGTGTGAGTAATACTCTGTAGACATGTGAGATCCAAGGGAATTGGCTGAGATTGATCATGTAATCATCCATACAAGTCGAGATTTGAGGCGTTTATCTTGTAGACATTCTCGTGTGAGTGTTTGTGCACTATTGCTATGTTTAGTTCTTGTTACTAGGGCCTGAGTGACATGATTTCAGTACTAAATTTTTATTTCCTCATCATATATATGAGTTTGGTGCATATTTGCAAAGTGTATTACTTGTTTTTTCTGTTGATCCGGCAACCCCCGAGGTGATAGTCGGGGATATCAATGGGTGAAATGTCTAGTTTGAGGATATTGTGTGCTCATGGAGTGTTAATGCATCGTTCTGGACTATCCGTAAGGATAGACCTTAATTATATGTAGACCCTCGATGAATTTCAGTGAATCCGGGCAGATAGGACAATAGAAGTACGCTAATTTTCCTTGTTGGTACGTGTACTTATATTTGGGACACACACCTACACTTATACACGAAAAAGGGAATTAGAGATGAACTTGAGTAAATTATGATATATGATAAATCTTATCCATGTAGCGGCTCGCTAGTGATCTCATGCCTATGCTTTTAATCTCTGAGTTACAAGTTTTCCTTTCCGGTGAAAACTGGAAATCAACCAGTACTATTTGATGCTGAAATTACTACTTCATTTGAACTGCTATAATCACCATTTGTTCTTGAGAATATTGATATGCATGTGTGGTTGAGAGTGACATCTCAATTGCTAAAGACTTTCTAATATTCTTGTTTGCTCCCTTTGAGTTGAACTATAAATTTGGGTAATACTTCCCATCAAAAATTTCAGCGATCCCCTACACTTGTGGGTATCAAGATATTTTTTAGTGCCGTTTCCGGGGAGCCTACTTTATTGGTAAGACCACTTTATATCATTTACTTATGAACTTATTAATTATCATCATGGAAAATAGTAAGGATATTGCTGTGAAGGAGATCATGCCTTCAACTACTCACAGTGTCGATGGATTTTGTGTCGCAAGAACACGGGGTACCACACGACGGACCCAAAGATTCGAACGCAGGGGGCTATACGTGTGAGATCTTGGATCGCAACGAAACAAGGTGACGGAAGCCTCGAGACATCGAAATGCACAGCGCACTGTAGAGAGAGACACCGAGCCTTACCCAGGTTCAGGGCCCTCGTGGTGTGGTAAAACCCCTACTTCCTGCCTTCTTGTATTACGACGCGATACCTCACGAGGAGTACAAGGTCTTGATTATAGAGCTCTAACTGGCCGGAGGTAGAAGAACCAACTTAGCCTAGCTAGGAGCCCAGAGATGAAGATCGGATCCCCTCTAAGGGGTAGCCTCGCCTCTTTTTATAGCGTGGAGGTCCTCCTTCCCCTTATCATCTTGGAGAAGGGGTTGCCACAAACGGCCAAGGAGAGGGGACAGTTGTTGTCTTGAGTCTTCGGTAGACGTGGTCTTCGTAGGGCAGTGGTGTCGGTCCACAAGAGTGGGTGGAGGAGGCTGACGTCCTCCTCTGGCGCTGATGAGGACATCCCATCTATTGATACAACCGTTGCACCTACAGCAGAACACATACAAGGACCCATCACTCGAGCTCGTGCCAAGCAACTTAACTATCAGGTACTTTCATTTCTTGGAACTCTTTCTCACATACGTGAGAATATGATGCTGTCTAAATCAGATATGTTTGTTACTCTTAGGAATGATGGACCTAGCATGGATGAGAGGGACAAGCATTGGAGCATGATCGTGCATGGAGATGGCAGCAAGCGTTTGAGGATTGAAGAAGATGCCACGAGTGGAGATTTCAGAACTTTGAAGCCACCATAATGAAGGATGAAGACTTGGACGAAATATACAAAGAACTACTTCATAAATTCGTCCTTAGATAAATATGGTGCTGCGTCACTTTTATTTTTGGGCCAGGCCCATGTAATTTTCGCAGCAAATAAGACAGCCACTTTTAGGAGTCCGAATTTGAGGAGAAAAGGCCTGTTAGGGTTCCGTTCGACCACCATACCCATGGCTGGTCGCACCCCTACCTTTTCCTCCTCAAATACCCCCCGTAGCCGTCATTAGAACTTGGATTTTGATTAGACTAAAGTTAGCCATTACTGCAACTACGAGCTCAACTTTTGAGGCCAATCGCCCAGAAGAAGACCGCCTATTCGGAATCCCACCTTTTGAATAAAGCATACATCTTTCATCCGCAATATCTTGATTGCAGTATTAGTTCTTACTTGTTCTCGATTTCAGGTAGGAATTAAGGCCCTCGTTAGTTAGGCTGATCGTGCATCCGCAAGACCAGTAACTCCCGGAGATTGTCCTAGCGATTGCATTGGCGCATGAGCTTCGCACATGTAGTCGGATCGTCAAGCACGAACTCCACCCACCAAATCGACATATCAAGATCTCATCGAAAGATCGGACACCTTCGCCCTATCAAGTGGTATCCGATTTCAGGTTGCTCAGTGAGATTTACTATTTTCGTAGTTTAGATTGCATCTGTGTTCATACCTATAAACCACGAAAAAGCCAAAAATACAGTTAGGGTTTAGATCATCTCGTCCCATAAACCATCCGAGCCTTTGCATTGTCTTTTCAGTTTGCATCGTTGAATTTGTGTCTGCATCCGCGTGTCGAGTTGCTGGTCTTAGTGTCTGTTCCTTTAGAGTTTCGAGTTCGAATCACCATAGTCCCGCCGCCGCCGCCGCCGCCGCACGTTAGCACCACTGCTCCACCATATCCTTTCACCACCACGCCATATACTTCCACCGCCGCCTTCACATAAGATTTTGTTCATTCCTCCCAATTTCATCTGTGCCTTCTTCAGAGTCTGTGAGTTAGGTTTCGGTCGCCAGTCAAGAGGAAGAAGAAGAGCAAAAAAAAAGTCAAATCCGCATCCAAGTCGGGTTGACCCGTGCCTACTAGTCCAGTCTGAATTTAGTCCGAATTGGACAGTTTCGTCAGTTTTTGACGGTTTTCGATAGCAAACTTCAACTGGCCACAACTTTTGCATATGAACTCTGTTTTCGACATGCTACATCATTGTGCGACACTCGGAACGTCCAAAAAAGGCCGGGAAGGCCGAGTTTTTGCCCTCTGAAGTTTCGGACCCGAAAATTCCTGCAGATCTTCACTTATATCTTGCTTTGGAGCTGTTTCTTTCTGCTTATTGTGCCACGCCGTGACTTTCTTAGTGTTCTCGGCTCGCATCTCTAGCACGGTATAGCCTAGGACCAGCACAGTACCGTGGTTGAGCATTCTTTCAACATTGCATTGCTGTTTTGATATTTGCTGTGTTTTTGCTACCATATAAGCCTTCCTACAGCTCCACATATTTTTGCACGTGCTTTGTATCGACACCTGGTAATCGCTTTGTGCAATTTTGGGAGTCGCTGCTCTTTGCTGGTTGCATATCACCTTCCTCCTATTTGGTAAGAACTTGTAAGAGCTTTGTATACCGCTTGACGGATTACGCATGTTTCCACCATATTCCGTAGTGCGTAGGTATATATATTTGTGCTTGCTTCTACGCTAACCATGACAGGAACCACGAAGGATGATGTTGATCCGGAGAAGATGACTAATGCAGAGTTGCATGCCCACTTCACTCGGCTGTTGGTGGGGCGTGCACAAGATGTGGACACACGCTTGGGTGATGTTGATTTCAAGCTTTCTGATGCGATGGACAAGATTGCTGGTCTTGAGGCATCCTTCAACACCAAGCTCGACACCCAGTTCTAGGAAGTCCTGGCCCGTTTACCACCACTGCCACAGCCGGGCATCCATGTACCACGTGCTCACCGCGTTCCTCTCATACCGCCATCTGCGGGTACCGTTACAGCCGCGGCAGCAGCTGCGGCCGCTACGGAGGCGGCCACCCAGGATGGATATGCTCCTGACGAGGGGGAAAATGAGTTCGAAGATGAAAACGAGCTCGAGGAGGACGAGGTCCAACAACCTTTACCTGGCCGTCCACGGCAATACAACCGCAACGCTCGTCCACCTCCGCGTCCAGTACGTGATGATGAACATGTGGCCAAGCTGAAATTAAATATTCCGCCATTTGAGGGTAGATATAATCCTGATGCATATCTTACTTGGGAATTAGAAGTAGAGCAATGTTTTGCATGTTTACGCTACCCTGAGCATTTGCGTGTTAGTGCTGCTACATGTGAATTTACAAATTTTGCTTCTATCTGGTGGTCTGAACATTGTCACGTCAATCATGCTAATATTCCTGCTACTTGGCTTGGTCTCAAACATGCCATGCGTACTCGTTTTGTACCTCCACATTATCAACGGAATTTGCTTAAAAAATTAGCTCATTTAGAACAAGGCAAAAATTTCGTACAAGATTATTATCAAGAGTTACAAACGGGCATGATTCGTTGTGGTATTATCAAGGATAATGAAGCTATGCTAGCACGTTTCTTTGGTGGTTTAAATAAGGAGATTCAGCATATTTTAGACTATAAGGAGTACAACACTATTACTCGTTTATTTCACCTTGCTTGCAAAGCTGAACTTGAAGTGCAGGATCGTCAACCATCATGGAGAAGAGCTAATAATTCTGCAGGTCATACTCCTTCATGGTCTGCACGCCAATCAGCTCCACCTTCTCGTGGGGATGCACCAGGTCCTTCCACCTCCAGGTATACCACGCCGACGTCAAGAACGCCACCTGCTCCTGCTCCATCACCATCTACTGGTCTGACACGGAGTTCTTCTTCCATGGCCTCCACGGGGAAGACTCGCGACATTCAATGTCGCAAATGTTTTGGGTTTGGTCACATCGAAAAAGAATGCAGAACCAAACGTGTAATGGTGGTGCTTGAAGATGGCGAATATGACTCTGCGAGTGATTTTGATGATGATACATTGGCACTTATTGCGGCACGTGATGGTGCCAATTCTGATTCTGACAAGGAGATGGAGGTAATGGGGGCTGAGACTGCTGATCAATACAAGAGTTTAGTTGCACAACGTGTCTTGAGTGTGCAATTGAGCAAAGCCGAGCATGATCAACGCCACAATTTGTTTCAAACAAGAGGCGTTGTTAAGGAGAGAGCTATCCGGATCATCATTGATGAAGGGAGTTGTAACAATCTGGCTAGTATTGACATGGTGGAGAAGCTTGCTCTCCCCACACGAAAACGACCTCATCCATATTACATTCAATGGTTTGAGAGCTCCCGTAAGCTCAAGGTAACAAGAACTGCACGCGTGCATTTTACTATTGGTACCTATTCAGATTTTGTTGATTGTGATGTTGTACCTATGCAAGCTTGTTCTTTGTTACTTGGTAGACCATGGCAATTTGATAGAGAATCTATACATAATGGTAAAACTAATCAGTATTCTCTTACACATGCTGGCAAGAAAATTGGACTTAAACCCATGACTCCGGAACAAATTTTGAAAGATGATCTTGCTAGAGCTAGTAGATTAAAAAATGATGACAAACATAAGAGTGAGAATCAGATTGTTGCTGTAGATTTTGTACCCCCTAAGCATTCTTCTAAATCTAATTCTAACCATGCTACTGAAATTCGTTTGAAGAATCCTTGTTTACTTGCTAGCAAATCTGATCTTGCTGAAATTGATGTCAATATTACTCCATGTTATGCCATTGTTTGCAAAGAAGTTCTGTTTTCATTTGAGGATATGCCTCCTTCTTTGCCACATGCGGTTGCTAACCTTTTGCAGGAATACATGGACGTTTTTCCACAAGATGTTCCACCTGGACTTCCACCTATTCGTGGGATAGAACACCAAATTGATTTGATTCCAGGAGCCTCGCTGCCCAACCGTGCGCCATATCGCACCAATCCTGAAGAAACAAAAGAGATCCAACGACAAATCCAGAGTTTATTGGACAAAGGTTATATTCGTGAGTCTCTTAGTCCATGCGCTGTTCCTATTATTTTAGTACCTAAGAAAGATGGTTCTTCGCGCATGTGTACTGATTGTCGAGCTATTAATAATATTACCATTCGATATCGTCACCCTATACCTCATTTGGATGACATGCTGGATGAGTTGAGTGGTTCTATTATGTTCTCTAAAGTTGATTTGCGTAGTGGTTACCACCAAATTCGTATGCAATTAGGAGATGAATGGAAAACAGCTTTTAAAACTAAGTTCAGTTTATATGAGTGGTTAGTAATGCCGTTTGGTTTAACTAATGCACCTAGTACCTTTATGAGACTAATGAACGAAGTTTTACGTGCTTTTATTGGTCGTTTTGTGGTGGTATATTTTGATGACATTCTCATATATAGCAAATCTTTAGAGGACCATTTGGATCATTTACGTGCTGTTTTCAATGCTTTACATGATGCACGTTTGTATGGTAATCTTGAGAAGTGCACCTTTTGCACAAATAGAGTTGCTTTTCTTGGTTATGTTGTTACAGAACAGAGAATTGAAGTTGATCCGGCCAAGATTTAAGCTATTGAGAATTGGCCGCAGCCCAAGACGGTCACACAAGTGAGGAGTTTTCTTGGTCTCGCTGGGTTTTATAGGCGCTTTGTCAAAGATTTTGGTTCTATTGCTGCGCCATTGAATGAGCTCACAAAGAAGGATGTGCCCTTTGTTTGGGGCGATGCACAACAAGAGGCCTTCATGATACTGAAAGATAAGTTAACACATGCTCCATTACTCCAACTTCCTGATTTTAATAAGACGTTTGAACTTGAATGTGATGCTAGTGGAATTGGTTTGGGAGGTGTGTTATTACAAGAGGGCAAACCTGTAGCATATTTTAGTGAAAATTTGAGTGGGCCTAGTCTGAACTATTCTACTTATGATAAAGAATTATATGCGCTGGTTCGGACATTAGAAACTTGGCAACATTATTTATGGCCTAAAGAATTTGTTATACATTCTGATCATGAATCTTTGAAGCATATTCGTAGTCAAGCAAAATTGAATCGTCGTCATGCAAAGTGGGTTGAATTTATTGAATCTTTTCCTTATGTTATCAAACACAAAAAGGGTAAAGATAATATTATTGCTGATGCTTTGTCGCGCCGTTATACTATGTTATCTCAGCTTGACTTCAAATTTTTTGGGTTGGAAACTATCAAGGAACAATACTTGCATGATGCTGAATTTAAAGATGTGTTGCAGAATTATAAAGATGGTAGAACATGGAACAAATTCATCCTTAATGATGGATTTGTGTTCTGTGCTAACAAACTATGCATTCCAGATGGTTCCGTTTGTCTTTTGTTGTTACAGGAGGCGCATGGAGGAGGATTAATGGGACACTTTGGTGTCAAGAAGACGGAGGATGTTCTTGCTGCACACTTCTTTTGGCCACGCATGCGGCGAGATGTTGAGAGATTCATGGCACGCTGCACTACTTGTCAAAAAGCTAAGTCTCGCCTTAATCCACATGGTTTATATATGCCTCTTCCTGTTCCTAGTGTTCCTTGGGAGGATATTTCGATGGACTTTGTTTTGGGATTACCTCGTACACAGAAGGGGAGGGATAGTATTTTTGTTGTTGTGGATCGGTTTTCTAAGATGGCACACTTTATTCCTTGTCACAAGACCGATGATGCTGCGCACATTGCTGATTTGTTTTTTTGTGATATTGTTCGTTTGCATGGTGTGCCAAATACTATTGTTTCTAACCATGATACTAAATTTCTTAGCCACTTTTGGAGATGTTTATGGGCTAAGTTGGGGACTAAATTGCTGTTTAGTACTACATGTCATCCCCAAACTGATGGACAAACTGAAGTAGTTAATAGAACTTTATCTACCATGTTGCGGGCTGTTTTAAAGAAGAACTTAAAATTGTGGGAAGAGTGTTTGCCTCATATTGAATTTGCTTATAATCGTTCGCTGTATTCTACCACAAAGATGAGCCCTTTTCAGATTGTCTATGGTTTTGTTCCACGTGCACCTATTGATTTGTTGCCTTTACCATCTTTAGTGCAAAATAATTTCGATGCTACACAACATGCTGAATTGATTTTAAAATTGCATGCAACTACTAAAGACAATATAGAACGCATGAATGTTAAGTATAAAGTTGCTGGGGATAGGGGACGAAAGCATGTTGTGTTTGAGGTTGGTGATCTTGTTTGGTTGCATTTGCGCAAAGATCATTTTCCTGATTTGCGCAAGTCTAAGTTAATGCCACGTGCTGATGGTCCTTTTAAGGTGATAGAGAAAATCAATGATAATGCATATAAACTTGAGCTTCCTACAGATTTTGGTACGGTAAGTCCTACATTTAACATTGCAGATTTAAAACCTTACTTCGGTGAAGAAGATGAGGTTGCATCGAGGATGACTTCAATTCAAGAAGGGGAGCATGATGAGGACATCCCATCTATTGATACAACCGCTGCACCTACAGCGGAACACATACAAGGACCCATCACTCGAGCTCGTGCTAAGCAACTTAACTATCAGGTACTTTCGTTTTTTGGAACTCTTTCTCACATACGTGAGAATATGATGCTGCCTAAATCAGATATGTTTGTTACTCTTAGGAATGATGGACCTAGCATGGATGAGAGGGACAAGCATTGGAGCATGATCGTGCATGGAGATGGTAGCAAGCGTTTGAGGATTGAAGAAGATGCCACGAGTGGAGATTTCAGAACTTTGAAGCCACCATAATGAAGGATGAAGATTTGGATGAAATATACAAAGAACTACTTCATAAATTCGTCCTTAGATAAATATGGTGCTGCGTCACTTTTATTTTTGGGCCAGGCCCATGTAATTTTCGCAGCAAATAAGACAGCCACTTTTAGGAGTCCGAATTTGAGGAAAAAAGACCTGTTAGGGTTCCATTCGACCACCATACCCATGGCTGGTCGCACCCCTACCTTTTCCTCCTCAAATACCCCCCGTAGCAGTCATTAGAACTCGGATTTTGATTAGACTAAAGTTAGCCATTGCTACAACTACGAGCTCAACTTTTGAGGCCAATCGCCCAGAAGAAGACCGCCTATTTGGAATCCCACCTTTTAAATAAAGCATACATCTTTCATCCGCAATATCTTGATTGCAGTATTAGTTCTTACTTCTTCTCAATTTCAGGTAGGAATTAAGGCCCTCGCTGGTTAGGCTGATCGTGCATCCGCAAGATCAGTAACTCCCAGAGATTGTCCTAGCGATTGCATTGGTGCACGAGCTTCGCACGTATAGTCGGATCGTCAAGCACGAACTCCACCCACCAAATCGACATATCAAGATCTCATCGAAAGATCGAACACCTTTGCCCTATCAGGCGCCCTGCACCGTCCACCCTATTTTTAGGGGGGTGGCCAACAACCACTGTGCCGCTTTATGCAGGCACGGTGAAAGCTGGTCTCCTCCCTATCGGGGTAGCATGGATGGTACGCAGTCTTCCGCCCTTATCTTCTTGCTCAGCATGGAAACATACCGAGCTGACGTGGATGTGGTCCTTCCCCTCACGAGAAACAGCTCGTGAGGAGGTCTTCTAGTCCTTAGCAGTTTGAGATATCGTTCTCCTCATGAGGCGCCTCCTCATGAGGGCCTTCTCCACTGGGCTTCGGTCGTCGTGTCACCCCTGGGCCAAAGCTGGGCTGTTGAAGGGGCCCAAGAGCAGGTGGACCGGGATACCCCCGTATCCAGAACACCGATAGTAGCCCCCGGGAGCCTGGCCCGCAAGCGCATCCTCTCGAGGGAGCGAAGGGTTAGGGGCCCCTAGAAGCTGCTGGGCCCTCCAACGGCACACGTCAACACGCGCGGTCAGAGGACCATGTGAAGATGCAGAGGCTGCGGACGCGTGGCACGACCGCAGCTGGTGAGACGAAGCGGCGGGCGACGCAGCAGTCCCCGAGGCGTCAAACCGTCATGATGGCGCGTCACTTCACTTCAGAGCGCTGCGCCGACGCTCCGATTCCCGCGCTGAGATTTGATGCTTCGACGCCGGCCGCACCCTTTAAATGTAGCCTCCTCGACACCCTCGGCACTTCACCCACTTCTTCCAGTACTACTTCTTCCTCTGATACTTCCCCGAGCGATGGATCCCTCTGCCTCCTCCGCCGCCGCCAGATCCACGAACTCGGGGGCTAAACGCCACGGGCGCCCTTTGGGCAGCCGAAACAAGCCGAAGGTTCCTGCCCGGTGGACGCCCAGCGCCAGAGGTCCCCTGCGCATTGGAGCGCCACCGCACGGCGCGATGAACCGCGCCGCTCCAGGGACCTCCATCGCCCTGACCCTTTGGGGTCCTGCACCAGGAGGTGCTCTGAACACGCCGTCGCCGGTGGCGGCGGCGACCCTGGCTCCCCGCCCCGCGGGGAGCATCGATCGAGCGCTCCGGCAGGTGGAGGCCGCCCTGGGACCCCTCCCCCCGGCCGTGGACGATCCGGGGCCACAGGAGGTGGCACCTCCCGCGACCGGAGTAGTCGCGACTCCCTGCCGCTTGGCGGTGGAGATGCTGGGACCCCTCATCGCACCGGGGTCCCGCTTCTTGGAGCTCCTCGTCGTCGTCGAGGCTTGGAGCTTCATCTCCCTCCGGCTGCCCGATGCAGTTCAGAGGGTAATCTACGCCCCCGGCTTCTCCACTGGAGAGCTCGTGCTGGTGGAGCAGAGCAGGCCAGAGCTCCTCTGGCCTATTGACATCATCCTCGGAGCAGACGCTGGAGGGCATTCGCCCTCGGTCATCGCCTCCACGTCGGCGACCACCTCGTCTTCCGCTTCAAGCTGGGGACGCTGGAGGCCTCGGTGCGGATCTTCACCGCCATCGGCGTCCGCCGCACCTTCCCCCAGCCCGCGGCGGAGTAAAGGGGCGGCCTTGCTGCGGAGGTCTTCTGGGGAGGAGAGCTAGTCTCCTCCCTGATACGTCTCAAACGTATCTATAATTTTTGATGCTCCATGCTTGTTTTTCCACCATTTGCCTTGTGTTTCGTTACACTTCGTGGCGTTTTTATGCGATTTTCAGAACTAACCTATTGACAAGATGCCACAGTGCCAGTTCCCTATTTTCTGCTGTTTTTGTGTTTCAGAAAAGCTACACAGGAAATATTCTCGGAATTGGACGAAATAAGTTCCAGAACTCCTATTTTACCCGGACGAAGGACAAGGACCAAACAGGAGCTGGAAAGGGGCCAGCCTCACCATGAGGGGGCGCGGCCCAGCCCCTGGTCACGCCCACCTGTGGTGAGACCCCCCTGGTCGCCTCCTGACGATGCCCCTTCGCCTATAAGTAGCCTCCCGACGGAAAACCCTAAAACAATCGGCGAAATTTCCAGAAGAGTTCTGCAGCTCCGCCGCCGCCGCCGACGAATTTTGGGGGACAAAAGTCTCTGTTCCGGCACCCTGCCGGGACAGGGAAGTGCCCCCGGAGCAATCTCCATCGCCGTCTCCATCGACTTCACCGCCATCTCCATCAACCTTGCTGTCTCCTATGATGAGGAGGGAGTAGTTCTCCCCCGGGGCTGAGGGCTCTACCGGTAGCTATGTGGTTCACCTCTCTCTCCCATGATGTGATCTTTATGTGATCGTGAGCTTTTATCTAGTTGAATTGGTAGATGTTATTATTCAGATATTATGCTACTCCCGTGCTTTATCTCTACAACAAATAATACAGCAATGGGACCGTGTGTTGGTACGTCCGTCGCTTCAAAATTACCCTCAGTTTTCATATTATTTACATACAATTGCCACCGCCTAGTAAACCTACCGGTTCGATTTTTTTTCCGATGTGGATATGCTGGCTGCTGCGCTGCGCGAGAGTTGACAGAGATTGAAAGGAAAAGAGGGCGCGGAGATTGCGGCGGATGGAGGAGGAGATCGATGGGAGAGCACGGCCCCTGGCGTGCGCGTGCTTTGCCTTCGAGGGAAGAGGCTCGATGACCGGAGTAGAGGACTCAGCGGCATCCTCCTGGTCCATTGGATTGGGAACGGATCTTGAGGCCGGAGCAAAGGGGCAAGGCGGCGGCTGGAGTAGAGAACTCAGCGGCATCCTCCTGGTGGATTGGGGACGGATCTTGAGGCCGGAGCAAAGGGGCAAGGCGGCGGATGGAGCAGAGGACTCGGCGATATCCTCCTGATCGATTGGATTGGGAGACAACGAAATAGATAAACATTTTAGATGACTCGGGGGCCGAAGTCCCCAATCCCCAATCGTGGGCATGCGCCGCCGCCGCCGCTCAAAGTCGATAGTCTTCCCCCTTCTCCTCCAGCGAGGTAGAGCGCAGGGGCCATCTCGCTTTGGCCGCCCTTCTTTCCTTACCCTGTGTTTATCAACGTTGCCTCGACTTCCTGTCCCCTGCGTTTGTCTCGTTGCCGCCACTCCTAACCAGAGGTGCAGCCTGCCTCCACGTCTCTCCGCTGACGCCATGCATGACTCCGGCTCACCCTGGTATTCTTCATCTCTAGAAAATCCATGAGCGGTAACGAGCATGAGAGCAGAGCATGGTGGCTTCTCGTTCTTTCTCTTCGGCAAGACAAACTGGCCTTCTGCTAATGCCGGTATTCTTGTTTGTGTTTTGGAAGGTTTGCAGCTTCTTGGCGTTCGTGAAAAACACTGTGTAACCCTGAGCAGTATTGTCTGCAGTTTGGAGTAATTTGAATGCGGCTGCAAATTTGGTCTCCATGACTTCGTGTTGTAATAGCTAGACTGGTTAATCTGTAGCACCACTTCAAAATCTATAATGTACTTCTATCGTTTACCTGAAATTGAATTTTTGTTTGAAAAATAACTAAAAAAGATAGGGAAAATGCTTATCATCTGCATGCACTATTATTATTTGGTGGCAAATCAAAAAGCATCCGTGTGACTACTATATATTGTTCAAGCAACGAGACGTATTGCTTTATTTTTACCACATTGCCTCAATGTAGACATGACATGTATAGAATTTCAACATCTATCTATCTAAATTAATAATACGGCTTGAGGACGCAAAGGTTAAAAAACCGTGGTATGTCAAAAAATCAGATCCTCTGTCCGTCGTCCGTCAAAAAAACCGGAGCCCCGACCAGAAAACCGCTCGATCGCGAAAAAACGAGAAGCAGGTCAGTCCGATCGATCTCTGACCCGATCCCATCTTCTTCCTTCTTCCTTCTTCCTCCCTCCTCCGTTCGTAGCTTCTACCGCTTAGCAGCAGGTCAGTCCGATCGATCTCTGACACGATCTCATCTTCTTCCTTCTTCCTCCCTCCTCTTTTCATCGCTTCCACCGCTGAGCAGTGATTCTCCTCGCCCGCCCATCTGCCTTGGGTCCGTCATTGACCACGAGGACCTACTCCCCGCCTCGGTTTAGCATTGGGAAGCCCCACGGCGACCGCCAGGAGGGAAGCCCCGAGGCGGTGCCTCCTCCTCCTCTTGATACATGTACATGGGACACCATCAAGAGAACGAATCAGACCAGGCCGCCTCTGCGATAAATCAGATCGAAATCCTTCAAATGAATCTGACCCGCACCTCGATTCCCAACGGAGAAGAGCTGGAAGGACAAGGCCAAGCTGAGGGACTAAAGCAACAGCGCCCATGGATTTCAAGAAAGGGGCCCCTTTAAGAAATCAAGCTTCAATCTGAAACCCACGCTTACTCCTCTCATCTCCTGACCTGGATGTTGCGCGGCCGCCACACCGCAGAAGGGCAAGGCGTCGTGCATCTCATCGATGAGAAAATTCAGGGTTGTATAATAGATGGGGGAAATTAGAGGAATTGACTACAGGATAGAGGAGGAGTTCAGGATCTCATAGCCAGCTGTACTCCATCGTCATCGGCAGCCTGGATTGGAGCGACCTGGGCATTGGGCAAGAAGAACAGGCTGAGGTCAAAGAAGTGTGTGTATGTGGCTTGTGTCCTACCAGCTGCTACTCGATGTGTACACAGGTACAGATCTGAGAAAAGGAGAGAAACAGGCTTCAGGGAGAGATAGGCTTGTGTTTTGTTGAGTCCACCGTGTCTCAGTTAGCAACGCAACACATTACTACATCACTCGTATGTATATATAATACGTATAGGAATAAGCAGAGAAGCGTTGGTTTGTTGTGATTATTGATCTCCTTGTTCGAATTCATACGAAGAATAAACTATTATTACGAATAATAACTGCGATGGGTTAATTTATTGTGTAAAGTAGAAATGGAAATTCAAGATGGGCAAATGTTGCTAGACTAATCAAACCTAACTTGAGTCCGCTTACATCTCATTTGTTCTCCCAAATTCTCCTAAACTTTTCGTCCGCGTTGCTTGGTCTTGCTTGATTATATTATTAAGATTTACAATATTAAAACTCTTATGCAACGTAGGCAATTGTTTTGGGTGAACAAAAAAAAATTAGAAGACAAAGATACATGTAGAATTAGAGATAGAAATAAGGGGAAAAATGAGCACACAAAAGATAGAAATATGCAAATATGCAGCCAGATCAAAAGAAAAATAGATTAGAATAAATTATTGCTAACCATAAATTTAGACGGAACACACCTTACAAATAATCAATTGCAATTGGTGAACCCTACACATATATTGCTACTTGAAGAAGTTTGTATATCTAACTTTAATGTACACCAAGTGGTTATATGATTTTATCAGTCGAGCCCTTTTTGTTTTAATCAACCTAATATTTATTGGGTAGAAAATTAAATTATTCTAAAGGGTTGTTTGATTTTGGGGTAAAATTTGTGTTATACCAATATTTAATGACCAAAAATTGATTTTTTTTTCACTTTTATTGCAAGGCACGGGAATATTTATATACTATAATAATAAAAGAAGTGGTTTGCTGAAGCAACGGGCATGCACTTTTATTAGCTCTTGAACGGAAGTTGCTTCCAACAATAGGATTTCGTCTCCAAAAACTAATTTTGAGTAGTCAAAAAATTTATGGTCTGCTCCCTCCATTTTAAAATGTAAGATATTTTAGCCTATTATTGACACACATGTATCTAGATACTTTTTAGTATATAGGTTCACTCATTTTGTATCTAACTTATACACTAAAAGATGTCTACATATATGTATGCCAATGATAGGCTAAAATATCTTATATTTTAAAATGGAGGAAGTATTTTTTAAAAAAAATTAACCCATAGCAATGCTACGTCAAAAAAGTTCGGCCTGTCAATCCATGGTACGTCAAAAAACCCGCTTCCTACCGCTCCCTTGGCACCATAAAAAAACCTTCATCTATCAAAGAAACCATCGTTAAAAAACCAACCTCCGTCCATGAAAACAAACTTACCAACGTTGGACGAGGTGGTACTAAAATATTGCCTCAGATTTTCTTTCTCAATACGTGTTTGCACGGGCTTTGAGCCTTAAGATACCCAACAAGCCTTCAGATGACCAACATCCCACAATTTACCAGGTCCATCTCGACTTACCAGGTCCATCTCAAGTCCTGATAGATCAGCAGGGCAATCAAACTCTGAAGACATTATTACAACCAATTCTACTCTGATAGAAAAAGGACTAGACTACCTTGATCGGAACTCTCAATAAAAAGGACTTTGACTCCCAGGAATGGGACACCAGCTCAATCTGTCATCTGTGCTCAGACAACACTGGAACACCAGCTCAATCCGCATGCTGTCCGATTTACCTACTTCTGTAACAACCAGCTCAACCCAGTGCTCCACATTGTCGTCTTCTCGCTGATCCAGTTTGCCCACTTCGCCAACATTCCGCCCGTGCTCAACATTGTTGTCGTCTCGCTGGTCTGCTCCACTTCACTGGAACTACGTTCCTCGTGCAGTCGTGCTACACTTAAGGTACATGATTTACACGATAACCCATCACTTTGCTCTGGTTTCTCTGCTCCGGTCTGCAGATAATAAACCATAGTTATTTCAGTTTTATGGAATTTGATATCAATAATACACCAATATAGCCTATAGGTTTAGCTGCCAGGTCTCATTAGTACTGATCCGAATCTACAAGAGATATTCACGTACAAGTTCGTGATGTGCTTCTTCACAACAGGCAGCAGTAGGCTCTCAAAGTATGGATTGCAAACAGAGAAAATAATCACTTGACACCAACTTCAAACTTTCATAGACATATAGCGGTAGCCAGTAGAACAAGAGCCAACCGCAGGAATAGTCAACGAAGGTGCATCAGAACTTAGGCCATATAAACAACTTGTCATCTAACTGATTTATTCTGAAGATGAGTACAAATCAATTAGCAAAAAGCTTGACAACTCCCCCCCCCCCCCCAAACATGATAAAGCATACACATGACATATCCACTTGATTAGTCTATCCATTATTTTGCACCAAATTTGGAGTTTATTCTTAAGATGAGATTATTTAGCGGCTACTCCGCAGAAGCCAAAAAAAGCAAGAATTGACAAGTGAAGAAATGACTTTTAATCTGTGTAGTACCGAGTCAGTAACAGCTTGCAATCAAAAAATAAGACATGTAATCACTAAAATATTGTTTGTGTATTTCACGTCTACCATCTTTTCTTCAGTCAATGCAAGTTGCAAAAACATCCAAAAAATAGCAAGCATACATCCACCCATACAGAAGATCTACAAAACACACACCGAGCAGAACATAAATTGGCTCTCGCCCTCGGGGTATCTAATCAGGATCCATGGTCTACCAAAAAACAAGCAAATCAGGCTAAAGTTATGAGAATATACAAATACTTGTCTACACACCCTAAACGTTGGCCTCTGCTAGAAAGATATGAGGCAAATGGACAGCGTGGGTGGCCTGCTGACAGTGGCGGTGATTGTGGCCGGTCAAGTTCATTGAATCAGTTCTCATCTCGCCCTCTGCCCCATCAGCACGCCATCTGCAGTAATCCCTAAAACTCATCACCGTGTCCAGGATTAGTTTCCTTCGTCCAGGTATAGGTTCTCTCGAATATGCTCTCGATGAAGCCCCACTGGACACCATTGCCATCAACCAGCAGCTGAGTCTGGTAGGAAAAAATTTAGGATTTGCCAAATAAAAATAGAGGGTTTAAAAATTCAAATGAAGTGTGCATACACTATTATCGTCATTCTTCTATGCATGTTTGATAAAAAACACATATAATTTAATATTCAACATATGGTTTGCTTTTTTGTAGATCATGCGTGTAACAAAATATATATTCTCAATCCTTCAAAAGAAAGAACAACATACACAACACAGTGTTGTTGGAACGTAATAAAAAAAAATTAGTGAGAAAAACATTAAGGACACACGATCATCGGTATGGCGAGAAAAACTTAACAGCCCGTAGCAACGCACGGGCATTCAACTAGTCTATCTACACCAATAAAATTGCAATGCGACCGCACGTTGGTACGTCGCGGTCGTTTTGCGTTTTCGTCCCTCGGGAATTAGCAAATCAACCCGCAGTCCAACGTTTTGCAAAATAATCCTCGCGACAGCGCAACTCTAGCAGATCCTCGACGGAGGGCCGCTCCCGCCGGTGGTCGTCTCCGAGTCCGAGCGAGTTTGAATCAAGGCATAGGGCAGTCCTGCGGCGACACTAACAGATCCTCGAGGGCCACTCCAGCTGGTGGTTGTCTCCGAGCGAGCTCGCGAGTGCCACCATGGAGCTCGGCGGCGCCATGTCTGCCCCCGATCTGAAGCTCGCGAGGGTCGTGCCCATGGAGAAAGGGGATAGCCGCCAAGCAGGGGAGGGGAGGCGAGCTCTCCCAACGCCCAGGTCACGCGCGGCGCCGTTGAGCTCTAGCAGGGGGCGACCAGCTGGGCAGGTAGGAGGGGAGGAGTGGGGGCGACATCGCTTGGAGGGATGGGGCCAACCTGCAGTGGAGGGAGGGAGCCAGAGGAGATGGAGGAGGTAGGGGACGGAAGGGGCTAGAGGGAAGCAAAGAGATCGAGATGAGCCGTGGCTCGCTCTCGCGACGAGGAACGCCTCTGCTTTCGAGCTCCTCCTCCGCCGTGCGGCCGCGAGCAACACCTCTGCCGAAATCCCCTGCCTTCCCCAGGCGACCATGGCTGACGCATTCACGAGTCCTTCTCCTTCGACAACTCCACGCGGACGGAGTCCTGCTGATCCTCATCGACAGCCTCGCTCTCACCAGATCCGTTCCTGCTTTTTGTTCTGGTACTCACTACCGTGATGTTGTTCCCGCTGGCATCAAACGAACTTGCTGACCCTAGATCCGCAAGACTCATCACAGTTCCATCCACATCCCACACGAGCCCTGATGCGGTGAGCCACCACTGTTTGCATCTTACTACTAATGCTTCTCCTTCTTGCGGTTTATTATGCTGATGTTCAGGCTCCTTTTGCTGTATGTAAGTAATCTATGTTTTGATTTATCATTTATCTCTGTATTTTATCTTGTTGGGACTGAAATAAGGGCTAAGATTTCTTCTAAATATTGCAGGCTTTTTCAGTAGTTAATCTCAGTTTAAGACATGCATTGTTCAGTATTTAGTACATATAGGCGCACACTTTGCTTAATTTTAGAATAACATCGACCAAATAATTTGCATATGATCGATTAAGTATCTGGACAAATTAGCTCTTACCAAGTAGTTGCATTTGTTCACTGCCTTAAATTCTGATCCATGCATGTGGCAGGATACTATACCAAGATGTTAATTCAGAAATATGTATACTTGTTGTGCTGTTGGATAGCCTAAAATTCCGATCCATGCATGTGGCAGGATGCTATACCAAGATGTTAATTCAGAAATATGTATACTTGTTGTGCTGTTGGATAGCGGTGCAACATGACTATCATCAATCTCGACCAGTTCTACCTAATATGTTCTGCTGAGTTGATGAGGTTGAGATACTTTTTTGCCCAGTTTGCTTTCTTCTCTCGGCGTATCAGGATGTTAGTTTTCTTTTACTACATAAATTGGATCACTGTTAGGATCTAATATCTTACTTCTTACCTGAAGATAATTTATCAGTCAGTAAGTTCAGTACAATGCCCATATGAATTCTGAAATCCCTCTTAAACAAAGATGTTTTATTGTGGCAGGGGAGTTCCTGATCGGTTCGGTTGTAGTGATTCTGATATGTTCTAGATATAATATCTTCCATCCTTTGTAGTTGATGGCTGTAGTTGATGGCTGGAGGATGGCCTTGCACACCATGGCGATGAGTAAGGATAATTTTGAAGTTCTTGAGTAGGAAACATTATGCGTATCTTTTGGTAGATGTGATGGCAAATTGTTCTGTTCAAAGGAAAACTACTTATGAAAACATTTCTTTGCTACATCTCTACTAGGTGTTTCCCATGTCAGGAGATCTTCCCCATGGATCCCCTATGCACACAGCAAAGTCCCCCGAGGGGTATACTACCTTGGATTTTCTATCCCTACTTCCCTAGCAACCAAATAAGCCCTTAGGCGCATCTGTTCCCGATGCCGTAGGTGCAATGGTCCTGCCTTGGTGTCTTCTGGCCCACTCGTGCAGCCTTCCATGGCGATTCCCCTCAAGGTCGTTGAAAAAAATACTCTAGCCCCGCCTGGCTCCTAGCAATTTGAGCTGGCCCAGGTCTGCGAGCCCTCTGGCCGACACCCTGAGACAAGCTCTTCCACGAAGAGTTTCAAGGCCATGCGGCAAGTCACGCCCGCGACAAGCTGAGCTTTCTGCAGCCATGCGACGAATTCACGACCTGTACTGGCACTCGCCGCCTCCACTGAGCCGCGCTTCTTAGCCCGTACAGGTGTAAGTGCGGTACGTGTGAGAACTGGAGGCGCTGTTTGCCGGGTGGACGAAGGCCGTGGGGAAGGGGCTTGAGGCTGCCAAAGTCCCTCACCGCCTCTTGCTGTCCGTGTAGACGAGCATCATCTTCGGCAAACTTTTCAGTTTTCACTGACGGTGCAATGCCTGTATTGTGTAGCTGAGCGTTATACGCAAGCACTAGCTAGAGACTTATTGTAAATTTCACATTCAGTTTGCACTGATCGTTGAAGTAAATAGACAGTGCAGACATTAAATTTCGAATGTAAGGCGTCTAGATGTGTCAGCTGAAAACCTGAAACTACCTTGCTGGCTTCTTTTACATGTCTCATGCAGTGGTATGATTTGTACGTATTCAGTATGCAGTATGCATTGTTTCTAATCACTAGATTATCAGTTTCAACGAGTATGTATGTTAGAGTTTAACAGCGTGTATAACTTGTGCAATATTTTTTAACATGACATGATTTCTGCAGGTTCCACCACTCTTTCTGAATGTACAATCTATCACCATATTCTTGAAAGTATTGTCAGCCTATATCTTTCCAAATTTAGGGATTACTAGCTAAATACCCGTGCTTTGCCATGGCCTTTTAGCAATTTTTATCGTTGTACATGTCTAGCCATAAAATTTAAAATATTCTAAAAAGGTTTAATTTTCAATTTGCATGCGAAAGCAATATACAGACATTAAAGTGTGCAAACTATCCTAAACCTAAACCAAATAGTCACAAAGGTTTTACCAATTACACTGTCTTATTTGCACGGATTTTACCGATTGCAATTTAAGCAATATTCTTCAATGTTTGTGCACATTGAAGAATATGGATATCTGTAATTGGTAAAGTAAACCTACTTCAAACAAGTATTGATCAGAAATTTTAGTTAGGAGAAGCTAGCGGTTATAATACTTTGACTGTAATTACTAAGCTCCTATGCAGTATCAACATACAGAAGAACTATTTTTATTTTACATGAATACAGAAGATATTTCTACTCTCTCTAACCCATAATACTCTTCGCTAATATAGATGTATCTATACATATTTTAGTGATAGATACATCCGTATTAGTGAAGAGTAATATAGGTTGGAGGGAGTAGATTAAATTTTCATGGAACAATAGTGTCGGATAAGGTCATCGGTCATCACCGCAACCCAGCAGGGCCCTCACCACTATCGTCTGCATGGACGTTCCTTACCACAATGAGGACACCACTGTTGCTGCTTCCTTGCGGTGGAACTCTTATTGTAGAAACTATCATATATGCATCATATTCTTAGCATTAGATTGTTGCATTTATCTTTATTATTGTTTTCCAAATTTAGGGATTTACTATCATATACGCCGTGTGGTAACATGGAATTTTATTTTTTTAAGAAATAATTGAATTTTCTATTACTCCAGATTCTAATTTCTAAGTTTTTCATTGACTTTTTGGATTAAAATGACAACATTGTCGGAGTGGCAACTACAAACTACAAGACATTGTTGGTGTAAGGTGACTAGAAAGTACAATGGTGATAAAGGTGAATCCAATAGATCGGAGGAAAGGAGAATAGATGGTGAAAGCAATCATCAAAAGCATGGTATGTAATTTGAATAAAACACATTTCCTTTCTTAGGTTAAATTTTGTTGTTGTTAAAATTTCAGAATATTAATTTGCATTATATTTTCATGTGTGGCATTGAAAAAAATAAAAAGCCCGTAGCAACGCACGGGCATTCAACTAGTACAAATAATACAGCGATGGGACCGTGTGTTGGTACGTCCGTCGCTTCAAAATTACCCTCAGTTTTCGTATTATTTACATACAATTGCCACCGCCCAGTAAACCAACCGGTTCGATTTTTTTCCGATGTGGATATGCTGGCTGCTGCGCGAGAGTTCACAGAGATCGCGGAGATTGCGGCGGATGGAGGAGGAGATCGAGGGGAGAGCCCGGCCCCTGGCGTGCGTGTGCTTTGCCTTCGAGGGAAGAGGCTCGATGACCGGAGTAGAGGACTCAGCGGCATCCTCCTGGTCCATTGGATTGGGAACGGATCTTGAGGCCGGAGCAAAGGGGCAAGGAGGCGGCTGGAGTAGAGAACTCAGCGGCATCCTCCTGGTCCATTGGATTGGGGACGGATCTTGAGGCCAGAGCAAATGGGCAAGGCGGCGGATGGAGCAGAGGACTCGGCGATATCCTCCTGATCGATTGGATTGGGAGACAACGAAATAGAGAAACGTTTTAGATGAATCAGGGGCCGGAGTCCCCAATCCCCAATCGTGGGCATGCGCCGCCGCCGCCGCTCAAAGTCGACAGTCTTCCCCCTTCTCCTCCAGCGAGGTAGAGCGCAGGGGCCATCTCGCTTTGGCCGCCCTTCTTTCCTTACCCTGTGTTTATCAACGTTGCCTCGACTTCCTGTCCCCTGCGTTTGTCTCGTTGCCGCCACTCCTAACCAGAGGTGCAGCCTGCCTCCACGTCTCTCCACTGACGCCATGCATGACTCCGGCTCACGCTGGTATTCTTCATCTCTAGAAAATCCATGAGCGGTAACGAGCATGAGAGCAGAGCATGGTGGCTTCTCGTTCTTTTTCTTCGGCAAGACAAACTGGCCTTCTGCTAATGCCGGTATTCTTGTTTGTGTTTCGGAAGGTTTGCAGCTTCTTGGCGTTCGTGGAAAACACTGTGTAACCCTGAGCAGTATTGTCTGCAGTTTGGAGTAATTTGAATGCGGCTGCAAATTTGGTGTCCATGACTTCGTGTTGTAATAGCTAGACTGGTTAATCTGTATCACCACTTCGAAATCTATAATGTACTTCTATCGTTTACCTGAAATTGAATTTTTGTTTGAAAAATAACTAAAAAAGATAGGGAAAATGCTTATCATCTGCATGCACTATTATTATTTGGTGGCAAATCAAAAAGCCTTCGTGTGACTACTATGTATTGTTCAAGCAACGAGACGTATTGCTTTTTTTTACCACATTGCCTGAATGTAGACATGACATGTATAGAATTTCAACATATGATTGTGTGCTATTTTTTATTTTACCGTGAGTGGTCGCTCATTAGAATTCAAAACCTTCCGAGACGAAGAATAAATGGCAAGACTCAAAATACTTCATTAGTATCTGGCTTAGAGCATATCTAACAGATCTCTTAAAATTGCGACCCTTAAAACGCGAATGAAGGACTTTAAAACGAATTTGAGGGCTGGCGTGAGCTCCGCTTTTGCAGATCTGCAAAAGGAATTGCAAAACAGCATGTTCATTTATAAGGGTCCGTTTACGGGATCTGTTCGGTGGAAACACCCCCGCGAAACCGTAAATCTCAGTTTTTACATAATTCGATCAAATAACAAATACTCCCCAATACATGCAATAGTTTAAAAGATTTACATGAATGGTTTGCAATCACGGGTAATGTGCAACCCAGTTGAGACACTCTCCCATGCTCTCACCAAGCAAATGTCTTCGAGGTCGGGGTAGTACAATGTCCTCTTCCTTTGTTGAGTGGTTTGAGAGGCGTCGAACACCTCCTCCACATCAATGTTATCGTCATCATCATCCTCTACAACATCGGGTATGACACCGATACACCGTCAATGTCGAATGAGTAAAGTGGTGCAAGATCAATGTCCACTGACTTGTTATTCAACAAATGGACATACGAGGAGTGACCGGAGCTAATAAAAACGAATTTGCACGATTTCACGTAATTGGCATTCATAATTTTGATGCACATGAACAAAAAAGAGGAATTTTGTATACGTATCGAGTGCAAGAGCGACAGGGGCGATGGTGGGGACAGTCTTTGGCGGCTTCCGCAACGTTGCTGACCACCCTCTTCGTCAGAGCCTTCTCCATGGGGCGCGAGGTCACTGCACCACTGGCGGCGGCGTAGGTCCTGCAGCGGCGCCTGCAGTGGTGACAAGGTGATTCCCTTGCCGCTTCCGCTTCATAGCTGTGGGGACGCGAACAGGGGCGGCGGCGGCGTGAGATGCATGAGCGCTGGGGGCGGTTGATTGGGGTGTGGCGGCTTCCCCCACGGCTGACAGCAGGGTCCACGGAGACCCGCGGGCGGGGAAGCGACCGCAGGCGGCGCCAGATCGGTGGGTGGCGGCAACACGGGCGCGGAAGGAGAAGAGCGGGAGCTAAAAAAAATTAGTCCTGCCAAGTGCACAAGTGGAATACAGGCCAGCACCGGTTTGGCCGCAAAACCCTTGTATGTGCAGGTTGCGCCGCAAATTATAAGAGCCCCATTAAAATATTTAAGGGTCGTCGCTGTTTTCATTTTTTCGCCCGCAACCTTTAGCCAACGGTTATTTTAAGGTTTCTGCGATTTTGAGGGATCTCTTAGAGTTACTCTTAATGCACCAGGTCGCCATATAGAACCTTAAAATTACTTGAAGTGTATAACACCGTAGCAACGCACGGGCATTCAACTAGTATTTGTAATCTCCGGAGATACCTTGTATCATGGTGTGAAGGTGACTAGTGTGCGCATCATGTGTATCTTTTTGGTTAATGTCTCTATGAATTGTTGGTGTTTGTTGGAACCATCTAGTGCGTTCACGGTGATAGTGTGGGACAATCTAGTTTGGGTACATACGGACTTTGAGGAGTGCTTCGTAGCCCTACGCATGATTAGTGTTCGTTTTCTATTGGAGAATTGTTTAGAGTTGCATATTGATGATAGTATCTATTGGTTCAATTATGTTATATTTGTTGGGAGTGTGTCCACTAGTGAAAGTATAATCCCTAGGCCTTGTTTCCAAGCTTTGCACACCGTTTCCTTTCAGTTTTGTTACATGTTTGCTTGCAGCGATACTTATTTCAGATTACGTTTACTACTCATAATCATCACTACTACTTATATTTCACTATCTCTTCGCCGAACTAGTGCACCTATACATCTGACAAGTGTATTGGGTGTGTTGGGGACACAAGAGACTTTCTGTATCGTAATTGCAGGGTTGCTTGAGAGGGATAGCTTTGACCTCCTCCTCCCTGAGTTCGATAAACCTTGGGTGATCCACTTAAGGGAAACTTGCTGCTGCTCTACAAACCTCTGCACTTGGAGGCCCAACACTGTCTACAAGAACAGACGCGTGCGTAGACATCACTCCCCCCTTTTGCGATGTAGCTCCCGCCGACAGGGTATGCCCCGCCGTGCCATTGTTCCTTCCCCCACTGGGGGTTATTTAATGAAATTTCCTTGTTAGTTGTCCCTTTCCTCCGCTCCTTGACGCTTCTCATCGTCCTGGTCATCCACACGCTCGAGAGCCCTGGCGAGTTTTTCACGCATGCGGGAGGCCTCCCTGCGCCTCAGAGCTCATGACGGGGTCGGCACTGGCGACAACGATCGACGATTCCTGAGACAAGTAGTTGAAAAAGAGTCAGAAAAACAAGAAAAAACCCCAAATCCCTGAAACGAAAAACAAATCGATAAAACAAATGAGAAAAGAAAGGCGAATAAGATGCCCCTGTGATCGGCACAGGGACCTTCCTCGTCGTGAGGGAGCGCGGCACTATCTGTGCCAGCAACTAAGAGCAAATTGCCGCACATGGCGATTCACGGGGCCTTCCTCGTCGTGAGGGAAGCTGGACTCTCACGGACGCGAAAGCGTCGACGCTTAAGAGAGCCCAGAGGACGTCGACACCGCGTTGAGGGTTGCTCACGAGGCGAAGGGCCTGGCGCGGACCTCCGGATCTGTGTCTCCTTCGCAAGATGATCAGAGCAGCCTTGGTCTTCAGTAATCCTGCCATGTTTGGCCTTCCTCGAGCAAGGGAAATCTTGATTCCTGCGGATGCTGAGTGCATCGACGCGTCCGTGCGCCCTCGTGAGGGTTGCTCATGAGGCGCTGGTCCTTAGCGGGTGCCTTGGGCACACCTCAGACTTTTTCTGAAGATTTCTTATTTTCTGGTGTACTTCGCAAGGAACTAAGCACCACGGGCACATGGAGGTGATCGATAATGGGGCCGTCGCCCCTGATCAGAGCTCAGTCCCTTCGGGTTTTTCAGGCTTGCTGTTTTCCGGGCGAAGGCCCCAGCATAGACACCGAGCCTAGCCCCTTCCGCGTGGAGTACAACAGAAAATAAATGGACTTCATGCCATTTCAATATCATGCCAAAGTAGAGGCGCTATTATGCGCTTTAACTTAATCTCAGTGCTGAAGAGTAGTTTAAGTCAATACAAAATGCCGTGATAATGGTCTTATCTCCTCGTGAGGAACCTAAGGGTAGAACTTTCGCAGATGAGCTATGTTCCACGGGTTCCCCACCGGCATGCCTTCTGCGGTTTCCAGCCGCGCCGAGCCCGGCCTGGCGATGTGTGTCACCTTGAAGGGGCCTTCCCACATTGGTGACAGCTTGTGCAGGCCCTCGCAAGAGAGTATCCTCCTCAGCACCAGATCGCCGACCTCCAGAGTTCTTGCCCGAACATGGCGGCTATGGTAGCAGCGTAGTCCCTGCTGGTACCTCACAGCGCGAAGCGCCGCTTGGCACCGAGCTTCTTCAAGCTGGAGGAGGCGATCCTTGATGAGGTCCTCTTGATGTATCTCGTTGAAGGCGAGCACTCTTGGCGACCCGAACTTGGCGTCGGTGGGAAGGACAGCCTCCGCCCCGTAGACCAAGAAGGAAGGAGTCTCCCCGGTGGGCTTGGTGGCGGTGGTTCAAATGGACCACAAGATGGATTGGAGGTTATCTAACCATTTTTTGCCGCAGGCTTCGAGCTTGGCGTTGAAGCTTCTCGTCTTGAGTCCTTTGAGGACTTCGGCGTTGGCACGCTCGGCCTGGCCATTGCTCCTGGGATAGGCGACTGAGGCGAAGCAGATCTTGATGCCGGCCAATGCACAGTACTCCGAGAACAGCCCGCTGGTGAACTGGTTGCCGTTGTCGGTGATTATGCGGTTAGGCACACCAAAATGGCAGACCAGGCCACGGATGAACTTGATTGCGGACCCGGCCGGTATGGTGCACACCGGCTCCACCTCCACCCACTTGGGAAACTTTTCGATGGCGACATAGAGGTAGCGGTAGCCCTCTTGCACTCGAGGGAATGGACCGAGAATGTCCAGCCCCAAACAGCAAAGGGCCAAGTGAGTGGGATGGTTTGTAACTCCTGCGTCGGCTGATGAATCTGCTTGGCATGGAATTGGCATGCCTCACACCTCTTGACCATCTCTGCCGTGTCCCAGAGCGCCGAAGGCTAGTTGTCGGGTAGCCAAGGATGGCATTGTATGGCAGCGCGATGTAGGCGATGTCGAAGTCAAGGCTTTATGTCCTGTAGTTGTCCCTAGTGCCAAAAGTGACAGGCAGGCGCACCTGCCCGATAGGCATTGTAGAACCCTCAGTCACCCCAAAGAATGGCCGGGTTGGCATGAGCCGATGGTACGGCACCTACATCTTCTCAAAGACCTCGACGGAGATGATGTTAAGGCCCGCCCCTCCATCGATGAGAGTGTGGTTGACGGCGATGTTATTGATCGTAGGCGTGCACAAGAGGGGAATTGTGCCCACAGCCTTAGTGGAGATTGGATGGTCCTCCTCATCGAAGCCGATCTTGCTGGTAGACCACTTCAACCTGTGACTGTTGACGCTGGGTTGTGCTGCCGCGATCTCTCGCGACAGCTGCTTGAAGTGACGATTAGACAAAGGAGCTTGGGCTCCACCTAGGAGGCAAGCGGTGAAGCCTCGCGGCTCTTGATAGCCCCCTAGTTCTCTTCCCGATGATTGTTCGCTGATGGAGGTAGCGGTAGTGGCTCGGGATCTGCACGTGACAGACCATTGCGATGGTGACCCTTGTCCCGGTTGTTGTGGCGGCGATCGCCCCGGGATCCACCCTTGCCGTAGCTGTGGCTACTCCCACGGTGCTTGGTGACTCCATTCTCTTCGTGAAATTTTCGAACTACCCAACAATCATCAGTATTGTGGGTGTCCTTCTTGTGGAGGATGCAGTAGCAACGGCGTCGACCCTTATCACGCTTGGAGTGGTCCCTGCGGCACTGTTTATGATCAGGCTCCACCGCGAGGGCAGCAGCCTCCTTACGCTTAGGGTCCTTGGACTTAGGCTTTGGGGGAAGCGCCTCAAGCAGGTTGTGCATGAAGAGCCTCCCCTCCTTGGCCTTGGTGCATCTGTCGGCGATCTCGAAGAGCCTAACGACGGAAGTCAGCTCATCATTCACGGACAGCTTCTCCCTCATCTTGATGTCGGTGACGCCCGTGGAGAACGCGGAGATAACCTCCTCATTGGAGATCCTGGGAATCTTGTTCCTCATCTAGCTGAAGCGCTGGATGTACTGATGACACATTTTGCCCTTGTACTGACGCACCGCCTTGAGATCATTCTTGGTGGCGGGGCGCTCGTATGTCGGCATGAAGTTGGCGACGAACTGACGGCACAAGTCCTTCCACAAAGTCATGGATTCGTGCGGAAGATTCATGAGCCAAGTCCGTGGAGCGTCTTTGAGGGCCATTGGAAACCAATTAGCCATCGCACGCTGGTCTCCACGCACGGCCTAAATGGCGATGACGTAGAGCTGGAGAAATTTGACGGGGTTGGAGGTGCCGTCATAACGCGCGCCGATATCCGGCTTGAACTTGTCAGGCCTGACCACATAGCGCTGCTGGCGAGTAAGAGCAAGACACCCGGGGTTGTAGACAGGGTCCCCGGTGACCTTGACGTTCTTGCCAGCCTCGCCGATGTCGTCGATGGCGCGGTCATGATTTGCACGGCGTCGCTCAAGGGAGACGCGTGCGTCTTCCAGAGCGCGTTGGACGATTTGGCAGCTGGGCTCCCCGCGCGGCGAAGATGTGGCGCGGGAAACCACCTTCTTGGCCTGAGCGGCCATCCCATTTCCGGCACCCGGGGCTAATGCTTTTAAAGCACTTTCACCTAAATCCATTGCTGCCTTTGGTAGAGCCTTCGTGGAGGGTGATTTGAATGATCTTGATGAATTTGATTCTCCCATACACGCCTCACGAGGATGTTTATTTCCTATTGATAAAAGACCTGATGCACCAATAGTCTACATAAAAGATCCTGCTTATAAATTTTCTGTTAATCCTAAGATTATTGAATTGGTTGAGAAAAATAAATTCTATGGGAAAAATGAAGAGTGTCCTGGTGATCACATGATCCATGTGCACATTATAGCTAATCTGTATGGGAATAATGATGTGCTAAAACAATATTACTTTGTGAAGTTGTTTCCTTTTTCTTTGGGAGGAGATGCTAGAAACTGGTACAATGCTTTGCCTCCTAAATCCATTATTATTAAAGATTCATGTGTTCGGTTGTTTGATGGTAAGTATTTTCCTCATAGTAAAATACATGCTATGAAAATTGATATATGAAAATTTGCTCAAGGGAAGAAAGAGACAATACCTCAAGCTTGGGGGACGTTTAGTAAAATTACTAGAAACTATCATGTGCATGGTCTGAAAGATAATGAATTTCTTGATAATTTTATAATGGACTAACCGATGCATCTAGGTCCTATATATATATAGTATTGCAGGTAATATTTTTAGGAACATGACAATTAAAGAAGCTAAGGAATTATTGGATATGATGGCTAAGAATTATGATAATTAAACTCTGAAAGAAGGAGATGATACTAGAATTGTTCATAAATAGAGAGGAGTTCTTACTTTATCTAATGAAGTCATGAAGGAAGTTTTAATAGCTATTGAGGAAAAGGAATTAAATCTATCGATTTATTGAAACTTTCTGAGAGAGGTATTAAACTTCCTATTGATAAACCTTGTTTCCCTATTTAAGTGCATGCTATTTCTCCTACTGAGGTAAAGGAAAAGGTAATTCCACCTGTTGAAGTCTCATCCACTGGCTATTCTACTGAAATTGTTTGTCATCAAAATGCTTATATTTCTAATATTAAAGCACAATTAGAGGAAAATGCTCGTAAGATAAATTATCTTCATAAAATTTTGAGCTGTAATGTTGATTCTATTAAAGCAATTACTATGCATTGTGTTATGATAAACAACCAAGTGGAACAAATGATTTCCTTCAAAATAAATTATATTAACAGCTTATCTCTAAAGAGAAATAGGTTTGTGGAGTGAATACAAGGGGAGGTTCAGCCACTCAGGATCCAGATTTTCCTGAAGGACATCCCAAAAGAAAAGAGCAAGATGCTCTCAAAGCTAATAAATCTTCTGCAAGAAAATATCCCAATGGCAATAAATTTAAAGAACATGATCAAGATCAAGAACAGGATACCTCTATTTCTGATGCTGAGACTGAAGATGGAAATAATAATGAGGAAGAATCATCCCAGGTTAATAAAGAACCACAAGACAATGAGCATAATGCAGGAAATGAATCTGAAGCAAGAGATGATCCTCAACCTTCTAAGAAGAAGAATGAAAGGAAGAAATATCCACCAAAAGATGTAAAAAAGAGATCCTTGGGTGCAAAGACACATACCATATATCCTCAAGAGGTAATTAAAAGTCAACATAATGCTATATTTGAGAGGTTTATTGAATTTCTTAAGACTTTATGCTTGCAAATTCCTTTGGTTGATGCACCTAAAATGCCTCCTTATTCTAAGTATATGAAAGACATTGTAACAAATAAAAGAAAGATTCCTAGTGAAGCTATTACTACTATGCTTGCTGATTATTCCTTTGAAGGAAAAATGCCTGAAAAGAGAGGAGATCCAGGAATTCCTACTATACCATGCACCATTAATAATAATTATGTTAAATATACTTTATGTGATTTGAGTGCTGGAGTGAGTGTGATGACTTTCTATTTGTATAAGAAACGTAATTTGGAAAAACTGGTGCCAACTGAAGTTTCTTTACAAATGGCTGATAAATCTACAGCTATTCCTATTGGCATATGTGAAAATGTTCCTGTTATGGCTGCTAATGTGAAAAACCCTACTGACTTTGTTATATTGGAAATGCCTAAATATGAGAATATTCTATTATTCTTGGTAGACATTTTCTTAATACTGCAGGGGCTATTATTGATAGCACTAAGAGCAAAGTGACATTTAAGGTGGAAGGAAATGAGCATACTATTTATCTTCCAAAAAGTATACTCAAGAACCTCCAATGACAAGTAAATCTTTTCAAAGTGCAAACTCTTATGGTGAGTACCATTTCAATACCAATACCACCTCCGCCACCAAAATAAGAATTTTTTTAATGATTGGTTCCATGCCAATCAAATATGAGGTAACTTGATGTTTTCTCTATTTTAAAATAAGTGATGAATCATTATTTTTATCTTTATCCTAGTATTGATGAGACTTGATCAACCTCATTGGTAACTTCATAGAGATGAGGATATGAGCTTTTTCATGAGGAATTGAAGGAGTAAGGTATGAAGCCTAGCTATATGGCTATAAAGAAAGCGCATTATGGGAGGCAACCTTGTAGTATTTATTTTTTCAGTTTTGTTTTTGTAGCTCTTGAAAGAGAGTTATTTTCTTTGTGTCTTATTTTTGTGTCCTTGCTATAGAAAGAAAGTTTGTTTTAGTGTGTCTACTGTAGCATAAAATAAAGTGCCAAGTTTTACCCATCTTGAATGTTTTAAGATTGCAATACTTATGCGGAGTTTCTAAAATCTGCGCAACACTTTTTGGTGCACTAAATTCCTTATTTTTTTGTAAATCCTATGGACCTGTGCTATTTATCTAAATTGCAAATTTTCATCCTCTACCTGAATAAAAATATAGAAAAAAATTGTGACATGTTTAAGTGGGCCAAAAAATTCGCCAAAATGCAGCTGTTTTTATTAGCAGTGTCTTTTCTTGTTTTGAGCATTTGTTTGAGTCCCAAGATAATTCTTTTTGAGGCTTTTGATATTTAGTGAATGTTGGCAACTTAATACACTCTCTGGTCACCTTACACCAAATTTATTTCGGGTTTTTTCTGTAGCACATATATTATCTTTATGCCCTCTAATGTCATCCATTCTAGAAAAGAGATGGGAAATAATTTTCTGGTGAAGTTTTTTCACAGTGAAGAAATAATCATCAAGCAAGGAGTCATCTAAGTAATGTACATCACCATAAGCTTAGGAGATCCCCATGGAACCCCGCCCCCTGGACCTATCAACTTCTTGGTTTGCATACTATTCCAACCTTGTTTTTCAAGCACCATTTTATTTTTGCATAAACTTGGAGCATCTGTGTCTAGTTTTTAGTGTGCATCTTTTGTTTTGAATAAATGGGCCAGCACCTATAGGCATGATTAGTATTTATGAGAAATCTACTAGAGAAAAATAAAAGTTAAGTTTGGAAGGAAAGGGAGATAGCTATGCAAGTTATTCTTATGTTCTATGCTTCATGTGCTTTGATTGAATAGTAGTTTGCTAGCGCCATATTTAGTGCTATTTATTCTTTGTGCATTGATGGTTAACTTTGAGTTACTTAGTTAATTAATAGATGTGTAGCATTATGGACATTATGCATGCTTCTGACATTATACATTTCCAATGGCCAAGAAAAGAAAAAAAGAAAGAAAAACACAAGCAAAGACTTGTATATCCAAATACCTTGAGCCATACTTCTCCACAAAATCTCCACTATACCTACCTATATAGCAAAAATTATATTCCAAGTATAGTATATGTTCCATGTCTTTGCATTCAAAACCATACATATTTTCATTGTGCAATTCAAAGCTCATGGGAAAGTAGCAGTCTACGGTGGAGTTCATTTATGTAAGTTGCATGTTTGACATTTTATTAGTTGGGGTTAAGTTAAACCATGTTATTATGGAACAAGACTTTCAACGTTCATTAAGTTGTTATCATACACCTTGGGCTATGCATATCTTTTCAGTGTGAAATGAGTAGTGGTTATCATGTTAAAGATTCGAGTGTGCATATTTGTTTGAGAAGAGCATTGGGACGCTAACCGAAACCATGCCTAATCATGGTAGAAGTTTTAGCATGGACTTCCTCATTAGCTTAAAGAAGTTTAATTTACTACTCAGTTGGTACTCTAAGAGGAGTTCGTTTGTCTGTTGTCTTGTCGTCCTAGTATGTATTGCCTTTGCAAAAAGATGAAAATCCAAAAGGCACTATGTACATGTGGCATGGAGGTACCCCTTTGTGAGCACTTGGTTGAAACTGTATGCACATGATGAAAATCTATGGTAATTCTAAAGTTGAGTAGTGCCTGGTGGAAGGTACTATTAACAACGGAGTATGAGACTTACAACTAGTAAAGTGTTGATCATGTGAATGTTTAATGTCCATAGTACTGTCATTTGTTTAGGCACTTTGTTATTGATTGTTGGACATCATTGAGTTGAATTAGAAGTACCACTTGTTATTTTCATAGAAGCAATAAACTCCAAAGTTCTAGTTGATTTTATCACCTTCATACTCGAGGACGAGCATGGGTTAAGCTTGGGGGAGTTGATGCATGAAAAATTCATGCATGAACTTTGTTGTTTATTGATGCATATTACAACATATTTAGATGTAATGAGATGTTATAACCATGATTTTCATTGAATTCGGGGATTTTCCTATTAATCCCCTATTTTTTGGATTTAACTCTCTTTGGCAGAAAACGCTTTTTTAGCGTTTTGACTTTCTAGGAGCTACGGGACTCAGAAAAGGGCAAGGTCAGGGAGCACAGCTTGGAAATTTCAAGAAAAACATTTTGAGATGAAGTGGGCCACCAAGGGACCAGTGGCTGCAAAAGAGACCAGGTGGCACGGTCAGCCCAGTAAACCATGCCACCTAGGTCCGTTTGGGCCTCGGTGGCTGGCTCCGCCTCTCCTTCAACACACGCCCCTACATATGTGAAACATCCTATTCCCAGAAGGGCGGAATTTACGAGGTGTATAGAGTGTCTCCACCATCGTGATCTTTGTTTTCGGGGGCTGCGAGATCCTGCTCTCCACTCTAGAGAGGGGGATTTTGAGGGCTTCTTCACCGTCATCGTCACCAACACCATCTCCATCCACCACATGTGCTTGTTCTCCATCACCATGTGTGAGAAATCCTCTGTAGGCATGTGAGATCCATGGGGATTGGATGAGATTGATCATGTAATTATCCATAGAAGTCAAGATTTGAGGGGTTTATCTTGTAGACATTCCCGTATGAGTATTTGTGCACTATTGCTATGTTTAATGCTTGTTACTAGGGCCCGATTGACATGATTTCAGTACTAAAATTTTATTACTTCATCATATATATGAGTTTGGTGCATATCTGTAAAGTGTATTACTTGCTTTTCTGTTGATCCGGCGACCCCTGAGGTGATAGCCGGGGATATCAATGGGTGACATGTGTAGTTTGAGGATATTGTGTGTTCATGGAGTGTTAATGCATTATTCCAGACTATCTGTAATGATAGACCTTAATTATCTGTAGACGCTTGATGGCTTCCGGTGAATCCGGACAGATAGGACAATAGATGTATGCTAATTTTCCTTATTGGTATGCGTACTTATATTTGGGACACACACCTACATTGATACACGGAAAGGGAATTAGAGATGAACTTGAGTAAATTATGATATATCATCAATCTTATCCATGCAAAGCTTCGCTAGTGATCTCATGCCTACGCTTTTAATCTCTGAGTTACAAGTTTCCCTTTTCGGTGAAAACTGGAAATCTGTTGTTACTATTTGCTGCTGAAATTACTGCTTTGTTTGAACTGCTATAATCACCATTTGTTCCTGAGAATATTGATATACAGGTGTGGTTGAGAGTGACATATCTATTGCTGAAGTCTTGCTAATATTCTTGCTTGCTCTCCTTGAGTTGAACTATAAATTTGGGTAATACTTCCCATCAAAGATTTCAGTGATCCCCTATACTTGTGGGTATCAGTAGGCCGCCAGTGTCGTTGTCATCTGCCGCCGCCAATAGGCCCCGGTGAGCTCTTCCCGGGGCCAAATTTTGGCCAAAATAGGATGCGGCGGTGTAGATCTCCCCCGAGTAGGCATAGTTAGCTATAAATTGGGTGTAATTTTGCAAGAACTTATATAAATTTGTCCGAACTTGTATGCACTTGTGTGCTGACAATGACATTCCTTGCAAATTTCTCTCGCGAAGATTTTTTGAAAGTTTGCAGTTTCATTTTATGGGCACTGATCTGTGTCGTGCCTCTTGTAGCCTGTAAAACCGAGTACGGTGGCATGTACTCGGATTTATGGGTCAACATTTTAAGGGTCCAATAGAGATGCTCTTATAGCAAAGCTGTGCTTTATGTTGGGCCATTGGTTTCTGTTCTATTCTCGTGTGTGCTTTCCCATGGTAGTGCTCACCTGATTGCGGGCCAATGGTCAAAATATTTTGCTGTAGACAAACGTTCCCTTTGCACATGGAAGGGTCTTGTTGTGTGCAACGGGAGGCCTTAATAGGCCCCCAGATATGTACTAGTGAATATAGAGTATACATATCTAGAGATGGGGCATCATCCAACTAGCAATCCGGATGAAATTCACTAACCTGTAATGGTATAAAATGCAAATTTGTAATTTGCAATCACTAAGCAGCACAGATGCAGAGGGAAGACTCGAGAACAACAACAATTGCCAGTCGAGAAGATATATGGCGAGGGAAAAGAGGTCTTCACGGCATGGCAAGGATGGGGTGGTTCTGGCCGACCGGACCCTGGATTGAAGACAAAGAGCTCTAGCCGTTGCCCCTTTGTATTGCTTCAAAATATAGTGCCCCTCCCTTATATTGCCGGCCAATTACTTGCGGTTTTCTCGCCATCCTTCCGCAATTTTCTGCCAGCTTCCGTCATTGGTTTCAACCGCACGAGTCCATCACCGGTTGCCTGCCTCGCGCATGCCTCCTCGCCGCTTTACTCCACAACATGGTGCGTAATTTCTCCGCCTAAGCATAGGCTGGCCTAGCAGACTGCTTAGGCCCAAGGCTATGGGGCATCGCCCAACTGTTCAGCGCGTGAGGCAGACGCCTAGAGCGTGATTGGTTGCACGCACCCCTTTTTTTTGGCTCCTGGGGTGCATGCCCTGGGGGGCTAGGATCGCATCCAATGGGCCAAAACCAGCTTGGGCATTTTGTTTGGTTGCCCACAAGGGATTTTGCTGCATATGTGTACCAACTTTGGCCCATTTGTTTGGATGACTGCAAACTTAATTTGTAGCACAGCAGATGCAATGTCAAGCTGTTTGGTTAACCATCTTAGTGTTCTAATAGTTACCCATTTCAAACTTTGGTGAGATTACCACAACATGCGATCATACAGCACCTACTTGAAGAATAAGAGCCTCGTGATCACCACCAGCAGTAAAACAATGATGAAATATCTAAACCTATGTCCGCCATGGTGAGGCATTACTTCAACAGCCATTGCTTGGAAAGGCATGGCTTGCATAGGTATACCTTGAACAGGCAGGGCTTGAAGAGCCATTCCTTGAGCAGGGAGTGCTTGAACAGCCATACCTTGATAAGCCCTAACCTCATCAGCTAGGAATTGATTGAACTCCTCCTCTGCCTCCTCCAGAGTCTGGTACCCTCTGTATCTGTTGTTCGAGAAACCATTGGCCTATGCCTGGCAGATCCTCCATGAACTGTACACTCTGGGCTGCCTCCCCCTGAACACGACGTACCACTAACAAAGAAACATGAGGGGTAAGTACATGATGAGGTAAAAAAATTGACAACAAGATCATCCAAGCAAGTGAACAATTGCACAAATTCATCAACTAAGGGGAGCATGCATTGGAGTTACCAAAAGGGGATCATAAGTTCTTCCTAGCACTAAGATGTTAACCTAGCTAGCACCACAGCAAAATTGGGTGTCATCCTACCAATGCATAGTCTTCATCACATGAGGGGTTTAGTATGTACCAACTCATCTTATTTACAGGCCATAAGAAGTTTTTAAGCCCTAGCTACCACCAAAACATACATCGCAAGAATATCATCAACAGCAAGAAAGCATGCCTCCCCGGCCAATGCCCTAGGACACCCACTACAGATTGTAGTAGTGCTTGGACAGGTAGTTCTGAGCTAGAGGGCCTTGTGGGCGTCTGCCATGGCAAAAAAGTTGGTGCCTTGGGCCTTGTGGTCGACAAGGTGGCTTAGAGCCGCCATCAGAGCCTCCTGAGAGTACTCAATGACATTCATGACGGCGCTGTAGAGGTCTGGGTGGATGTCGGTAGGCTTGTTGTCCCTGATCGCTTGAGAAACATCCTTGACGGCTTTAGTCATGCTACTGAAAGCATGCAGCTCATCATCAGCCAGACCACCCCTCTTCCTCTTGCCTCCTGCTGCTGGTGAGGGAGAAGGCTTGTCCGGGCCATCAATGATGATGGTCTCGGACTCCTACAAGTCTGTCCAATACTCAGCAGGAGGTGAAGGTGCACCCAGTGGCTCATTGGAGCCCATGGCGTACATGCCGGTGGCGATA
Source organism: Dactylis glomerata (assembly GCA_007115705.1). NCBI lineage: Eukaryota > Viridiplantae > Streptophyta > Magnoliopsida > Poales > Poaceae > Dactylis > Dactylis glomerata. The sequence goes on along the minus strand of QXEO01002108.1, from coordinate 22,708 downwards.
CCACCAACAAAGATGGTGTGCATCTCATGGTAGTTCACTGTGGGCTTGTTGAGGAACTCGGCGTCTTTGGGGTGATCCTAAATAGGGATGGCAATGAAGACTATTACATGTAGGCTTGAATGATCAAAGGGTAGTGCAATGTAATAGAGGTGCTAACCGTGACATGCCACTGGTAGTGGTCGGCCTCTAGCATGATGGTGCAGCTATCCTCACCCAATTGAGCGCTGCTCAGATCTCTCAGCTTGCTAATATGGATCCACCTTGTCATCTACTTCCTCAGGTGGTTGTAGACATGAGTAGAAGTCACCTCTGCTCCACAATGCTCGAAGAGCGCCTTGCAAACAGCAACGAGATGGACCTCTTTGAAGCCCTTGTCAGTACAAACGCCGGTCTTGATGAGCTCACACATCTTCTGGAGGATAAAGAAGGACTAGAAAGGCAGCCACTTCATGGTGCCCTTCATGTTTGCAGCGTGCGCTTTGCGAGCTACGGTAGCACCAATCAGGTCCTTCTCCTTCCTTGCGTTAACAATGTTCACGGCAACCTTTGATGCCACGCTTTGGACAAGGCTGTGCACTATGCTCTGGGACAATTGTAACACCGCAACTACCCCGTGGCCAGGCCTGTTACCCCTGGCAACTCTCTAGGATCTCTAGACTATACCCACATATCAACACTAGTCTTTCCTATGCACTTTATCCTCACTCGTGCGCACCCGGAATCAAATTCCCGGTCGGTAACCCATCCTCAAATTGCTCCAGGACAAGCACGCTTAACCTGGAGTTCATTTCAGATGAGCTTTCGGAAAAGAAGGTATGCCTTGTTGATATGAGTTCCTATCAATCCTATTAAGCCCTTGGCCAGGATGTCACACAGTCACCCCCTTAGAAGACCGACGTCCTCGTCAGTCAACCCCAGTCTAGGAACTTCCCTCTTGGACACGTCTGTGTGTCCAATGCCAGTACATGTGCCACGATGGACCTCATACCCGCGCCCCTGACCTGCACACGCCCGTGTTACCGCAAGGGTCGGCTCTGATACCAAATGTAACACCTCGGCCACCCCGTGGCCGGGCCTGTTACCCTGGCAGCTCTCTAGGATCTATAGACTGTCCCCACAGATCAACACTAGTCTTTCATGCGCACTTTGTCCTCACTCGTGCGCACCCGGGATCAATTTCCTGGTCGGTCACTGCTACTCGTGTGATGACGATGCCAGAAAAGAGCTGGTGGCGTGTAGTTGGCGTGGGAGCAGTAAGTCCTTGTGCGTGGTGAATGACCAGCCCGTTGGGAACCCCAAGAGGAAGGTATGATGAGTGTAGCAGCAAGTTTTCCCTCAGTTTAGAAACCAAGGTTTATCGAACAGGAGAAGAGAGACAATGACGACTGAAGGTGTTTGTGGAACCTGCACACACACAAACAAATACTTTGTTCCCAACTTGCGATGAGGTTGTCAATCTCACCGGTTTGCTTGAAATAAAGGTTATGAGTGTATCGAGTGGAAAACAATATAGTATGCGAGTAAAATAAACAGTACAAGAAAAGTAAACAGGTGATTGCAATATGATGGAAATTGGACCGGGGTCCACAGTTCACTAGTGGTGTCTCTCCATAGATAAAATAGCACATGCTAGGTAAACAAATTACAGTTGGGCAATTGATAGAATAAAGATAACGTGATATGCCAAGAAGATCACTATGAGATTTACTCTGGGCATTACAACAAAATACATAGACCGCCATCCAACTGCATCTATGACTAATAATCCACCCCCGGGGATATCAATCTGAACACCCCAAAAGTATTAAGTTACGAACAACGGATAATTGCATTAAGCAAAGTGTGTAATGTAAACAAAGCATATGCCCTTGAGCATATGAATGTTGTTTTCTCCCTAGTAGCAACAGCACATCTACCACCTTAGAGGTTTCTGTCACTCCCCCAGGTGAAATAGAGACATGAACCCACTATCGAGCATAAATACCCCCTCTTGGAGTCACTAGCAACTACTCGGCCAAGATAGCTACTAACAACGGAGAGCATGCAAGATCATAAACAACATAGAGATAACAAAAGATATAATTCAGTACAACAACTTAATCATAAACACCAATATTCATCGGATCCCAACAAACCAAACATGTAGAATTACATAACGGTGATCTCAATCATGTATGGCAGCTCATGAGATCTAAACATGAAGCACATGGTGGAGAAGACAACCATCTAGCTACTGCTATGGACCCATAGTCCAAGGTAGACTACTCACTCATCGCTCCGGAGGCAAGCATGGCGATGAAGAAGACCTCCGGTGGAGATTCCCCTCTTCGGCAGGGTGCTGGGAAGAGCTTCTGGACCCTCCCGATCTTCGGGTCGACGGCGGCGGCGGATCGCGATGTGTTCTGGAAAACTGATCGGGCCCTTAGGTTTTTCTCGTCGGGGGGGGGGGGTACTTATAGGCGAAGGGGCGTCGTCAGAGGTGGAGCCAGGCTCCCTCACACATGGGTGGCGCGGCCAGGGGCCTGGCCACGCCAGCCCTATGTGTGGGGCCCTGGTGGCCCCTCTCCGTCTCTCCTTCGGATGTATGGAAGCTTCCGGGTAAAATAAGACTTCAGGAACTTGTTTCGTCCAATTCCGAGAATATTTCCTGTGTATCACTTCTGAAACACAAAAACAGCAGAAAACAGGAAACTGGCACTGTGGCACTTCGTTAATAGGTTAGTTCCGGAAAATGCATAAAAGTACCACTAAGTGTAACGAAACAATAGGCAAATGGTGTAAAAACAAGCATGGAGCATCAAAAATTATAGATACGTTTGAGACGTATCAGTCACCCATCCTCAAATCGCTCCAGGCCAAGCATGCTTAACCTGGAGTTCTTTTCGGATGAGCTTTCGGAAAAGAAGGTATACCTTGTTGATATGAGTATCCTATCAATCCTATTAAGCCCTGGGCCAGGATGTCACAACAATGATCCAAGATGCGCAAACTGAGGCTTCTCGGAACACTGCCCAAGCTCCACGTCCACAACCTTCTCGGCCAGGGGAGGCTGCGAATTGGCGACAAACGAAGGGATCTGGGATTCCTCAAAGGGGACCAGTGGCTAAGGAACACTTGGCACAATGTGATAGGGTAAAGGTGCCCGATCTTTCGATGAGACGATAACTATCGATTATGGTGGAGGTCGACGTTGACGATCCGACTACAAACGTGCGAGACGTTGCGCCTTAGCAATCGATACACCAACTTCCGAGGCTATTGATCACGCCGGAGCTAGATCAACCTGATCACGAGGATCAATCCCTGCAAGCAATCGAAGAACAAGCAAGAATTATAGATGCAATCCAGATATTGCGAATATAGATGAAGGCTTTATTGAAGAGGTGGGATTTTGTCTGTGTGTAGTACAAAAGGTTGATCTGAAACTTGTGCCTATGGCGAAGAGTAGCTCGTGGCTAAGTCTTTTAACTAAACAAAATCCAAGTTCTAATGACGGCTAGGAGGAGGTATATATGAGGGAAAGGACAGGGATTTTCGTATAGCCCTAATGGGCCATCCGAAAATAACCCTAGATGGGCCGATTTCCACTCAAACAGCCTCCAGAAAATCCCTAAAATACCTATGACGAAAATACATGGGTTTACCCCACAAAATAAGGTGACGCAGCACCATATAAAGCCTTGGACGGATTTTATGCTTGAGTAACTTGTGAATTTCGTCCAAGCATCCTTGCAGCATTATGGTGGCTTCAAAGTTCTGAAATCTTCACTTGCAGCGTCATCCTGAATCCTCACACGATTGCTGCCATCATCTCCATGCACGATCATGCTCCAATGCTTGTCCCTCTCATCCATGCTAGGCCCATCATTCCTAAGTAACATAAACACATCTGATTTAGGCAGCATCATATTCTCATGAATATTAGAAATTGTTCCTAGAAACGAAAGTACCTGATAATTTAGTTGGCGTGCACGAGCTCTTGTGAGAGGTCCTTGGAATTGTGGAATGTGAGGAAGTGTGGCTGTAGGTGCAATGGTTGTATCAACCGTAGGGATGTCCTCATCACAATGAGTCCTACATTGCCGCACAATGTACAAGGTAGTGTAAAGTCAGTAGGCATATGAAGAAGAAGATCATGACTATAAGCCTACATCAACAAAAACTACGCATGCAGAGAACAAGAAGCTCTGGACATGCTCATGCCGGGTAATACTCATAGATCTAACATTGAACATCAACGAATCTAAGCTTACACATGCAAAAATCTTAGCTACAAGCCGACATCAGGGACAGATCTAAGCAAAACAAGTCACAGATCTAACCCTAACAACATGAATGTACTTGAGATGTCATGTGTTGGTACTTACATTCATGGTTGGAGGTGGACAAAGGTGTATCCTAGTCGATGAAGTGGTCGGAGTAGCCCACCCGCCGTTGCCACCATCGCTGCCCACACCGCCTACTTACCTTCCTTGCATACGGGAGAAGAGAGCATGAAGGGGGGGAATGGCGGTTTCAAACTCGGTGGTGAGAGGAGGGGTAGAAATAGAGGGGCGGTCACGGTGGGAGGTGACAAAATCCTCCCGCCCCCTTTTTCGCTTGCGCACGGGAGCTTGCACCATCTCCATGGTCGCAGCCGCTCCTGCAGGTGTTGACCACTTTTGGCTCACGGGGGCCAGAGACGAAGGTGGCTCTGGGAAAATGACCGATTCGGGCATATCCCCGGGTCCTGGGCGAAGGGTGCTTAACGCCTGTGCAAGCCACAACACGGTCTCGGCCGAGCAATCCAATCAACGCGGTTTCTACTCCCCAGGGGCTGATTTGCCTCTGTGCGGTGTCATGGGGATGACCACCTAGGTAGGCCAAAGGCAGAATGACATGGTGGCTGGCGTCCTAGGGATCAGAACAACCACCGGCCAGCGAGGCCGGCTTAGTGTAAAGGGGCCGGCTGTGCGGGCAGCCGGCCAGGGTTCTCTCCGCTGACGGCCCGAGCTGGCAGCGATAAAGCAGCACCTAACCAACACTTTATTAATGCCTGCAGGTACCAGACAAAAACGGCACAGACCGAAGACCACGGTGACGCCAGCCATGGTGTCGTTGCCACCTAGCGCCCTAGTAAAGCAACCTCCAACGGGAGGATCCGAGGGGAGGCTGGGCATATACTGTGGATACGCTGACTGGGGGGACAGAATTACTTTATAAAGCGACATGCATCGCGCAGGAGGAGCAGGAGAGGAGGGGGGCGCGCTAACATCATCGCCACTATGGCGCCGGCAGCCGGGCAGCCGGACCAAACTGTGTACTAGTCCCCTTCCTATATAAGGGGGCCTGTACCCTTAGAATAGGGGGATCGATCTAGTCTTCTTCTTCCTCTAGACAACACAGCTCAAGGAGCATTGTAGCCCCCGTGTGCTTGTAATAAAGAACAAGTAGGACGTAGGGGTTTTACCTCTAGCAAGGAGGGCCCTGAACCTAGGTACGTGCTCGTGTCATCACTACTCATCTCGAGCTGGACCCGTCGCTGTACTCCGACGAGCCCTCTCGATAATACCCCCTGCATGACTACTATCTGTAAAATACCACGACAGTTGGCGCCCACCATGGGGCAACGTGCGACAGCGACTGGAGTGAAGTTTTGGCCGGGATCTCCATCGACTCTTGGCGAGAAGGTGGCCTCAGGCCTTGTCCTGAGGTTCGGCACCATCGACTATGTCAATGACAACCTCGCTCTCTTCGAGGATGGCTTCGACGACAATGGCTCCTTCCTCGATGTCGGTGGTCACCACTTCTTTGTCGCCATCGTGAAGTCATTCCCGGAGGAGGTAACCGACGTCTCCAACCCTCTCAGTGACGCAGGCTCGAGCTGTAGTGAAAGCAGCAACCTTGGTGCCACAGTCGAGGTGTTGGCCTTGGGGATGAGGAAGGCGGTGACTTACCGCGCTCCGCGTGCCCACCGCTCGAACGCCCTCCTCCATAGGAGCACTCCGCTCCACCTCTAGAGCAGGACATCCTGGACACCGCCATCATGGATCCGGGCGCACCCCTCGACCTCACCGCGACCCCGTCAAGGCCACCGATGTCGGTGGGTTTTGTGTCGCAAGAACACGGGGTACCACGTGAAGGACCCAAAGGATTCAAACACAGGGGGCTGTACGCGTGAGATCTAGAGAGCGACGAAGCACGGCGACGGAAGACTTGACATGCCGGAGAGCACACCGCACGATAGAGGGCGACACCGAGCTTTACCCAGGTTCAGGGCCCTCGTGGTGAGGTAAAACCCCTACTTCCTGCCTTCTTGTATTGCACCGCGACACCTCGCGAGGCTTGCAAGGTCTTGGTTACAAAGCTCTAACTGGCCACAGGTAGATGAACCAACTTAGCCTAGCTATACCTTGAGAGTTGGGGATCCCTTCTAAGGGGTAGCCTCCCCTTGTTTTATAGCGCCGAGTTCCTCCTTCCCATCATCAACTTGGGGAAGCGGTTGCCACATTACGGCCAAGGAGCGGGACAGTTGTATGTCTTTGGTCTTTGATGGTCTTGGATAGAGCAGTGGCACGGTCCATGAGAGTGGGTGGAGGAAAGCTGACGTCCTCCTCTGGCGCCCTACACCGTCCACCCTATTTTTAGGGGGGTAAGCAAAAACCGCCGTTCAGCTTTATGGAGGCACGGCAAAGTTGGTCGCCCCCTTGTCGAGGTAGCATGGGCGGCACGCTTTCTTCTGGTCTTATCCTTTCACCAATGCAGGATTGCACCGAGCTGTCAAAGATCTGGTCCCTCTCCACACGAGGAGTCCTTCGCGATGAGATCTTCTGGTCCTTATTGTTTTATCATTGCTCTCTTCATGAGGCTCCTCCTCATGAGGGTCTTCCTTGTTGGGCTTCAATCTTCATCGCGCTCCTAGGCCGAAATTGGGGCGTTGAAGTGGCCCAGGAGCAGGTAGATCAGGATACCCCGATATCCAGTACACCAACAGTAGCCCTCGGGAGCCTGGCCCATAGACGCGCCCTCTTGAGAAAGCGAAGGGTCAGGGGCCCCCAGTAGTTACTCGGCCCTCCAACGGCACGCGTCAACGCATGCGGTCAGAGGACCATGTGAAGATGCAGAGGCCGCGAACACGTGGCGTGACATTGGCTGGCGATACAAAGCGATGAGCGACGCAGCGATGCCTAATGCGCCAAACCGCCATGATGGCGCGTCACTTCACTGTAGGAGCACTGCGCCGACACTCCGATTCCTGCACTGGGACTTGACGTTTTGACGCTGGCCGTCCTCTTTAAATGCCGTCTCCTCGACCCCCTCCGCACTCCACTTGCCCCCAGTACTAGTCCATCACCGAAGAGGAAATAGAGCTTCCCAGCACCATGGATCCTTCCTCCTCCTCCTCCTCCTCCTCCGCCGTCGCTGGATCCACCGCCATGGGAAAGAAACATCGGGGGCGCCCCCTGATACGTTGCAAACGTATCTATAATTTTTGATACTCCATGCTTCTTTTACACCAATTGCTTTATGTTTTGTTTACACTTCGTGGCATTTTTATGCATTTTCTTGAACTAACCTATTAACCAGTTGCCACAGTGCCAGTTCCTGTTTTCTGCTATTTTTCTATTCTAGATTTTTACCAAAGGAAATATTCTCGGAATTGGACGAAACAAAAGCCAAAGTTCCTATTTTTCTGACATGAAGACGGAGTCCAAAGGGGAGACGGAGACGAGCCAGGAGGCGGCCACACCATGCCATGGCGCAGGCCCACCTCTGGCTGCGCCTGGCTATGGTGTGGGCCCCTCAGGCGCCCACCGACATCGCCCTTCCGCTTATATATTGCCCCTTACGCGAAAACCCTAAGAGAGGAAGCCTCCATCCACGAAAATTTCCGTAGCGCCGCCGCCATCGAAGACAAGTTTTGGGGGATAGAAGTCTCTATTCCGGCACCCTGCCGGAATGGGGAATTGCCCCCGGAGCCATCTCCATCGACTCCACTGCCATCTTCATCGCCGTTGCTGACTCCCATGATGAGGAGGGATTAGTTCTCCCCTGAGGCTGAGGGCTCTACCGATAGCTATGTGGTTTATCTCTCTCTCCCATGGTGTGATCTTTATGTGATCATAAGCTTTGTAATCTAGTTGAATAAGTAGATGTTCCTCTTCGTCTATTATGCTACTCAAGTGCTTTTATTAATGTGATCTCCGGAGACACCTTGTCCCATAGTGTGAAGGTGACAGTGTGTGCACTGTGTGTGGCTCTTAGGCTAAAGATTACAGAAATACTTATCTTGAGTTATAATTTGAGTTGGATGTCTCTATGAAATTGTGGTATTTGTCTGGAACCATCTAGTGCGCTCAAGGTGATAGTGTCGGGTTATCTAGATGGGGAATGCGAACTTTAAGGAGTGCTTTTACAGCCCTACGCGGTGAATTGGTGTTCGTTATCCAACCGGAGAGTAGTTCAGGGTAGCATAGTGAAGAAAGATATTTATGTGTTCAATTATGATATCATTGTTGAGAGTGTCCACTAGTGAAAGTATGATCCCTAGGCCTTGTTTCTAAGCATTGAAACACCATTTACAACCAGTTCTGCTACATGTTTGCTTACTGCCATTTTTATTTCAGATTGCAATTACCACTTATAATCATCCATATTACTTGTATTTCACTATCTCTTTGCTGAACTAGTGCACCTATACATCTGACAAGTGTATTGGGTGTGTTGGGGACACAATAGACTTCTTGTATCTTAATTGCAGGGTTGCTTGAGAGGGATATCTTTGACCTCTACCTCCCTGAGTTTGATAAACCTTGGGTGATTCACTTAAGGGAAACTTGTTGCTATTCTGCAAACCTTTGCACTTGGAGGCCCAACACTGTCTACAAGAATAGAAGTGTGCATAGACATCAACCTTTTTTTGGCGCCGTTGCCGAGGAGGTAAGGTAAAAGGTACTCACATCCTCTGGCTACTAAGCTATCTTCTAGTACTGTTGCATGTGTGTGAGTGCTCGAAGTTATTTCCTTTATATTCTGCAATTATATCTTTTTGTTTCTTGTTTTTATTTTCACTAGTTAGGCTTAATGGAAACCAACAACAAAATTAGAGAGCTTTATAGTATTTATCTTGAGTTGGGACATGAAGTGTTTGAAGACAAAATTAAAAAACCTATGGAACTTTATTTGCATGCTAATAGCAATGTTATTAGTATGAATTCTTTGAACACCATTATTGCTAATGCTATGGAAATGTCTAAGCTTGGGGAACCTAGTTTTTATGAAAATGATCTTTTTAGTTCCCCAGCTTTAGAGGAGAAAATTTGCTATGATGATACTATACCTCCAATATATGATGATTACAATGATGAATATGATATTTTCAGTCCAGCTACTATTGAGGATAAAATTTATTATGATTACAATATGCCTCCTATATTTGATGACTATGGTGATGAGAATAATAATGATAGCTATTTTGTTGAATTTGCTCCCACTATGATTAATAAGAATGACTATGCTTATGTGGAGAGTAATAATTATTTTATGCATGTGGCTCATGATAAGAATGTTTTATGTGATAGTTATATTGTCAATTTTATTCTTGATGCTACTGAAAGTTATTATGAGAGAGGGAAACATGGTTTTATGCGTCTCAATAATATTAAGTTTCCCCTCTTTATGTTGAAAGTTTTGATGTTGCACTTGTTTTGCCTTCCTATGCTAGTAGCCTCTTGCTTCAATAATTTGTTTTCTTACAAAATTCATTTGCATAGGAAGTGGGTTAGACTTAAATGTGTTGGATATTTGCTTCTTGATGTATTCTTATATGTTCAATTTATACATATGAGAGCATCATAGAAATTATCATGCCTATCTTGATGGTTATAAAGAAAGAGCTTTTGCGAGTCAACCCATTATATTTTGGCTTTTAGTTTATTTTTGTTTATTTGAGTCTTGGAAGTTGTTACCTCTGTAACAACATCTCCTTATTATTTTTATTTCATTTTTATGCCAAGAATAGCCTCTAATAGGAAGAAGTGAAGATTTGGGGAATTTGTTGTCTAGAAACAGATTTTTGTGCTTCACTGTAAAAAATCGTTATAAATCTCAGAATAGTATTTTGATCAGAAATTTTTTTTGCGCATGCCCCAGGTTATTATCCAACTTTTGTTATTTTGCACTATTCGATTTGAGCAACAAAAGATTTTCGAAAAAATCGATCTTTACCTACTGTTCTGTTTTGACAGATTTCTGCCACTATTTGCATTTGCCTCTTAATCTCTTTCTTTTTGAGTTATTTTGATCGGAAGAACTTTTAAAAGAAGTTGTTACAGTAGCAAATGCTTTAATGGATGTTTTACTTGAGTTGAAACTGAACCAAAAATGGATCTACTATCTTGCATACACTAATGTTGCTAATGAGAATTGTGTGAAGTTTTGTATGAAGGAAGTTTTCAAGTGTAGGTAAAGGAGAATGATGTAAAGAGATGAAGGATGGACAAAAGCTCAAGCTTGGGGATGCCCATGTCACCCTAAGAAATATCCAAGAAGTACAAGTGTCAAATCTTGGGGATGCCCAAGGCACCCCCTTCTTCATCAACAAAAATATCAGGTCATCTTTCAAGACACTATATTTTTATTGCTTCATATACTATGTGTTGTTATTGGAGCGTCTTTATTTTTATTTTATTTTTTTGTTTTGTTTTCTGTAATAAATGGTTGGATCCCATTATATTTGTTTTGGAGAGAGACACGCTCCGTTTTCATTGTTTAGAACACTCTAGTTTGCACTCTTATTGTTCTGTGAGTGTTCACTTTTTGCTAGTACTGCGTTTAGCTCTTGTTTTCCACTCGTATTTTGTTTAGAGCTTGTTGGTTTGGTGCACTTGTTTATGATTAGTTCTATGGTCTTTATTGATTATTATCTATGAGAATTGTTTCAAATAAGGTGTTGGAGAAGAGTAAAATATTTCATGCTTATAATGGTGCAAAAGAAAGCTTGTTTAGATTGTGGCTTAGACTTTAGCATGTCATGCTAGATATTATTTTGATTATATGCTTAGTAGTTATTGTTGTAGCATGACTTGTCTCAAATAACTGAGAGTGCTTAATGTGCCATTGAAAGAATCATGTGTTGTTTTTATCATACAAAAGCATAATATTGTGGTATTCTCCTTTGATGCTTTATTTGGGTTGACTTGGCGCATGCTTACACCATGTTATGACTATGAAACAGTCACCTCAAGCCTCTATGATCATTTAGTTTTGACTTGTAATATCACTTTATGCTTTGATTAATAATGTTTTGTCGCTATGCATGATTATGGCCATTATTGCTCTTTTAGTTGCTCGCTCCCAGTCTCTTGCTAACCTTCATTTGTACTAAGTATGAGCTCTACTTGTGCATCCAACTCCTGAAAACCAAGTTATTCCAAAGAGTCCACTATAAATTCCTATGCATGGCATTTCAAACCATTCCAAGTAAATTTTCATGTGCTACCTTTTTAACCTTCAAAATACTTCTCATTTTGTGACACTGTTTTTAGCTCATGACGACGTAGTAGTTGGGTTTGTTATCTTCCTTACTAAATTAAGTACCCCGACTTGCATGCTTCATCTGCTTGTCACTAATTTTGCAAAGAGTTGGTTAGACCATTATAACATCAAAAAAAGGGGCACTCCTCCATGGTATGAGATTGTTGGCAGGCACCCGAGGATTCGGTTAGCCATGGTTTATGAAAGCAAAGGTTGGGAGGAGTGCCACTATATAAAAGTGCATGCTATAAATGCGTAATATCAATAACTCGGAACCACTCTCAACTTGTTTAGTATGGAAGATAACAAGAACTCTATTGCCATTCATTGACAGGAACAATCACCTCCCAAAACAATTTTTTATTTCTGTTTTACAAATGAAAAGCTCTAGCACATGATAAATCCCTGCTTCCCTCTGCGAAGGGCCTTTTTTTACTTTTATGTCTCAAATTATTTGTATCTAGTCACCCTTTGAACTTCGAAGGTGTCCTATGCATTTATGTTTTGCTATTCCATGAAGGACAAGCCGAATACCACTTTGCTATGCTTTCTCTATGCTCAAAACAAACAAATAACTTTCAATGCATTATTCATGATCTTTTGTTTGTGTTGCTTTTCATGTTGTAACATGGTTGCTAAGTTCTATTGTTAGAATTGTATCTTTATGCCTATGTTTAGAGTACTTTGATCTCGGCTTGCAATGCTTTACAATAACTTGATCAAGATTGTGTTGGCTGCATGTCACCTCAAAAATTATTTTTGTTATCACTTACCTACTCGAGGACGAGCATGAGTTAAGCTTGGGGATGCTGATATGTTGCAAACGTATCTATAATTTTTGATGCTCCATGCTTGTTTTACACCAATTTTTGTATGTTTTGTTTACACTTTGTGGCATTTTCATGCATTTTCTGGAACTAACCTATTAAAAAGATGCCACAGTGCCAGTTCCTATTTTCTACTATTTTTCTATTCCAGATTTTTACCAAAGGAAACATTCTCAGAATAGGACAAAACAAAAGCCAAAGTTCCTATTTTTCTGACACGAAGACGGAGTCCAAAGGGGAGACAGAGAAGAGCCGGGAGGCGGCCACACCATGCCATGGCATGGGCCCACCTCTAGCCGTGCCTGGCTATGGTGTGGGCCCCTCGGGCACCCATCGACATTGCCCTTCCGCCTATATATTGCCCCCAACGTGAAAACCCTAAGAGAGGAAGCCCCCATCCACGAAAAGTTCCGCAGCACCACCACCATTGAAGACAAGTCTTGGGGGATAGATGTCTCCGTTCCGGCACCTTGTCGGGACAGGGAATTGCCCCCAGAGCCATCTCCATTGACTCCACTACCATCTTCATCATCGTTGCTGACTCCAATGATGAGGAGGGAGTAGCTATGTGGTTTATCTCTCCCTCCCATGGTGTGATCTTTATGTGATCATGAGCTTGGTAATCTAGTTGAATAAGTCGATGTTACTCTTCATCTATTAGGCTACTCAAGTGCTTTTATTAATGTGATCTCTTGAGACACCTTGTCCCACGTTGTGAAGGTGACCGTGTGCGCACTGTGTGTGGCTCTTAGGCTAAAGATTACAGAAATACTTAACATGAGTTATAATTGAAAGAAGTCTACATCACCCCCCTAAGTATTGGGCTAGGGATGCAGTGCCCTCCTAAGTTTAAAATGGGGTAATTAGCCCCCCTAACTATGCAATACCGGACAATTAACCCCCTCAGCCGGTATTGGCTATTTTGATAGCTGTTTTGATCCACGTAGACTTCTGGTATTGCCCACGCTGGCCTGATCCGACCGAACCGAGCAACCTGGCCTAAACCAGGACGCATCGTCCTGCCCGCTGCGTCTAGGACACATCGGCCCACGCCGCTTCCATGCGAGACGGATTGGCCCGTGCTGCCACGCAGCTTCTCCTCCCTGAGCGACGAACACCAGGACATCAGCCTGCGCGGCCGGATGAACGACAGCGAGGTGAGCGTCTTGTGGTGCTTGTACCGCCGCCACGCAAGCTGCACCGACACGGCTGCCTAGGTGCGCCAGCCGTGCGAGTAGTAGAGCGTGCTGCGCCGCACCTTCTCATTGGTGAAGTTGTAGTGGATCGAAGTGCTGCGTCACGTACCTGACGTCGCCGGCCTCCAGCCCGAACGCCTCCGTGCTCTCCAGCGTGACCAGCGTCGACGATGACGCCGGCAGCCGCTCCAGGAAGGGCCGCCGCAGGCACCACGACAGCAGCTCGTCCCCGCTGAAGTTGCCCGGGCCCAGCGTGCAGCAGCTCATCGTCCTGTTTCGCGGCACCTGGCTGCTCTGCAGGTGGCCGCGCACGATGAACAGCATCCTCTTCACCGCGTCGCCTTCCCTTAGACAAGATTTTATGCATGCTTTGCGCAATGGATCGCAGCGTGACTCTTTAGACAAGATTGCAGTGAGGTTAGTTAGTTACCACTTCTCCTTTGGGGAAGACGAGGGACTTGACCCTGTCGCATATGTTCTCGAGCACCAGGTCGTCCATGTGCTGGAACAGTGGAACCTGTCTGACGAGGTCGAGGCAGGGTGGTACTTGATGTCCCTGCCGAGGCCCTCCGGGAGGTCACGGACGATGCGGCACTCGGCGACGCTGCGGGTGACCGCCCAGCGCTGCCACTCGTACTGTCAGACCCGGTGCCAGAAGCTCTGCGGCAGGTTCTTGCGCTTCATCCACTCCACGCTCTGAAGCCTCGTGTGCATCGCCTGCTTCTTGGACGTCGTCACGTTCAGAAACACCTGTGGTACGACGATCATTCACTCCGGCGTGTCATCAATCGACCAGCCAGATGACGCCGAGCGACGAGCGAGCGTTGTCGTGTGAGTACGTACCTTGATGTTACCTATGAGCATGGTGACGAGTATCAGCCCGCCGGTGATTGTGACGATGTCGAACACGATCTCCGACCACTTCAACGCAGGGGCGTGCTCGCTAGATTCCCAAATGTACTGATGATTGGCTCGACCAGACTTGCCACGTGGACCAAAACCACCAGCCTAAACAGCCATCAGCACGCGAAATCACCATCAGGGGGTTAATTATCCGGTATTGCATAGTTAGGGGGGCTAATTACCCCATTCTAAACTTGGGGGGGCGCTGCATCCCTAGCCCAATACTTAGGGGGGTGATGTAGACTTCTTTCGTTATAATTTGAGTTGGATGTCTCTATGAAATTGTGGGGTTTGTCTGGAACCATCTAGTGCGCTCAAGGTGACAGTGTGGGGTTATCTAGATGGGGAATGCGCACTTTAAGGAGTGCTTTTACAGCCCTACACGGTGAATTGGTGTTCGTTATCCAACCGAAGAGTAGTTCAGGGTAGCATAGTGAAGAAAGATATTTATGTGTTCAATTATGATACCATTGTTGAGAGTGTACACTAGTGAAAGTATGATCCCTTGGCCTTGTTTCTAAGCATTGAAACACTGTTTACAACCAGTTTTGCTACATGTTTGCTTGCTGCCATTTTTATTTTAGATTGCAATTACCACTTCTAATCATCCATATTACTTGTATTTCAATATCTCTTCACCGACCTAGTGGACCTATACACCTGACAAGTGTATTGCGTGTGTTGGGGACACAAGATACTTCTTCTATCTTAATTGCAGGGTTGCTTGAGAGGGATATCTTTGACCTCTACCTCCCTGAGTTCGATAAAACTTGGGTGATTCACTTAAGGGAAACTTGCTACTGTTCTACAAACTTTGCACTTGGAGGTCCAACACTGTCTACAAGAATAGAAGCGTGCGTAGACATCACCCCCTGGGCAGCAAAAACAAGCCGAAGATGCCGGCCATTGGGGCGCCCGGAGCTGGAGGTCTTGTGTGCATTGCAGCGCCGGTGCGGGGTAGAGAGAACCGCACCGCCCCGAGAGCCTCCTCCGCTCTGACCCTTCGGGGTCTGGCACCGGTGCTGCCAAGTCATGCTTATGCTGATGATTAAGTTTATGATGGCATGGGCATGCTTAGCTTGAGCTTTAGGAATTGTCCAGTGATAATTTTCTATTGATAATTATGAACTGAACCATGTCTCAGTGATGATTTGATTGCATCAAGCAATCCATGCTTGAGTACTCTGCTACTACTGGCTTTGCTTTGCTTCCTATAGCATGTTATATATAACAGCAAGTAACTGCTATTTATTGAGTTTGATTGTGGTACCTCCCTGTGAGGTGCACAATTGTTTCTTGATAATTAGCTTGATGGATGCTGTTTTTGTGCTGCTGGTACATGCTTTGGTGGCTTCTCCTCAGTGACTAAATCATCCTGTTGGCCATACTAAATTACTGATAAGAACAGATCTATATGATGATTTTAGTCTGAGCCAATGATGCATGGTCTGAGGCTCTATTCTTGGTGGTGAATAAATATTTGTGTTTCTTTTAACTGAATCTTCCTATGACGACTATACAGAGCACTTCTCTGTAATACTGAGGAGATAAACCCCAAAACCTCCTAAGTACTGCACTTGGTAGAAGGGTTTGGTGGTGTGGGTCTTTATCTTGCTGTTGGTCTTATTTATGCAAGAATCTTGATTCTTGCCATGATTAGGTTCATGGTATGCAATTTCTAAAGTGTACCACGATCCTTTGCTGGCTTCTATGGGTAGCTGGTTGTGATGTTGGTGATGCTCTTGCTTGTGCTTGATCAAGTGCTCCTGGTACTTACTCTGCTCCTCCCCAGGTGGCTTGCCCTGCACCTTGATGACCCACAAGTATAGGGGGTGTATCGTAGTACTTTCGATAAATAAGAGTGTCGAACCCAACGAGGAGCAGAAGGTGTTGATGAGCAGTTTTGATCAAGGAATCACTGTAAATACTAGCAAACAGGTTTTCAGGAGTATTTGATAATACGAGTAAATAAAGTGCGAGTAAATAAAAGACAGTAGTAACAATTGCAGCAAGTGGCCCAATCCTTTATTCAGCAAAGGACAAGCCGGTTGTGTTCTTATAATAACCAAACGTTCTCGAGGACACACGGGAGGTTTCTGTCAAGAGCTTTCGCTTCATAGAGCCAATAGTATTTATTGGTTTGGTAAGTGTTATGGGGGTGAACTTGTGCTAGCGCACTACCCTTACTAGGATAAATACACACTTGTGATTATACCCCTTGCAAGCATCCGCAAATACAAGAAAGTAATTAAGATAAATCTAACCACAGCCTTAAGATCTAGGATCCTACGCTCCCTGGTGCAATGGTTTCCCAACGGAGGTTTAGGTTTTTGTCACTCCAGCAACCCCACAGTCGGTGACCAAATACACAATGCATCTCACTAGGCCCATAAATGGTGAAGTATCATGTAGTCGACGTTCACATGACACCACTAGTGAAATAGCACCACAACAATATCAAACCATTAAATATTTCTCAACAATAATTCACTACTAACATCTTGACTTCTCCCATGTCCTCAAGAACTAAACGAACTACTCACAAGACATCATATGGATCATGATCAGAGGTGAAATAATGGTAAATAACAATCTGGACATAAACCTTAATTCAACGGTTCCACTCAATAGCATCAACTACAAGAGTAATCAACACCGGGAAAGTTTCCCCTATGAATATAACAAGATCCAACTCAAGATGTTACAGCGGGATGGCGAGGTGATGGTGGAGATGAAGGTGCTGGTGATGGAGATGATGATGATGATCCCGATGAAGTCCGGTGCGATGATGATGACGATGGCGACGATCTCCCCTCTCCGGGAAGGAATTTCCCCGGCAGATTTCTCTCTGCCGGAGAGCTTTCTCTCTCTGGTGTTCTCCGCCCCGCAGAGGCGGCTGTGTCTAACTCTGAACCCCCCCCTCACTTAGGTTTTCGGGGACGATGATGTACGCGAAGGGACGAGACCAGAGGTGGGCCAGGGGCCCCTCACACAGGGCTGGCGCGGCCAGGGGCTGGCCGCGCCGCCCTAGCGTGTGGGCCACCCCTGGCCCCTCTCGACTCCTCCTTCTGGCTCCGTGAGTCTTCTGGGAAATTATAATTTCTGGGTATTTTTCTGGAATTTTCCTGATCTTCAAAATATGGTCTTCTGATGGTCCTTTTTCCAGCAGAATCCTGACTCCGGCAGCCTCTCCTCCGATGATCATCAAACATGTGAAAACAAAGGAAATAACATAAGTATCATATCTAAATATGAAATATATCAATGAATAACAGTAAATTATGATACAAAATAGTGATGCAAATTGGACGTATCAACCCCCCCAAGCTTAGACCTCGCTTGTCCCCAAGCGAAAACTAAACTCGGTAAACATGACCACAGGTTTATGGAGTGAAGTGTCGATAATCAAAATACGAACAAGAAGCATCACATTCACTAAGGCACAAATTATAATAGACAGCAACTTCCCTCTATAAGATGTAAACTTGCAATAGGTAAAAGGGAATCGCATATAAGGATGCACAAGGTAAATTATAATTGGCAATGGCAAACCTTAGTTCTTGGTCAAAGAATGGAGAACAAGCTGTTCTCTCTTTTAAACGGAGCCTTTTAAAACGGAGCTAATATAGCAAAGACTATATGCTCAACAAAGAAAACTTTTACATTCAAAGAAAGCTTTCAAAGGTGTATTCCTTCAGACAAAAGCATTATACAAAAACAAGGAAGATAATAAACATGATTAAACGGATCAACATATGGATGAGTGAAACATACCAACTCAAATGCTTGCTTGAGATAGAGGGAAATAGGTTGACTCAATCATAAAAGTAAAAGATAGGCCCTTCGCAGAGGGAAGCAGAGATTAAACATGTGCTAGAGCTTTTCATTTGTAAAACAGAGGTAAAAATTGTTTTGAGAGGTGGTTGCTTTTGTCAACGACTAGCAACAGAGTTCTTGATATCTTCCATACTAAACAAGTGAGAGCGGTTCCGAGATGTTTAATTAGTTGGCACTTTGGTGCTCTTTTAAAACTTTGCACTCCTCCCCACCTTTTTTCCTTTCTCAAACCATGGCTAACCGATTCCATCGGGTGCCGACCAACTTTCACAATCCATTGGAGGAGTGCCTTTTTCTTTCTTTTTAGAATTAAGATTATAATGGTCTGACCAGCTCTCTTGCAAAATTAATGACGAGCAGATGAAGCTGCCTAGTCGAGGGGTACTTAATTTAGTATGGAAGATAACAAACCCATCCACTACGTCCTCATGAGCTAAAAACAGTGGCACAAAATGAGAAGTGTTTGAAAGTTTTTGAAAGGTAGCACATGAAAATTTACTTGGAATGGCTTAAAATACCATGTATAGGAATTTATAGTGGACTCTTTGGAAGTGACTTGGCTTTTGGGAATTGGATGCACGAGAAGTATTTCCTCTCAGTACAGGTTTTTGGCTAGCAAGGTTGGGTAGCAAGCATAAGAGTTGCATGAAACAAACAAACAAACATACATATAATGAGAACAATCATGCAAACCCCCCTGAAAGTACAACGATTTTAACTTTAAGAATAACAATGCTTATAAGCCAAACATAAGGAAAACTGAAGTGATGTAACTACAAGCACTTCTTTATTCTTTTCTACTCAAACTTCAAGGTAAAGTTGCTACTGACCAAGCTAGGTTTGCCAAAACCAACTAAATCTACTCATGTTCCCAATGTGATACCAATACCAGTCAACAAGACTAGTCACATAAGAGAGATTGCAGACTAACATAAAGTGTGCGAAAAGTAAACGATAAAACTTCTCATTAATATTTCATCACCGCAACTCACACCAAGGGATACAAAGATAACTAACTAAGGAGGATACTCCCAACTGCAAACTATTCTATATGATAACTTCTCCATTCATGATAAGACTCTACTTGAAAAGTAAATAAACAGAAGGTAATGATGTGATACCGCGGCACTCCCCCAAGCTTGGAACAAGCCAAGGGGATGCCTATACCGATGACGAATTACTCCTTTGGCGGTGGTGGTGCAATCATGATTGGAGTGAGAAAATCCTCTAGCATTCTGCGAAGCCTATTGTTCTCCTCCCGAAGTATCTCCACCTCCATCCTAAGAGCTCGATATTTATCGCAAAACTCATTGGTGACCCGAAGGGCTTCCACTGATGCAGGGTAGGAGCTGAGGTCAAGAACTGGTGGTATTGGTCCCTGCAAATTATGAGAAAAAGTGCGTCCAGTGTTAATCGATCCTACAAGAGTAGGTTCTCTTGTCCTTGATCCAGCGGTAATCTGTCCCTCCTTCAGCTTGGGATTTTGGTGATCATCCTCAGGAGGTGTCTTCTCCTTGTCTCTGCTTGAAGAGGCCATGACTCCCCAAAGCTTAAGATCAACTCCTGACAGAAACAGCTCGAAACAAAACACGACAAGAAAACGATATACAGACCTCGGGGACTCCGGGGGGTTAAATAGGCAAAAATTATGCATCGAAACGAAGTCACAGGAGGAAACCGGGACGGAAAAGAGTTCCGAGGCGTTCTCACACGGGGTGGCGCGGCCAGGGGTGGGCCCGCGCCACCCGTGTGTGAGACCCACACGGACTTCTTTTCCTCCCCTTTTTCGTCTCGTGATTTTTCATATTTATTAAAAACAGCAAAAATATTAAAGGAAGAACTTTTCGCGAAACTTTTCTGACTAGAACTGTTACCTATTTGAAAACGAACTCTACAGGTTCCTGCAGTTTGTCTTGGATGTAATCTTCCGGAGAAATTGTTTCAATAACATCAACATCTTCATTATAAGAATCTCCAGAAATATAATGTTTGAGTCTTTGCCCATTCACCACTTGCGTAGAATCATCTTTCAATGAAGCAATCTTAATAGCACCTGAGCGGTACACTTCCACAATAACATATGGTCCTTCCCATTTAGAAAGTAATTTACCTGCAAAAAATCTGAGACGAGACCTATACAAAAGAACTTTCTCACCAACATGGAACTCTCTCTTAAGAATTCTCTTATCATGCCATTGCTTGACTTTCTCTTTGAAAAGTCTGGCATTCTCATACGCTTCGTTTCTCCACTCATCTAGAGAACTCAAATCTAACAACCTCTTCTTACCGGCTAGTTTAAAATCCCTATTTAACTCTCTCACTGCCCAAAAAGCTTTGTGTTCTAATTCTAAGGGCAAGTGACACGCTTTTCCGTAAACCATCTTATAAGGAGACATACCCATGGGATTCTTATAAGCAGTTCTATAAGCCCATAAAGCGTCATTTAACTTACTAGCCCAGTTTTTCCTAGACCTACTAACAGTCTTCTGCAAAATAGACTTAATCTCTCTATTTGAAAGCTCTACCTGCCCACTAGTTTGGGGATGATAAGCAGAAGCAATTCTATGATTGACATCATACTTAGCAAGAGTCTTTCTAAAACTACCGTGAATAAAATGAGAACCTCCGTCAGTCATAAGATATCTAGGCACTCCGAACCTAGGAAAAATAACATCCTTAAGCATTTTTAACGAAGTCTCACCATCGGCACTCTTTGTAGGTATGGCTTCTACCCATTTAGTAACATAATCTACAGCAACAAGTATATGGGTATAGCCTTTTGAAGGGGGAAAAGGACCCATAAAGTCAAATCCCCAACAATCAAACGGTTCAATAACTAGAGTGTAATTCATAGGCATTTCATTGCGTCTAGAAATATTTCCAACTCTTTGACATTCATCGCAAGATAAAACATACCTTCTGGCATCCTTAAAAGGGTTGGCCAATAAAAACCTGATTGTAGAACCTTCTGTGCAGTTCTATCTCCAGCATGATGCCCTCCATAAGCACTGCTATGGCATTTTCTTAATATCTCTTGTTGCTCATATTCTGGTACGCATCTTCTCATAATACCATCAACTCCTTCTTTATATAAATGTGGGTCATCCCAAAAATAATGCCTCAAATCATAGAAGAATTTTCTTCTTTGCTGAGCTGTAAAGGTCGGAGGCAAATACTTGGAAACAATAAAGTTAGCATAATCAGCATACCAAGGAAGGTCTCGTGAATTTACATTAATTGCAGCCAACTGTTCATTCGGAAAACTATCATTAACAGGAATAGGATCAAAAGAAATATTTTCCAATCTAGACAAGTTGTCAGCCACAGGATTTTCAGCACCTTTCCTATCTACGATATGCAAATCAAACTCTTGTAAAAGCAACACCCATCTAATAAGCCTAGGCTTAGCATCCTTCTTAGTCATAAGATATCTAATAGCAGCGTGATCAGTATGAATAGTGACTTTAGAATCAACAATGTAAGATCTAAACTTATCACATGCAAAAACAACAGCAAGAAACTCTTTCTCAGTAGTAGCATAATTCTTCTGAGCAGCATCAAGAGTCTTACTAGCATAATGAATAACATTCAACTTATTATCTATGCGCTGTCCAAGAACAGCACCAACAGCAAAATCACTAGCATCACACATAATTTCAAAAGGTAAATTCCAATCAGGTGGTTGAACAATAGGAGCAGTAGTTAAAGCCTTCTTAAGAGTTTCAAAAGCTTCCTTACAATCATCATCAAAGACAAACGGTACATCCTTTTGAAGAAGATTGGTAAGAGGCTTTGAAATCTTAGAGAAATCTTTAATAAACCTCCTATAGAAACCAGCATGACCAAGAACACTACGAATACCTTTAACATCTCTTGGACATGGCATTTTCTCAATTGCCTCCACTTTTGCTCTGTCAACTTCAATACCTTTTTCAGAGATTTTATGTCCAAGGACAATTCCTTCATTTACCATAAAGTGGCATTTCTCCCAATTAAGAACAAGGTTAGTTTCTTCGCACCTCTGCAAAACTTTATCAAGGTTGTGCAAACAATTATCAAAAGAAGTTCCATAGACGGAAAAATCATCCATGAAGACCTCCACAATTTCTTCACAAAAACCATGAAAAATAGCAGACATACATCTTTGAAAGGTAGCAGGAGCATTGCATAAACCAAACGGCATACGTCTATAAGCATAAGTTCCATAAGGACAAGTAAAAGTGGTTTTCTCTTGATCATCCTTCTTAACAGCAATTTGAGAAAAACCAGAATAACCATCAAGGAAACAAAAATGAGTCTTCTTAGACAACCTTTCTAGCATTTGATCTATAAACGGTAAGGGGTAATGATCTTTCTTAGTAACTTTGTTTACCTTCCTATAATCAATGCACATTCTATAACCAACAACTACCCTTTGAGGAATAAGCTCGT